>CANTFK010000375.1:0-29976 GCA_947646735.1 Peronospora farinosa
TCCTTCGATCCTTTGTTTGTTTCTTCTTGAGTCACTGGCGATCGGTCTTCCCGTGACTCTTCGGTCTTGTGCTCCTTCTTGACATGAACACCTCTATCATCTTGGGACTCGCGGTGAAATCCCGCGTCTTCCGAAGATCCGGGCACGCGCACCATTGTATTAACTGGTCCGGAGTGGCTGAACGACGAGGGACCGGGTCTACCAATGAGGGACCCAGGTCTACCAATGAGGGACCCAGGTCGACCGATGAGGGACCGGGTCGACCAATGAGGGACCCGGGTCTACCAACGAGGGGCCAGGTCGATCAATGAGCGGCCATGATCAACTCCCTTTGGTACCGGTTAACCGGTACCCTGATACTGATTTTTCTTCGGCGGATCCTGCGGATTGTCCTCCACCAACGGTCGCTCCCCTTCGAGGCCCCTGTCTCTCTGGTCCCCTGTCCCTGACCCACGGCCTATACTCTGAATCCAACTGGAGTCCGGGACCTTCATATCACTTCACCACAGCTCTAAGCGGCCGGCAACAGTTTGGTTCGGCGCTTTAAGCGACCGACCAACGCAACCACCACCGCACGCGGAGGTAAGACGGTCTAACCGCTTCCTCACGCTGCTTGAAGGTGTGCCCGCGTAGTACGTGGCAGCTTCTTTTCGAAGCGCCCGTCTACACTTGGTAGCACTAGTAGTCCCTTCCCACGACCCGTCTCTCTGAGCGTGCGTGTGGATACGGATGTCCCTCAACGTGAATTGGGGTGACTTTCCTTACCTCTCCCAACGTCATAGGGAGTTCGCAGAGCATTTAGTGCAGGGGACTTCGTGGTCAATCTTTTGCATTGTCCTCCTGAGCAACATGTTCCTCAGTTGGATCAATTTGAGTCGTTTGTGCTCGGACCATCGTAGAAACGCGTATGAGGCAATCAGCCAAACCGCGGCTGAGGGCATTAATAAGACTCAAGATGAGCTTTTGCGTGAGCAAGCTAGGAATGAGGTGCTCAACATAACTGTTAAGACGCTCTCTGCCCGTTCTAATCAGCCAAGGCCCATTCGAATGGACCCTCCGAAGATTGATGGTCTGCCCCACATACGATTGTTCACTGGATTTTGGCAGTGGAGCAATGCGGTATGGCGCAGCTCATCGAGGACGACACCAGGATGGTGTCGTATGCCATGTCAAATTTGCGTGACAAAGCGTCAGAGTGGGATTACTCTGCGCTGATGGCAAATGCTGATGCGTTTCCATCGTAGGCAATCTTTAAGTCAAATATTCGTGCCATTACCAGTCTCCAAACAATAGATTGTTTCTTCTGCGAGGCCGTGTCGTGGTCACTCCCCCGAGGGAGTGACCAGAAATTCTCTTGCTCTCTTTTTTTATTCCCTTTAAGCTCTTATTTCCTTTGGCACTTCACCACATGAACATGGAATCAGCAGAATCCTCTAATGGAGAGTACGATCCGGATGATTTGACGTTTCCGGCTACCTCGGCACGAGCGACTGTGGCCACAGTTACAGCAGACGGGGCCCCTACGGTTATTCCCCATATACGAGTGTCGGCCTCATCTCACCATGTTTGAATGAGGTACGAGCCGAGCGTTCTAATTGCTACATTTATGCATTTGTGGAGAAGCACCCGGTGGAGAATTTCGTTAAGGAGAAAGAATTGGTTGGAAATACATCAGAATTTTGTATTAATTCCTTAGCTGTTGTGACCAAATTAATGCCAAGGCATCCACTTAATGCTTTCACTACTTTAATAATAAATATATTACCTATTAATGAATATACGCGGGAAGAGCCGGTGATGATGCTGGAATTATTGCCGGGAGAATCAAGAGGATACTAGAAACATCATGCCCCAACAAAGTTGTTCAAGCAGGCCAAGGTCTCTGGGAAGTCAACAGTACTCGCGCGAATCTGCTCTTCGATTCCGGTGCCGAGGCATTTATTTTGGATACCGCTTTGGAAGGACGGAAAAAGGTAAAGATTACGCTTAATGGAGTATTGGTATATTTTTCGACGTATGGGTTGGTTACCTGGTTGGCCAGGACGCACTTTAAGGAATAAATTTCATGGTGCCACCCGGAATACGATTGAACATGGCACATGGAACTATCTGCTTACCAGTTGAAGTGCGAATCCAGCTGTCAGGTCGCAAGACCTTGTATAGCGGACATATTTTGGAAGTGAAATTGGGCCAGTATGTGAATCTGTCAGTGACTAAGTACGTGGAAGTTCCATTGAGGAGATTTGTATCAGATCAGTGAAATTATGGTTTACCCGTGGGGAACGATGGGTGTGATAATGGTGCATGGGTATGGACGACGCCAGTGTTTAAGGGTCACCAAGGCTGTGACAAGGACTTATTTCTGCATGAAGACACCAAACTGGGCATTTGGCTAACCAAGGACCGGGTCCCTCGATATCAAGGATTTGTGTCAGTAGATTCTAGGAGGTATGCTGAATGGCAAAACCTGGCCTACTAAGCTACCACTGACGAAGAAGACTCCAAACACTTCCAAGAAGAAGAATACCAAAGTCCCATGGTCGAAAACTCCCAGTTTAATACCCCAGAAAGAATATTGTCACGAACAAGAGCTCAAGCCTCAGTGGTTTTACTACTGTGCTGGGTGTTCATCCGAGGAGCACTGCCGGACTCAGAGGTAGGAGAAGGTACTTTTGACGGGAACCAACCAGCAGAAGTCAACCTGAGCAAAGAAGCCCCAAGAATTGACGAGTTCGGGATGGAGAAGGGCCAATCGCGGAGGGGCCAAAAAGATAATGGAGCCGAGGCAAATATAGCCGATGACCAGGTCTGGGTCCACGAGAGTAGAGATCTATGCGCGGCAGATATTGACAAAAACTGGTCGATTATCCCTGAGGTCGCCCCTTCTAAAGACGAAGTCACGATAGAAGATATCCAGATTCCAGACCCTAGTGTAACTCCAAAGGAACAAGTGGACCGTCTCCGCCAAATCATTTGGCAGAAACGACATCTATTGATGGGAAAAGGCAACGCATTACCCCCGGGCAGCCCGAGGAGCGGTTTGCGACATCGATGTGGGAAATGCACGGCCTATCGCCCAACGTGTACGGAAAGTGACCCCTCAGTTTAGGGAGAAGCTGTCGGACCTAATCAAAGGCCTGCTATCGTCTAAGATCATCCAGAATTCTACCTCATCATGGGCCAGCCCAATTGTGATCATCGTCAAAAAAATGGAGTGGATATAAGGTTGTGTATCTATTACCGGATGGTGAACGAGCTGACACGCCTCATTGTGTACCCTATGCCTCTCGTTAACTAACTGTTGGAAGATTTGGACAAAGCCCTATGGTATTGCTCGATGGACATGACCAGTGGTTTTTGGGTATTTAATATGACTGAGAGGGATCGCTTGATTTCGGCATTTGTGACTCCGTTTGGGTTGTTCGAGTGTAAAAGAATGCCGCTTAGACTAAATAATGCGCCGCAAATCTATCAGCGGCTGTTGGATAATTCTTTATATGGATTTCTTACGACTTTCTCAAAGCCGGACTCTGACAAACTAGAGGACCTGTTCGAGGTGGGCCATCCAGAGGGAGACCTCAAGAAGTCTATATTAGGACGTAGGTCCTATATCGACGACATTTTGGTGACCTCGGAGTCATGGGATAACTTATGCGTGAAAGTGGAACGACTTTTGGAGGTGTGTGACAAGTGGAACTTATCGATAAGTGCGGTTAAGAGCTCATGGAGATGTCAAAAGGTAGATTACCTTGGCCACCAAGTTTCGGCGGAAGGGTTGGAGGCCCGCCCTAAAGACCTTCAGTCCTTGGTGAACTTACCGTTACCCACTACCCTAAACGCTATGCAGTCGTTTCTCGGAATTCTTGACTATTACAGTCGGTTCCTGGAAGACTACGCCATTTATGCGTCCATCCTGTACGAACTAAGGGAAGTGGATTATCACGTATTACGAAACCGGATAAGCAGGACCGGGGACACACAGGGAGATGACTAGGAGGAGGACCGATGGGCCCGGGTGCAGGTGGCATTTGCTATGTTAAATAATAAGATCGCCACTGCCCCAATCTTCCGCCATTTCGATACAGACCAAGAACCTGTTATTATCGTCTATGCTAGCAAGTGGGCCATCTCGGCGTCCCTTGTACAGGAGTATGAGAATGTATATATGCCAGTTATTTTAACAAACAAGACATTGAAGCCGAATGAGATTAACTATGGGCTGGTGGACAAGAAAGTTTTGGCGCTATTGCGAATACTAGAACTTTGCTACACGTCGCTGGTCACCCGACCTATCAAGGTCTTGACCCGACACTCAACACTGGCGTGGTTGGTCCGGTCACCAGGTCTTCAGGGCCGCCTTGGAAATTGGGCTGCACTCCTGTCTCAATGGACGTTAGAAGTGGTTAAGTGTAAGCGGGTCGAGGATGAAATACTGGGAACATTGGCATCCAGCATAACTCCTCGCGAAAATGTGGACTCCATCTTGTCTTCGATTGCCCTAAAGAAACACCCCCTCCAAACTATCACAGTGGTTCCCCCTACAGTGGAGCCCGAGGAAAGCCTCTATGTGGTCAGTTTTGATGGGTCTGCACGAGTTAAGCGTGGAGGAGAGCCTGCAGTGCTATTGTGTGGCAACTCTTAGGATGGACTGTGGTTGCCGCTGCTTCCCGATATTTGACTGTAGCGACAGTAAATGAGGCAGAGTATGAAGGCCTATTGTTGGCTTCCTTCCACTGGAGAACCTGGAGCGTAGACGTCTAGTAGTGTGTGGAGATTCTAATCTGGTCGTGCGACAGATGCGAGGAGAATCGAGTGTAAGGCGCAGGGCCTAACAGCACGACGGTCGAAGGCCCTGGAAAAACTCATGTCCTGGCCCGTTTATGAGTTTCTACACATGAAGCGCGAATGGAACCAAAGTTCAGACCGACTTGCTAACGCGGCTTTGCACCAGCAACAGGGTACCGGAAGAAGAGTTCAAGGACCTCGAAGCAATTAATCGTCTACCTGAGCTTTTAATACCCAAGGACCAGAACCCTGCATTGCGAGTTACAGCTGTTACGAGGTCCCGGGGCCTATCCAGAATGCCGACGGAAGTCTTGCAAGAGGAAGTAGTGCAACGGATATGGATAGAACGAATTGTAGCAGCCCAAGATGAAGATATGTGGATACGTGATTTAAAGATTTACTTACGGGGTAATTGGAGTAGTTTATCGGCAGAGGTGGCATTTACGTGTGGAAAGATTGAGATGAACTACGCTTTGGATGATGACGATCTTCTTCTGTACTGCCCTTACCAGGGAGCAGTAGACGAGGACCGTGATGGGTTGATTCGGCTAGTTATACCTGAAAGTCTACAACAAGACTTTCTACACCACTACCATACGAGTCTAGAAGGGGGCACCAGGGAATTGGACGTACATACCAACGGATCCGGAAACATTTCCATTGGAAAGGCTTATTCCGGATTGTTCAGCGCTATGTTAACACTTGCGTAGACTGTGAGACTGGCAAAGGTGGCCCCACCTTACGAGGAAGAACTCCAGGAAACATTCAAGCTACCTACCCGTTCCAAGTTATCGCGATAGACCATATCCCATCTTTGCCCAAGTCGTTCAAGGGTAATACAGAGCTGTTAATTTGGGTGGATCTGTTTACGGGATATGTGATTGCCAAGGCTAGTTCGTCGAGGTCGACCCATACCGTGACAGAAGGATACGAAGAGTGCGTGTTTCGTCGGTTGGGGCCAGTGAGGCGATCCGTCATGACAAAGAACCCAGTTTTATGTCAGATTTCTTCCGCGCCTTCAACCGCATAATTGGGCAGAAACAGCGGGCTACTATGGCGTATCGACCACAGGCCAATGGCACAGCAGAGAGAATGGTACAGACTATTACGCGGTCCATCGAAATGTATGTGTCAGAGGTGGATCAGAAGGACTGAGATGTCTATGCAGAAAGGCTCACTTTCGCGTTGAATACGGCCCAGGACCGGATCCGAAAGGAAACGCCATTTTTCTTGGTACATGGATGGGACGCTCGAAGTACTCTAGAAGACACCATACCGTTGGGCAGCACAAAGCGGCGTGAATGTGAACCTGTCGATGGCGATATAGCGTACAACGTCAGTATCGCAGAGCGAGAGCACAGGCCAACAAATTATTACGATCTGCGATGGAAAGTCGGGCCCAGGCCCACAATGAGGAGGTGGTTGAGGGTCATATTGAGGTGGATTCCCAAGTCTCTGGTTATACTTGGACCGGGTCTAGGAGGGGTATGCTCGAAAGCTGGCACATCTATGGCACGGGCCGTTCCGAATGAGAGAATTGGTGGGTGACTATGCCGTTCGTTTAGATATCAGTGGAACAGACTACCGTATATACCCGTTGGTACACGTTGGTACACGTTTCAAAATTGAAGCTGGTCCGGCAATACCCGGATAGACCGGATACAGTGTTGGTGGTAGACGAAGCGAACCGGGTGGATTTTGATGAGGCTCTATTGCCAGAAGACAGTTGGGTTGCGGAACTGTAAGATGACGAATACGAAGTGGAAAAAATTCTAGACAGACGTATGAGAAGGAAAACTCGGTACGGACGGATCCAGTGTGAATACCTGGTACAATGGAAAGGATATCCTGACCCTTCATGGGTGGATGAGGTGGACCTCAACTGCGAAGGATTGCTTAGGGACTATAAGCGCAGGCAGGCTACTCGGAACCGATTCGAGGCAATGCAGATTCATCAAGAGTAGTGGGGAGAGTTCATCTTGGGAAGGCCAAGATGATGTCAAGAAGGAGGCGGTATTTGTTATACATTTACAAAGGGGTCAAGTTAATATATTCGAGAGTGCGGCAGCACAAAAGAGACTGCGAAGTATTGTGAGACCCCAAATAACGACGGACCAGGGTACAGGGCCTAGAGTACAGGCTCAAAGAAAAAGAGTGTGAAGTTAGGGGGAAAAGCATTGAAGCAGAACAAATATTGCGGATACGTGGGAAGTTGACTGGCTAAGTATTTTGTGTATCGTTGGTCGTGCGAAATTTGCCGGAGAGACGAGGGACCTGGAAGGCGGGGTGATTCTGAATGTTCTTGCTATAGAGCACGCGCCAGGGTGCAGTGTCGTCTGCTATCTGCAATGCCTCCAACAAACGCAACTGAGGATCCTCCTTGTTGACAATTGGGTACCAAACGGTTAGCTGTCGGGTCGGAATCATGGGCTGGAAGTAGGGGTCGAGAAGAACGTCCAGGTCATAGTGACCGGCCTTCATCCCCTCCAAGATATTTTCAAGCACTTCCAGCCAAGCCCTCGCAGCCTTGGCCCGCCGTTTCTTCCTCGCATTGAATAGCAGAGAGGCGTATTGGCTCTTCGTACGGAGTTCGGCAGAGAGAGAGGAAGTCGGTGTCATAGACTCTGGCGTGACGCGTCGACGTAAGTATCATGGAGATATTCACGAGGTCGCTGAACCAGCCGGACACCTAGAAAGAAATAGGTATTACGGTCACGACCCCCTGGGCCCGAGGACGCGAGTTCATCAAAAGTTGAAGTTGAGAGTCCTTCATGAGGCCTTCGCTCCAGACTGGGGAGCTTCGAAACTTCTTGCCATCAGAAGCACCCATCCAAGACAGTGGAAGCGATATTTTGGACCAAAGATCCTCTGGTGTCAGCTGAGTGATAACGAGGGCCCTACCTGGGAAATTGACCAGGGGGCAACGTCTTCCACGGCGAACGTGCTGGGTTTCGCATAACCAGGAATAGAAGAGCCTTGGATGTTACGGTCGGGGGGATCATCACGGGCGGGACCCTTGCCGGCAGGACCCTCGGATGTTGGTGCAGGACCCTCGATGCTGGGAACCTTACTACCGGGACCCTCGGATGTGGGTGCAGGACCCTCGCTGCTGGGACCCTCGCTACTGGAACGCTCGGATGTGGGTACGGGACCCTTGCCGCTGGAACCCTTGGATGGTGGTGCGGAACCATTGCCGGCGGGACCCTTGCGGCGGGGACCTTTAGGCGCCGAAGTATTACCCTTGCTAGCGGGACCTTTGGCCGGTGGCTTCCTCTTAGCGTTGCTAGACTCGTCGCTCTCAATCTCAGAGTCTGGACCCAAACATTTTTAAGAACTCGTCTGAGTACGCTGTACAAGCCTTCTTTTTCCTTGACGACCGAAAAGCTGCGTGAGAGGTACGAGGTGATGGAGACTTCGAGGATCGAGCGGGAGCCTGGAACTTGGCCTTAGTCGATAGGTCTATGACCTCGGGGCCGAGCTCTGCAGTAGAGGGTATGGGGCCGGAGCGACGACTGGAAGCCCGCGACCTGGCCATGGAGGCGAACATCGAGTCGTCACTACTGCTATCCTCGGCCTCAGATGACCCCGGGGCACGATTGGCTTTTCGCTTCTTCGGCTTAAGGGGCGACCGACCCTTGGATGAAGGCGAACGTGACCTTTCGTCGTTCTGGGACTTCGGGCTCTGGTCGTGGCCGGAGTCAATTTCGACGCAGTTCCTCGAGCCACCGTTAGCTGTTTCTGCAGCTGGTCTCGTTCCCGGAGGAGGGTCTTCAAGCGACTCTTGTAGTTGGCAACCTCTCTCTGGAGTACTAACACTTGTTTCGATTGTCTTTGGGGACTGCGAAGTGCGTCCAACTTGGACTCCAGCGACCTAATCTCGGCCGCAGAACTTTCTACAGCCTCGTTGTACTGGTCCTCCCAGTACTTGATCTGGAATCGGGACTCTTCCACTTCCTGAGAATTGTCCACCCGTTGGGCGAGTGCATCCCGGTACTCGGCGATAGCCAACTGGTCTACTTCATGTTTGTGGACCAGATTCCGGACCCAAGACTGTATCCGGGGCGCATGGGTCCCTTACGTCTTCGTTGAAGAAGACAACATGGGCCATAATAAATTATATGGTCCAGGGGTCCCAAGTTTGACAGCTAAAGCTAAAAAACAAGGGACCCCGAAACAAGTCTCCCAAGCCACTACTCAAGAAAAATCGGTTCCCAAGAACAAGAAAAAAAAGAATGCCAAGTTGGAGGCACCGAGAGGCGGAGACACGACATACGAGTCGGGAGAGAGCCAAGGTGTGGCTAGCAGGGATTGGACGGAAGAGGATATGGAAGAAGCATATCACCAGAGTAAGTTAAAGACGTTTTTGCGAAAGGATCCGGTGATAAAGACCCTCAAGGTCAAGCTACTAGACCAGGTCCATGGCTCGATAACGGCCCTGCCCATCGTAACGACGGACCTGGAGGTTCTCATGGCTCTGATGAACCTGATCCACGAATCCGGGATGGCCGCTGGAAATTTTACTGTTAAGACCCTCTTTAATTTTGGGTTTGAGACCCTGAAGAAGACCCTGGTGGCCTTGCATGGTCATATTAGGGCGTTAGTGGGCGAGATTCCCCACAAGGAGGTACACCGTCATGTGGCCACAGCAGCTGTTCCTGGTCTAGACTCTTCAGCAGGTTCCCACGAGGAGTCATCACCGAGGTCCCAGTATGAGTCGGCCACTTTGTCTATGGTCTCGGACCTAATGGATACAGTGGATCGGATGCAGCTGGGGCCAACCGGTGCAGCGTTGATCGAAGCACGGATTCGCGAAACAGGAAAGATGGATGCAGCGATCCAGAGGGCCCAGCCGCAAGTACGTGAAGATGTGACAGGAGCCCGGTGAAAAGTGGAGCCAGGGTCGCTAGACACAGAAAGTGATCAGAATGTAAAGCCTGAGTCAGAGTCCCCTGGTGCGCTTCAGTCATATTTCGAAAAGGCGATGGCCAAGCTCTTAGAAGAGCAGAGGCCCACCCGAAAAGCATCGGACAGGGGACAGATCATGAGGGGCCGAGGTCCATTTTGCCCTGTGCCCTCCCAGATAGCCGATCACCCGGGATCACCACGTGAATTTTCGGATGTGGATGTGGTGGAGTGGATTCTCAAACGACGTGAGAGAACGAAAAACACACACAGCGCCGGACTGCCGACTTACGGAGGGGGTACCCCGATACCGTGTCGCGTCAACCTTGGGTCTCACCTTGTGTACCCGTCGGCTTGGCTGGTCTTGCTCCTCGTTAGACGCAGAAGACTTATAGACTTGGTCCTTGTATGGAGGGACTTGGGGGCCCACGAGTGGATATACTTCACTCGGGCCAGGGTTTCTTGGGCTCAATTGACTGTGTCGAGATCAATGCACCTGGTACTACGTACCCCTTTCGGTGTCTAACTGTTTCTTGGTCTTTCGACCCCTTTCTCTAGTTCCCCGTAGGGAAACCGCTTCCTGTAGCGGGTGTTGGGTGTTTTGACACCTCAGGCCAACTATCCTGAGGTTCAACCTGCGTAGCTTGAGCCGTCTAACACCTGCTGACGTCGGGGGGGGGGGGTCCAAAGGGTATCCCGCCCGAAAGAGGTGGAGCGACGTAGAAGCTTGGAG
This sequence comes from Peronospora farinosa, assembly GCA_947646735.1. Taxonomy (NCBI): domain Eukaryota; phylum Oomycota; class Peronosporomycetes; order Peronosporales; family Peronosporaceae; genus Peronospora; species Peronospora farinosa. The sequence goes on from CANTFK010000375.1 coordinate 10,421, forward strand.
GAAGCGCTTGGAGCTGCCACATGTAAAGCAAATTCGAGTGTGTTTATTTATCGTATACTTTGTATGCTTTTCTTGCCTAACCTAACCCTTAACCCTTTGATCTGGAAAGTGCCACGTGTCAACTCTTGAAAGGAAGAACTGGCTCCTTGGTACCTGTACTTTCTGTAATCTTCGAGATTCCGTGTAACGTTTCTGAACCCTCGGGCATTGGGCCCTGGTATCCTGAGGCCTGTGTTGGCTCTGCACGTCTGGGCCTTTATATTTCTTAATAAGGTTGGGGCCTGGTGTGAGGTTGTAGATATGCGAGGCCGTGTCGTGGTCACTCCCTTTGAGATCTGATTTCCCTTGGCACTTCACCACATCACAGTAGCATCCCGAATCTCTAGGAGATTCGAACACGCGCACCATTTTGGTGGAGTGGGATTTGCAAAATTGCTGATGCGATTCCAACTCTCCACTGGCGCCCGACGACCGACTAACGGAGGTTTTTTTTAAGTTTGGTGTGCAAAGCCTTCCTCACCTTGTGTTCTTGTCGGTAGGGCGGGTTGCTCTCTTCTCGGTGGACTTGAGTCGATGCTGATCCGATGTGTGTTGGAGATAAGGGGTTTAATGATCTTGTGGAAATCTTCACAAGATCGACCGAGTACTTATTTGTTGATCGTACCAATAAATCCCAATAGTCCAATAAAGCGAAGCTTGAATCTTCTGACCACTTGAGCAGAACTTTCTGACCACTCGATCCGTCCTGCACTTGCTTGTCTTACCCTTACTTGTTGTTTTTGCGTCCGATCGCAGTTGAGTTGTTGTGTTGAGAATTCCTTCACCTGGCCAAAACAATCTAGGGTGCACTTGCAGTCGATATTCTTGGCGTCGGGAGGCCAAATATCCTGCCCCGAATAGAGAAGTTGACACGTGTACTTAGAAGCAAATTGAACTCTGTTTACTGTTAGCCAATCAAATACCAAAACCCACGCCTATCTGTAGCTCAGGATCTGTTGCCACGTATCACCCTTTCGGAAAAATCAGATCTTGTCATGTGGTCCACTCCAATATCGCCGCGATCTGGATCGCTACCTCGATCGGATCTAATACCATTTTAGTATCGGATCGCGGTACTTATTTTAGTATCGGATCGCGGTCCGCCGGATCACGACTTGTCCTCTTCACCGTTCCTTGGATCATTTGAAACGGTCCATCTATATAATATATCATGTCCACCTCATTCCAGTCTTCCATACTGACGTGATCTACACCAGACCGTTGTGGTAAAGTTCCAGGAGAATCGGGGCCCACGGTACCAAGGACCCAGGGTACCAGGATACAGGGGCCCCAGGGTACAAGGGCCCAGGCCTCGCAAGGTCCCAAGGTTCAATCGAGGGTCACCAGGGACAGGGTTTCCAGCTACCAGGGACCAGAGTACTAGTCGCCAGGGACAGGGTTTTCAGTTACCGGGGACAGGGATACCAGTTACCGGGGACAGGGTTTCTAGTAACCAGGGACAAGGTTTCCAGTCACCAGGGACAGGGCACCAGGGACAAGGGTATCAGCTATCGAGGACAGGGGCATCGAACGTCCAGGGTCAAAGGTACAAGGTTACCCTACCGGACGCACACCAGGACCCGAAAGGGCCAGTGTCCCGAGGTGGTCCAGGGTCCTAAGGTCAAAGAAGGTACAAGGTATTTCTACGTGCAGAGCCAGTACAGGCTCCAAGGTCCAAGGGACCGCGGTACAAGAGACCAGGGTACCAGGGTACAAGAACCCAGGACTCGCAAGGTTCCAAGGTTCAACCGAGGGTCACCAGGGACGCGGGTTCCTAGTCACCAGGGACAAGGTTTTCAGTTACCGGGGACAGGGATACCAGTTACCGGGGACAAGGTTTCTAGTAACCGGGGACAAGGTTTCCAGTCACCAGGGACAGGGCACCAGGGACAAGGGTATCAGCTATCGAGGACAGGGGCATCGAACGTCCAGGGTCAAAGGTACAAGGTTACCCTACCGGACGCACACCAGGACCCGAAATGGCCAGTGTCCCGAGGTGGTCCAGGGTCCTAAGGTCAAAGAAGGTACAAGGTATTTCTACGAGCAGAGCCAGTACAGGCTCTAAGGTCCAAGGGACCGCGGTACAAGAGACCAGGGTACCAGGGTACAAGAACCCAGGACTCGCAAGGTTCCAAGGTTCAACCGAGGGTCACCAGGGACGCGGGTTCCTAGTCACCAGGGACAAGGTTTTCAGTTACCGGGGACAGGGATACCAGTTACCGGGGACAGGGTTTATAGTTACCGAGGACAAGGTTTCCAGTCACCAGGGACAGGGCACCAGGGACAAGGGTATCAGCTATCGAGGACAGGGGCATCGAACGTCCAGGGTCAAAGGTACAAGGTTACCCTACCGGGCGCACACCAGGACCCGAAAGGGCCAGTGTCCCGAGGTGGTCCAGGGTCCTAAGGTCAAAGAAGGTACAAGGTATTTCTACGTGCAGAGCCAGTACAGGCTCCAAGGTCCAAGGGACCGCGGTACAAGAGACCAGGGTACCAGGGTACAAGAACCCAAGACTCGCAAGGTTCCAAGGTTCAACCGAGGGTCACCAGGGACGCGGGTTCCTAGTCACCAGGGACAAGGTTTTCAGTTACCGGGGACAGGGATACCAATTACCGGGGACAGGGTTTCTAGTAACCGGGGACAAGGTTTCCATTCACCAGGGACAGGGCACCAGGGACAAGGGTATCAGCTATCGAGGACAGGGGCATCGAACGTCCAGGGTCAAAGGTACAAGGTTACCCTACCGGGCGCACACCAGGACCCGAAAGGGCCAGTGTCCCGAGGTGGTCCAGGGTCCTAAGGTCAAAGAAGGTACAAGGTATTTCTACGTGCAGAGCCAGTACAGGCTCCAAGGTCCAAGGGACCGCGGTACAAGAGACCAGGGTACCAGGGTACAAGAACCCAGGACTCGCAAGGTTCCAAGGTTCAACCGAGGGTCACCAGGGACCGGAGTACTAGTCACCAGGGACAGGGTTTTCAGTTACCGGGGACAGGGATATCAGTTACCGGGGACAGGGATATCAGTTACCGGGGACCGGAGTACTAGTCACCAGGGACAGGGTTTTAAGTTACCGGGGACAGGGATACCAGTTACCGGGGACAGGGTTTCTAGTAACCAGGGACAAGGTTTCCAGTCACCAGGGACAGGGCACCAGGGACAAGGGTATCAGCTATCGAGGACAGGGGCATCGAACGTCCAGGGTCAAAGGTACAAGGTTACCCTACCGGACGCACACCAGGACCCGAAAGGGCCAGTGTCCCGAGGTGGTCCAGGGTCCTAAGGTCAAAGAAGGTACAAGGTATTTCTACGTGCAGAGCCAGTACAGGCTCCAAGGTCCAAGGGACCGCGGTACAAGAGACCAGGGTACCAGGGTACAAGAACCCAGGACTCGCAAGGTTCCAAGGTTCAACCGAGGGTCACCAGGGACGCGGGTTCCTAGTCACCAGGGACAAGGTTTTCAGTTACCGGGGACAGGGATACCAGTTACCGGGGACAAGGTTTCTAGTAACCGGGGACAAGGTTTCCAGTCACCAGGGACAGGGCACCAGGGACAAGGGTATCAGCTATCGAGGACAGGGGCATCGAACGTCCAGGGTCAAAGGTACAAGGTTACCCTACCGGACGCACACCAGGACCCGAAATGGCCAGTGTCCCGAGGTGGTCCAGGGTCCTAAGGTCAAAGAAGGTACAAGGTATTTCTACGAGCAGAGCCAGTACAGGCTCCAAGGTCCAAGGGACCGCGGTACAAGAGACCAGGGTACCAGGGTACAAGAACCCAGGACTCGCAAGGTTCCAAGGTTCAACCGAGGGTCACCAGGGACAGGGGTACCAGTCACCAGGGACGCGGGTTCCTAGTCACCAGGGACAAGGTTTTCAGTTACCGGGGACAGGGATACCAATTACCAGGGACCGGAGTACTAGTCACCAGGGACAGGGTTTTCAGTTACCGGGGACAGGGATACCAGTTACCGGGGACATGGTTTCTAGTAACCGGGGACAAGGTTTCCAGTCACCAGGGACAGGGCACCAGGGACAAGGGTATCAGCTATCGAGGACAGGGGTATCGAACGTCCAGGGTCAAAGGTACAAGGTTACCCTACCGGGCGCACACCAGGACCCGAAAGGGCCAGTGTCCCGAGGTGGTCCAGGGTCTTAAGGTCAAAGAAGGTACAAGGTATTTCTACGTGCAGAGCCAGTACAGGCTCCAAGGTCCAAGGGACCGCGGTACAAGAGACCAGGGTACCAGGGTACAAGAACCCAGGACTCGCAAGGTTCCAAGGTTCAACCGAGGGTCACCAGGGACCGGAGTACTAGTCACCAGGGACAGGGTTTTCAGTTACCGGGGACAAGGTTTTCAGTTACCGGGGACAGGGATATCATTTACCGGGGACCGGAGTACTAGTCACCAGGGACAGGGTTTTCAGTTACCGGGGACAGGGATACCAGTTACCGGGGACAGGGTTTCTAGTAACCGGGGACAAGGTTTCCAGTCACCAGGGACAGGGCACCAGGGACAAGGGTATCAGCTATCGAGGACAGGGGCATCGAACGTCCAGGGTCAAAGGTACAAGGTTACCCTACCGGACGCACACCAGGACCCGAAAGGGCCAGTGTCCCGAGGTGGTCCAGGGTCCTAAGGTCAAAGAAGGTACAAGGTATTTCTACGTGCAGAGCCAGTACAGGCTCCAAGGTCCAAGGGACCGCGGTACAAGAGACCAGGGTACCAGGGTACAAGAACCCAGGACTCGCAAGGTTCCAAGGTTCAACCGAGGGTCACCAGGGACGCGGGTTCCTAGTCACCAGGGACGCGGGTTCTTAGTCACCAGGGACAGGGATACCAGTTACCGGGGACAGGGTTTATAGTTACCGAGGACAAGGTTTCCAGTCACCAGGGACAGGGCACCAGGGACAAGGGTATCAGCTATCGAGGACAGGGGCATCGAACGTCCAGGGTCAAAGGTACAAGGTTACCCTACCGGGCGCACACCAGGACCCGAAAGGGCCAGTGTCCCGAGGTGGTCCAGGGTCCTAAGGTCAAAGAAGGTACAAGGTATTTCTACGTGCAGAGCCAATACAGGCTCCAAGGTCCAAGGGACCGCGATACAAGAGACCAGGGTACCAGGGTACAAGAACCCAGGACTCGCAAGGTTTCAAGGTTCAACCGAGGGTCACCAGGGACGCGGGTTCCTAGTCACCAGGGACAAGGTTTTCAGTTACCGGGGACAGGGATACCAATTACCGGGGACAAGGTTTCTAGTAACCGGGGACAAGGTTTCCATTCACCAGGGACAGGGCACCAGGGACAAGGGTATCAGCTATCGAGGACAGGGGCATCGAACGTCCAGGGTCAAAGGTACAAGGTTACCCTACCGGACGCACACCAGGACCCGAAAGGGCCAGTGTCCCGAGGTGGTCCAGGGTCCTAAGGTCAAAGAAGGTACAAGGTATTTCTACGTGCAGAGCCAGTACAGGCTCCAAGGTCCAAGGGACCGCGGTACAAGAGACCAGGGTACCAGGGTACAAGAACCCAGGACTCGCAAGGTTCCAAGGTTCAACCGAGGGTCACCAGGGACGCGGGTTCCTAGTCACCAGGGACAAGGTTTTCAGTTACCGGGGACAGGGATACCAGTTACCGGGGACAGGGTTTATAGTTACCGAGGACAAGGTTTCCAGTCACCAGGGACAGGGCACCAGGGACAAGGGTATCAGCTATCGAGGACAGGGGCATCGAACGTCCAGGGTCAAAGGTACAAGGTTACCCTACCGGGCGCACACCAGGACCCGAAAGGGCCAGTGTCCCGAGGTGGTCCAGGGTCCTAAGGTCAAAGAAGGTACAAGGTATTTCTACGTGCAGAGCCAGTACAGGCTCCAAGGTCCAAGGGACCGCGGTACAAGAGACCAGGGTACCAGGGTACAAGAACCCAGGACTCGCAAGGTTCCAAGGTTCAACCGAGGGTCACCAGGGACGCGGGTTCCTAGTCACCAGGGACAAGGTTTTCAGTTACCGGGGACAGGGATACCAGTTACCGGGGACAGGGTTTATAGTTACCGAGGACAAGGTTTCCAGTCACCAGGGACAGGGCACCAGGGACAAGGGTATCAGCTATCGAGGACAGGGGCATCGAACGTCCAGGGTCAAAGGTACAAGGTTACCCTACCGGGCGCACACCAGGACCCGAAAGGGCCAGTGTCCCGAGGTGGTCCAGGGTCCTAAGGTCAAAGAAGGTACAAGGTATTTCTACGTGCAGAGCCAGTACAGGCTACAAGGTCCAAGGGACCGCGGTACAAGAGACCAGGGTACCAGGGTACAAGAACCCAAGACTCGCAAGGTTCCAAGGTTCAACCGAGGGTCACCAGGGACGCGGGTTCCTAGTCACCAGGGACAAGGTTTTCAGTTACCGGGGACAGGGATACCAATTACCGGGGACAGGGTTTCTAGTAACCGGGGACAAGGTTTCCATTCACCAGGGACAGGGCACCAGGGACAAGGGTATCAGCTATCGAGGACAGGGGCATCGAACGTCCAGGGTCAAAGGTACAAGGTTACCCTACCGGACGCACACCAGGACCCGAAAGGGCCAGTGTCCCGAGGTGGTCCAGGGTCCTAAGGTCAAAGAAGGTACAAGGTATTTCTACGTGCAGAGCCAGTACAGGCTCCAAGGTCCAAGGGACCGCGGTACAAGAGACCAGGGTACCAGGGTACAAGAACCCAGGACTCGCAAGGTTCCAAGGTTCAACCGAGGGTCACCAGGGACCGGAGTACTAGTCACCAGGGACAGGGTTTTCAGTTACCGGGGACAGGGATATCAGTTACCGGGGACAGGGATATCAGTTACCGGGGACCGGAGTACTAGTCACCAGGGACAGGGTTTTCAGTTACCGGGGACAGGGATACCAGTTACCGGGGACAGGGTTTATAGTAACCGGGGACAAGGTTTCCAGTCACCAGGGACAGGGCACCAGGGACAAGGGTATCAGCTATCGAGGACAGGGGCATCGAACGTCCAGGGTCAAAGGTACAAGGTTACCCTACCGGACGCACACCAGGACCCGAAAGGGCCAGTGTCCCGAGGTGGTCCAGGGTCCTAAGGTCAAAGAAGGTACAAGGTATTTCTACGTGCAGAGCCAGTACAGGCTCCAAGGTCCAAGGGACCGCGGTACAAGAGACCAGGGTACCAGGGTACAAGAACCCAGGACTCGCAAGGTTCCAAGGTTCAACCGAGGGTCACCAGGGACCGGAGTACTAGTCACCAGGGACAGGGTTTTCAGTTACCGGGGACAGGGATATCAGTTACCGGGGACAGGGATATCAGTTACCGGGGACCGGAGTACTAGTCACCAGGGACAGGGTTTTCAGTTACCGGGGACAGGGATACCAGTTACCGGGGACAGGGTTTATAGTAACCGGGGACAAGGTTTCCAGTCACCAGGGACAGGGCACCAGGGACAAGGGTATCAGCTATCGAGGACAGGGGCATCGAACGTCCAGGGTCAAAGGTACAAGGTTACCCTACCGGACGCACACCAGGACCCGAAAGGGCCAGTGTCCCGAGGTGGTCCAGGGTCCTAAGGTCAAAGAAGGTACAAGGTATTTCTACGTGCAGAGCCAGTACAGGCTCCAAGGTCCAAGGGACCGCGGTACAAGAGACCAGGGTACCAGGGTACAAGAACCCAGGACTCGCAAGGTTCCAAGGTTCAACCGAGGGTCACCAGGGACGCGGGTTCCTAGTCACCAGGGACGCGGGTTCTTAGTCACCAGGGACAGGGATACCCGTTACCGGGGACAGGGTTTATAGTTACCGAGGACAAGGTTTCCAGTCACCAGGGACAGGGCACCAGGGACAAGGGTATCAGCTATCGAGGACAGGGGCATCGAACGTCCAGGGTCAAAGGTACAAGGTTACCCTACCGGGCGCACACCAGGACCCGAAAGGGCCAGTGTCCCGAGGTGGTCCAGGGTCCTAAGTTCAAAGAAGGTACAAGGTATTTCTACGTGCAGAGCCAGTACAGGCTCCAAGGTCCAAGGGACCGCGGTACAAGAGACCAGGGTACCAGGGTACAAGAACCCAGGACTCGCAAGGTTCCAAGGTTCAACCGAGGGTCACCAGGGACAGGGGTACCAGTCACCAGGGACGCGGGTTCCTAGTCACCAGGGACAAGGTTTTCAGTTACCGGGGACAGGGATACCAGTTACCAGGGACCGGAGTACTAGTCACCAGGGACAGGGTTTTCAGTTACCGGGGACAGGGATATCAGTTACCGGGGACCGGAGTACTAGTCACCAGGGACAGGGTTTTCAGTTACCGGGGACAGGGATACCAGTTACCGGGGACAGGGTTTCTAGTAACCGGGGACAAGGTTTCTAGTCACCAGGGACAGGGCACCAGGGACAAGGGTATCAGCTATCGAGGACAGGGGTATCGAACGTCCAGGGTCAAAGGTACAAGGTTACCCTACCGGACGCACACCAGGACCCGAAAGGGCCAGTGTCCCGAGGTGGTCCAGGGTCCTAAGGTCAAAGAAGGTACAAGGTATTTCTACGTGCAGAGCCAGTACAGGCTCCAAGGTCCAAGGGACCGCGGTACAAGAGACCAGGGTACCAGGGTACAAGAACCCAGGACTCGCAAGGTTCCAAGGTTCAACCGAGGGTCACCAGGGACGCGGGTTCCTAGTCACCAGGGACAAGGTTTTCAGTTACCGGGGACAGGGATACCAGTTACCGGGAACAGGGTTTATAGTTACCGAGGACAAGGTTTCCAGTCACCAGGGACAGGGCACCAGGGACAAGGGTATCAGCTATCGAGGACAGGGGCATCGAACGTCCAGGGTCAAAGGTACAAGGTTACCCTACCGGACGCACACCAGGACCCGAAAGGGCCAGTGTCCCGAGGTGGTCCAGGGTCCTAAGGTCAAAGAAGGTACAAGGTATTTCTACGTGCAGAGCCAGTACAGGCTCTAAGGTCCAAGGGACCGCGGTACAAGAGACCAGGGTACCAGGGTACAAGAACCCAGGACTCGCAAGGTTCCAAGGTTCAACCGAGGGTCACCAGGGACGCGGGTTCCTAGTCACCAGGGACAAGGTTTTCAGTTACCGGGGACAGGGATACCAGTTACCGGGGACAGGGTTTATAGTTACCGAGGACAAGGTTTCCAGTCACCAGGGACAGGGCACCAGGGACAAGGGTATCAGCTATCGAGGACAGGGGTATCGAACGTCCAGGGTCAAAGGTACAAGGTTACCCTACCGGACGCACACCAGGACCCGAAAGGGCCAGTGTCCCGAGGTGGTCCAGGGTCCTAAGGTCAAAGAAGGTACAAGGTATTTCTACGTGCAGAGCCAGTACAGGCTCCAAGGTCCAAGGGACCGCGGTACAAGAGACCAGGGTACCAGGGTACAAGAACCCAGGACTCGCAAGGTTCCAAGGTTCAACCGAGGGTCACCAGGGACAGGGGTACCAATCACCAGGGACGCGGGTTCCTAGTCACCAGGGACAAGGTTTTCAGTTACCGGGGACAGGGATACCAGTTACCAGGGACCGGAGTACTAGTCACCAGGGACAGGGTTTTCAGTTACCGGGGACAGGGATATCAGTTACCGGGGACCGGAGTACTAGTCACCAGGGACAAGGTTTCCAGTCACCAGGGACAGGGCACCAGGGACAAGGGTATCAGCTATCGAGGACAGGGGTATCGAACGTCCAGGGTCAAAGGTACAAGGTTACCCTACCGGGCGCACACCAGGACCCGAAAGGGCCAGTGTCCCGAGGTGGTCCAGGGTCCTAAGGTCAAAGAAGGTACAAGGTATTTCTACGTGCAGAGCCAGTACAGGCTCCAAGGTCCAAGGGACCGCGATACAAGAGACCAGGGTACCAGGGTACAAGAACCCAGGACTCGCAAGGTTTCAAGGTTCAACCGAGGGTCACCAGGGACAGGGGTACCAATCACCAGGGACCGGAGTACTAGTCACCAGGGACAAGGTTTTCAGTTACCGGGGACAGGGATACCAATTACCAGGGACCGGAGTACTAGTCACCAGGGACAGGGTTTTCAGTTACCGGGGACAGGGATACCAGTTACCGGGGACATGGTTTCTAGTAACCGGGGACAAGGTTTCCAGTCACCAGGGACAGGGCACCAGGGACAAGGGTATCAGCTATCGAGGACAGGGGTATCGAACGTCCAGGGTCAAAGGTACAAGGTTACCCTACCGGACGCACACCAGGACCCGAAAGGGCCAGTGTCCCGAGGTGGTCCAGGGTCCTAAGGTCAAAGAAGGTACAAGGTATTTCTACGTGCAGAGCCAGTACAGGCTCCAAGGTCCAAGGGACCGCGATACAAGAGACCAGGGTACCAGGGTACAAGAACCCAGGACTCGCAAGGTTTCAAGGTTCAACCGAGGGTCACCAGGGACAGGGGTACCAATCACCAGGGACGCGGGTTCCTAGTCACCAGGGACAAGGTTTTCAGTTACCGGGGACAGGGATACCAATTACCAGGGACCGGAGTACTAGTCACCAGGGACAGGGTTTTCAGTTACCGGGGACAGGGATACCAGTTACCGGGGACATGGTTTCTAGTAACCGGGGACAAGGTTTCCAGTCACCAGGGACAGGGCACCAGGGACAAGGGTATCAGCTATCGAGGACAGGGGTATCGAACGTCCAGGGTCAAAGGTACAAGGTTACCCTACCGGACGCACACCAGGACCCGAAAGGGCCAGTGTCCCGAGGTGGTCCAGGGTCCTAAGGTCAAAGAAGGTACAAGGTATTTCTACGTGCAGAGCCAGTACAGGCTCCAAGGTCCAAGGGACCGCGGTACAAGAGACCAGGGTACCAGGGTACAAGAACCCAGGACTCGCAAGGTTCCAAGGTTCAACCGAGGGTCACCAGGGACAGGGGTACCAATCACCAGGGACGCGGGTTCCTAGTCACCAGGGACAAGGTTTTCAGTTACCGGGGACAGGGATACCAGTTACCAGGGACCGGAGTACTAGTCACCAGGGACAGGGTTTTCAGTTACCGGGGACAGGGATATCAGTTACCGGGGACCGGAGTACTAGTCACCAGGGACAGGGTTTTCAGTTACCGGGGACAGGGATACCAGTTACCGGGGACATGGTTTCTAGTAACCGGGGACAAGGTTTCCAGTCACCAGGGACAGGGCACCAGGGACAAGGGTATCAGCTATCGAGGACAGGGGTATCGAACGTCCAGGGTCAAAGGTACAAGGTTACCCTACCGGGCGCACACCAGGACCCGAAAGGGCCAGTGTCCCGAGGTGGTCCAGGGTCCTAAGGTCAAAGAAGGTACAAGGTATTTCTACGTGCAGAGCCAGTACAGGCTCCAAGGTCCAAGGGACCGCGGTACAAGAGACCAGGGTATCAGGGACCAGGGTACAGGGTACAGGGTACAGGGCCCAGGGTACCGGGCCCAGGGTATAGAGGCACAGAGGCCCGGGGTACCGGGGAACCAGGGCTACCAGGGCCCAGGGGTACAGGGGCTCAGGGGTACCGGGGTACCAGGGCCCAATGTCCGAGGGTGCAGAATCGGTACACAGAATATCGAAGATTACAGAAAGTACAGGTACCAAGGAGCCAGTTCTTCCTCCAAGAGTTGACACGTGGCACTACTCAGATCAAAGGGTTAGGGTTAGGCAAGAAAAGCATACAAAGTATAAGGTAAATAAACACACTCGAATTTGCATTACACGTGGCAGCTCCAAGCGCTTCCTCCAAGCTTCTACGTCGCTCCACCTCTTTCGGGCGGGATACCCTTTGGCTCACCGACGTCAGGTGAGGTGACGGCTCAAGCAACGCAAGTTGAAGCTCAGGATAGTTGGCCTGAGGCGTCAAGTTAGTGTCAAGACTCAAGTGCGAGCTTGTTTCGATCTACCCACCTGTTCCGGGGAAGGGATTTATTTTGGCCCCCCGTTGAAGACAGTCGTGTGGTAAGATTCAAGCTCGAACGAACCCCAGGAAGTGTTTTGGCCTGTGGGTTCGTACCCATTGAAGACCCCCTACAGAGAGCGGTTTCCCTACGGGGAACAAGAGAAAGGGGTCGAAAGACCAAGAAACAGTTAGACACCGAAAGGGGTACGTAGTACCAGGTGCATTGATCTCGACACAGTCGATTGAGCCCAAGAAACCCTGGCCCGAGTGAAGTATATCCACTCGTGGGCCCCCAAGTCCCTCCATACAAGGACCAAGTCTATAAGTCTTCTGCGTCTAACGAGGAGAAAGACCAGCCAAGCCGACGGGTACACAAGGTGAGACCCAAGGTTGACGCGACACGGTATCGGGGTACCCCCTCCGTAACTCGGCAGTCCGGCGCTGTGTGTGTTTGTGGTTCTCTCACGTCGTTTGAGAATCCACTCCACCACACCGTCTTCCAGATACTTGGATTTACCAATCCTCCTACGTATCGATCGCGTTCACGCGCATGGTCATCGAAAATACCGGAGATTGCAGTTGCGTAAGTCTAGGCCGAAGTTAATTCAACATAGAACTGCGAGCACCACCATTCACTGTTTTCCATTCCATTCCCCTCGTCTCAAAAACTTCTTCTGCTGGATCGCGGTTCATCAATATTGACCATTTCAGACTTAACCGAAAATATGCGATCACACTTTGCCAAATTCACTCTTTCACTTCGCCACATTGTCTGCTAGATATTTCTGAAGTAAAATGATGAGTACGAAGGTCAAAAGGCATACTTTGCTCACCCTGTCCGTCGGAACGACGGGTTCACATTGACCACATTCACATCATGTCACTTACGTCAACCGAATATATTTACCTAATACAGTTTTATGAAGGTCAATTGTATATACTACCGTCAAAGACTCGCGCACCATGTCCGTCGGAACGACCAGTGAACACCCTAATAGGCCAATATACTATCAGCGTATAGTTCGCCGTCTCATTTGTCGGAGCGACGAGCACACATCCTACCAGTGCGGTGGAGCGGGGTTCACAAAATTTCTGATGTGACCCTGACTCTCCACTGGCGCCCGGACAACCGACTATCGGAGGGGGTACTCCGTTTCCGTGTATAGCAATTCCTTCCTCACCTTGTGTACCCGTCGGTAGGGCGGGTAGCACTTTTCGGTGGACTCGAGTTGATGCTGAACTTGACCGTGGTTGGGATTGGTTGGGGTTCGATCACGCGGGAATCTTCACGCGATCGAGGGTTACTTGGGGGGGGGGTCTATACGAGTCGCCCTGATCTCTCTTGAGATCGCCTTGTCCAAAAATGTAGATACTTGATCCACTTGATACACTTGACCTTCTGACCACTTGAGCCGTCTCGCGATCTTGTGCCTTGTCCTTTACGTGATACTGCGTCCAATCGCAGGCGAAGTTTGTTTGTGAGAGGTCTTGTAATCCCTGGTCAAACAATCCAGGGCAATTTGACGACTCAACTTTGTTTTCGCCAGACATATTACTTGTAGGTACTGGTGGCAGAAGTTCTTGATCGTCGGGGGGGCCAAAAATTTTCCCACCCGGAAGAGAAGTCTGCGTGCGTAGTTCGAAGTAAAAGAAACTCTGTTTAATGTTAACCAATCAAATACCCAAAACCTATGATCTTGCCTATCGGTAGCCCAGGATCTACTGCCGCGTGTCGCCTTCTTGGAAATAATTCAGACTTGCTAAGTGGTCCACTTCAAATACTGTGTCGATCCAGTTTTGTCGATCCAGTTTTGTCGATCCGGTTTTGTCGATCCAGTTTTGTCGATCCAGTTTTGTCGATCCAGTTTTGTCGATCCGGTTTTGTCGATCCAGTTTTGTCGATCCAGTTTTGTCGATCCCGTTTTGTCGATCCGGTTTTGTCGATCCAGTTTTGTCGATCCAGTTTTGTCGATCCTGTTTTGTCGATCCAGTTTTGTCGATCTGGTTTTGTCGATCCAGTTTTGTCGATCCGGTTTCTGGATCGACGTTGCGTATCGATCTTCAACTGGTTACGCTTTGCGATCTTCTTTCTGGATCGAGGTTTCGGTCCGATCCTCCTGGATCGCGACTGAGATGTGTGGTCCACACCCAATCCCCTTTCGATCCATATTCTTCTGTGTTCTTCACACCGTTACTCTTTCTTCCAACCATCTCGCATGCCTTATTGACCAATCGGAGCGCAGGATTGTGGATCGACGACATTTCTTTGATCGATCCCTTTCAAATTATTCGATCGCTTTACCACAGCCGTCCCCTGCACTGAGTTTCAGCATACAGTGCTGGTGATCCGTGATCCATTAATTTGATTGTCTCTCTCGTCCAATTTTCGTGCCCATCATGTCGTCGTCTCCTCAGAATGTTGCGCCCCCAGCCATTTCCACCGATACGACCATTGATCTCTATGATCCGATGACTTCATCATTTGTCCCGAATTTTGGATCATCCAATCTTCCCGTTATTACGTCGCCACCATTAGACGTTGCCCGTACCAGCTTCCCTTCTATCCAAGCTCCAAAATCATCTTCGGAATTTCCCAACAGTCAAGTCACGCCCCTTCCATCGGTGGATCGATCCACTTTGAAGGCCCAAATCGACAATCTCTTCGATTGTCTGGAAAGTCGACTCGATCCGTACGTACAGGATAACTACGATTTGTTTCGCGAGGCTGTACGCTTCCAAGAAACTCGGTGCGATCGTTTGGAAAAGGAAATCCAAGATGATCGGGAATTGGCAAAGTCTTTCGTAAAATACGCCAACGATAAATATAATTCCCTGCGCCACGAACTGGAGGACGCCCATAAGTTGGCGGATGATTATGCGAAGAATTGGGAAAAGCAGAAGATTACTGCCAAGAAATTTCGGACTTACGATCTTCTCTTCTTAAATCGACTGCCGCCCTGCATAGAGACCAAGAGAAATTCCAGTTCCAACTAGCTTCCCTCGAGACCAAGCTGGCAGACGTTATCGCTGCAACTAAAAATGCCGAAGGTCGAGCATCCCAAGCTATCGCTTCCTAAAATAAATTGAAGGCTCGCCTCTCCAAATCCAGACAGAAATTACAGGAATCGCGAAGCGCATGCAGACTGGCTCAGATCGAGCGCGATCAGAATAGAGCAGAAATTGGTCGATCGAGAGAACGAGCGTAATCAGCTAGCGCAGACGTTAGCCGATAAAGAAAACGAACGCGATCAAGCTCTCCGCGCTCTAGACTCTCTCGTTGCTCGTTTAAACGATTTGGTTTAGGGTGTCGGATTGACATCTTCCTTCATTTCTCCTGCCGTTTCAGCGGGAGTCCCTTCTTCCGGTAGCAAACGTCGGTGTGAGAGCTCTAATTCTAGTGAGCCAAATACCAAACGTGCTCACCAGACCACGGCTCCTACGTACATCTCGGCTCCTCCATCGCCTGATCCTTCCGAGTTTGACAAGGCTGGTCCACTATGGAATTTGTCTCCCTCTCCTTCACCCGAAGATTTAGAGGGAGCAAATCAGAGTGACAAATCCTCAGACCAGACAGATGAATCTTTGTTGGCTGCATAATCTTCGTCCTGATGTGCAGCCCGTCGTCACATGACAGCTTCGTCCCCTCGATCGCCGATCGAGGTCGACACACCTAGTTCACTCCCGTCGCCTCTTCGGGTATCCAAAGTTGCTTTGTTTGGTGAGCCCTCAAGTGATTCTGAGGGGCCACTCAGCCTCGACAGCGAGCCTCGAGATTCTTTTAACCAATTTTTAAGTGTGGTGGAATTTGAGGCCCTTCCGTCTACCGCTGTACCTAGAACTGAGTGGATCCCTGTGTACCGAATTCGAGTCCCTCGATCCTCTGCAGGAACAATTCCATGGTCGGCTCGTCGAGTCAGCTTAACTTGTGTCTCGGAGTTGGATGTGGACTTCCTTTTCCGTCATTTTTCGAAACCGCCAGGATTCATTTTTCCTGTATGTGGCAAATTACGTCGTCCAGGTGATCCACTTGGTCGTCTCATTTAATTACCTCTTCCCAGATTGCGCTGTTGTACGATAGCCGACCTTGAGAAATTTATGCTTTTCGGATCGATCCGATATCTTTCCAGCGTAATGGATGGTTCGAGACACTGCTCACCCAGTATTACAATTTCTAAAATCGTCACCGTCAGGCTTTCTGGGGGGCATCGCATTTTTAGCCGATCTCCATAGCGCAGCGCCGATCGGATCCGGCTTTGGCAACTCTTTTTAAAGAGCGGAAACAACAACGATCGCGCTCTGGTCCCCAATGGAAGAAAGTTTTGCAGCTGGTCCTCCAAGGTATGATAAATGGACATTGCGATCTAGATATTCTACTAGATCCCGTCTTCCTTCACTATCCTCGCACGAATGAGAACCGATTGTGGTATCCCGGTTTACTCACGGGACAAACCAATATACCCAATTTGGTCACTGCATTGCCCTTGTGTGACACTGCTCAACCTTGCAGAAACCAGTTCCGCTCTTCAATCTCAGACCACCCCGGATCATCGATCCCTCGACTGCCCGACAAATTTGTAAGTTCCAACTAGTGATTTTGGTTTCATTTTGTAACTGGATCTCTTCATAAAATTTTATACTTGTTCCCCTTGATCGTATTCAAATTCTTCATTTTTTTCCTCTTTTTTCTCCTCCTAGGATCATTCGATTCGGATCGGATTCTCGATCCAAAAATTGTTGATCTTGATCGAAATCATTGATTCTAAATCGCTAATTCATATACTCACTTTACATATAACCCACTCCACCCCAATGTGTATCCGTCTTACACACCTTCACCATCCCTAACAGCCCACCACCACTAGTCACGACGTTCCTCCTCGTGTGATTGCATCACCTCGAAACGTTTTACACTCGCTCGATTGCGATCAAACTTTTCCGGCAAAGCTCCTCAACTTAAATCGGCCTCATCGACCCTAGACGGATCGTCATAACCTTTCCAATACATTTAAGTTGACGGTGCACCCGACCATAACATGTCTTACGGACCGATCGTACATCTGCAATCCTTTCCACTTCTGATTCACCCTCCTCTAGATCCCCTTCTTAGCTATCTTCTGGCAACAATGCTTCATCGAAATCCATTCGATCTTATAAGGCCTCGTTTACATTCAGCAAATTCGTAGGCCGTTCCGGATCCGCTTTGACTAGTTTCAATATAGAACATGGACTAATGGAAACAGCCTATACGGGGTACCCGCGACTTCCAATCGTACAGCGTGATCACCGCATTTGTCGGCTACGCGAAACGGTCCATGCCATTTGTGAGCCAATTTCCGAGCGTATCCATCCTTGACCCGATCTAGATAGAGCCATACTTGCGATCTACAACTTATCGCCAATCGACTCGTGATCTGCATTATGGCGATCGGCTCGATCTCGAATCGCAAGGTTTAGTCGATAATTCACCACTAATCGTGCTCTTTGATACTGGCGTTGTATGCCATATCGCCATCGTCGTGGATCTCGGTCCCGTGGCTTCGTGCTTCCTAATGGCAGGGTGGCTTCCAAAGTTAATCGTGGGTCCCAATCGTGATACAAATAGAAAGGTGTATCCCCACGGACACGATCTTGCGCGGTATTAATCGCAAAAGTCAATCGCTCTGCATATTCTTCCCAATCCTTTTGATTCTCATCCGTCACATACATCTTGATTGCTCTGGTCAGAGTTTGAACCATTCGCTCAGCTGTGCCATTTGCTTGCGGTCTGTATGACTTAGTAGCCCGCTGTTTCTGTCCTGCGATGTTATTAAAAGCTCGGAAGAAATCAGACATAAATTCCGGCTCTCGATCATGGCGGATTGCTTCACTTGCACCAAATCGTCGGAATACGCATTCTTCGTAATTCTCTGCAATGGTTTGTGCAGTTCTAGACGAACTAGACTTCGCGATCACATAACCAGAGAACAAATCGATCCACAATAGCAGTTCGGTGTTTCCTTTGAATGATCGCGGCAACGACGGGTAGTATGATCCATAGCCAAGATTTGAAAAGGATAGGTTGCCTGCAAATTTCCTGGTGATCTTCCGTGATCAGAGGGTCTCCCTTTGCCCGTTTCACAATCCACACATTCTTCTACATAGCGTTGCACACTCCGGTACATTCCGCGCCAATGAAAATCCATCCTGATTCGTTGGTAAGTCCGACCGATTCCTTGGTGACCGCCCTCCAGATTTGTATGGTAATGATGTAAGAAGTCTGACTGCAATAGCTCTGGTATCACCAAACGAGCCAGCTCTGCACGACTTTCGGATCTCGCAACCGATCCAGGGCAAAAAAAAATAATCCACTTTGATCCACTTCGTATTCGGATGCGATCAGCGTGCAGGTCTTCGCTTCTTCTTCTGTCAACCTGGCGACGTCCCCGATCAGATATGTCTTCAAGTTGGATATCCAATTCTCTTCATCCTGCGCTTGCCTTATTCGATCGATCCGCACTTGCTGCACGATTTCCTCCTGTATAACTTCTGGTGGACAGCGTCTTCTTACGGCTGATCGAGTGATCGCAGCTACTCTGACTACTTGATCAACTTGACTCGGAAGCAACAACTCATTCAATCGATTGAGTGTGATCAGATCTTGGCGGTCTCTGTCGGAAACAACGGATATACCTTTCTCTTGCTGTAGAGCTTCGCTAGCTAGCCGATCAGCACTCTGATTCCATTCTCGCTTCATATGAAGGAAATCGTGATTCGGCCACGATCGGAGTTTTATCATATCTTGACGACGCAGCAATTGTAGACCGGGTGCTTTGCAGTTGATCTCGCCACGCATTTGCCTGATCACCAAATTTGAATCACCGCAAATAATTACACGTCCCCTGGTCTGATCAGCTAGAAAATCGAAACTGAGGAGTAGTCCTCGATATTCTGCTTCGTTCACCGTCAGATTAGTCGTAAATTCAGAGGCGGCAGCTACGATCGTCCACTCTGGTAATTTCTATATGATCGCACTGTATGCTCCGCCCTTCCTCTTTACCCTAGCCGATCCATCGAAACTGGCCACCAGGAGGATTTCTCCTATTTCCACTGTTGGTGTCGGCATACTCATAGTTTGCCTGGGCTGTTTCCTTGGAGCGATCGCGATCAGCACTTCATCCACTTCCTCACGGGGGGTTATACTCGCGGCCAGTGTACCCAATATCTCCTCCTCGCTCTTCTCACTTCGGCGGATCTCCAATGTCCAATTCGAGAGTAATGCAGCCCATCTGCCTAGTCTCCATTTGAGACCCGAAGACTGCAACAACCAAGCCAGAGTGGAATATCTCGTAAGTACTACGATCGCACGTGAGACCAACATAGTATAACAAATTTCCAGAATTCGGAGGAGGGCTAAAACCTCTTTTTCCACCATCCCGTAGTTAACCTCATTAGGCTTCAACGTCCGACTAGTGAAGGTGACCGGCCAAAACACTCCATCATGCTCTTGCAGTAACGCGGCCGATATCGCCCACTTGCTGGCATACACCACAATTACGGGTGATCGATCTGGATCAAAATGTTTCAGGATCGGTGTCGTGGCTATTTTAGCCTTTAATAGAGTGAATGCGATCGTTGCCTTCTCCCAGCGG
>CANTFK010000378.1:0-43621 GCA_947646735.1 Peronospora farinosa
TAACCAGTTACATCTTGCGATCGGCTTTCTAGATCGAGGTTACGATCGTCGATCATACTTGCTGATCACGATCGTTGATCACACTTGTTGATCACGATCGTTGATCACACTTGCTGATCGCGATCGTTGATCACACTTGCTGATCGCGATCGTCGATCACACTTGTTGATCAAGATCGACGATTGCGATCGAGCGATCTCCCACCCTGATCGTCATCACAGCCGCGTAATCCTCGGCCAACCATGGCCATTCACATGATTGATCCAGAGAAGCTATCATTCCAATACAATAGCCAAGTATAAACTATGCGATCATTCATCGATATATCTTGATCGCTCCCATACAATAGCCAAGTATAATCCATAGGATATGACTTCCGCCGTGTAAGTGGTCCACATTATAATCACTTTCGATATTGTCGATCAAATTTTCTTGATTGACTTCACCACATTGGTGATGCCCCAGGGGATGTCGAATGCTGCGGCTACGTTTAACCGTTTGGTGACGCAATTGTTTCGACCCCATCGAAGCTATGCACAATCTTAGTCGATGACATCTTTGTCCATAGTCGAGCTGAAAATGGGCGGTCAGATATTGAGAACCATATTGTTCATTTACGAGCTGTGCTCGAGTGCATGTGCACTAATAAGTTACGTGCTAATGCATCTAAGTGCACCTTCGGTACCGAAGAGATTCCCTTTTTAGGGTGCTTCATTGGAAGACGGGGCCTAAAAGCGGATTCCGCCAAGGTCAAAGCCATAGTCGATTGGCCTGTTCCACAGTCTCAGAAGACCTTGCGCAAATGGCTTGGCCTTGCCAATTACTTGCATAAGTACAGTAAAAATTACGCTTATATGACTTGATCAATATCCAAGTTCCTAAAAAAGAATGTGGAATGGTGTTGGCATGCCGAACACGAAGACGCTTTTTAAGCGTTAAAGGAAAGCCTTCTTCGTGCTCCTAATCTGGATTTGTCAGACACTGATCGACCGTTTAGCGTCGTCTGTGACGCAACAAATTATACCATTGGCAGTGCTCTGTTACAAACAGATGATGAAGGTCGTGATCATGTGATCGCCTTTAAATCTCGCCAGCTGAAAGCTGCAGAGAAGAACTATCAAGTTCATGACAAAGAGTTACTTGCAATGAAGTATGCTCTAGTCATTCAGAGTTCATCTGCTGGGCTTCAAGCCCTTTGTGATCTAAACCGATCATGCGTCTTTGCGCAACTGCGACTCAGTCGCCGCATCTCTCGCAGAGAATGGCCAGATGGCTGTCATTCTTTGCCGAATATAATTTCGAGGTGAAATATAAGCCGGGCAAGCAAAATGCTTTGGCTGATGCATTGTCACGCAGACCTGACTATATGGGCTTGCTCATGTTACGACGTTGTCGTCTTCTATCAGTGATCTCATTCGTACGGCGTATGCTAAAGATGATCACTGTATAGCGTTGCTACATGCTATTGGCAGTGAGGAGTTTAAAGACTCGGACATTAAATTGTCGGCACGATTACGTGCGGGCCTCCATCGATATTCTATCGATCAGGGGCTGTTGTACTATTGTACAGATGTGGTGGATCCTCCGAGTATTGTGGTTCCTCATGACGAGGACCTGAAGTATCGTATCCTCTATGAGGTACATGACACCGCCATCGGTGTTCATTTGGGTCGTGAAAAGACTTATGGGGCGGTATGCCAAAGTTAGTGGTGGCCCAAAATATATAAATGGGTGAGCACATATGTGCGTACGTGTGAAACGTGTTAACGGGTGAAACCCTCTCCCCATTCGGCAGCGCCGCTGGCTAGTTTGCCTATTCCCACTGGGTGCTGGGAGTCCATTAGTATGGACTTTGTGTTTGGCTTACCGAAAGATTCGCATAACAATACGGGTATTGTGGTCTTTGTTGATCGCTTGAGCAAGATGGCTCACTTAGCGGCTGTGCCAGACTCGATCGATGGTGTGGGTACAGCGGAGATGTTTATCGATCGAGTATTTCGCCAACATGGCTTGCCAGTGGCAATTGTTTCTGATCGTGATCCTCGTTTTACGAGTAAATTTTGGAAGTCCGTTTTCCGGGTGCTAGGCACCCGATGGACATGTCCACAGCGGATCATCCGCAGACCGATAGTCAAACTGATCGCGTATCCCGCTTTGGGGAAGATATCCTCCGCAGCGTTTGTGCTGAAACGCCTAAGTGATGGAGCTCTATGCTCCCTGTAGTTGAGTTTGCACTCAATAACTCCGTGCATGCCTCTACTGGCTACACTCCGTTCTATGTGAATGGTCTCACACACCCACGCGTTCCGTTAACGCTACCACCGAGTGGTTCAGCGTTTGGTGGGGGAGAGGTTGCCGATCGGCGTGCTGATGTCAGCCCTATTAATGGTGAGCGCGTTTCTCGCAACGCGACTAAATGTCTTACGACATGTGCAAGACGCAGTGGCTGATACACAAGTTGAACAAAAAGAATATGATAATGCTAAAGGCAGAAGTTGCATTACTTGTTATGAGGTCGGAGGCCAAGTCTTACTAATTTCCAAGAACCTACCTACTAAAGTAGTGTCTGCTGTCTCCAAGACAAAAGTGCGTCCGCGCTTCATCGGACACTTTACGGTCATGTCCAAAAGGGATCAAGCGTATACGCTCAATCTGCCGCGCAAGTTGCGTACACACCCCGTGTTCTACGCTGGCATGCTCAAGTCATATCAGGATCCGTCCCACGTAAATGCTAAGGCGCTTGCGCCGAGATCGTCGGCACTGCCGCAGGACGTATCATTTACACTATGATGTCAAGCTGCACTTCCACTCGGTTCCGGCTCTGCTCTAACGAATGGAGGCGAGTCTTCATCTGCTGCACGGTCTCACGGAGACATTTCACCTCCTGAAGTAGCTCAGCATGAGCTTGTGGCGATACACTGGCCTCCACCGGCATCGCTCGATGAGCAGGGGGACCTTCAGGTCCATGTGGAACGGCTTCTTCAAAAGCGTCGTCGCCACGGTCAAAACCAGTATCTGGTGAAGTAGCGGAGAAACCCCGAGTCGTGGATCTCATGGGAATTCAAGGTTCCCCTTCGGCAGGATTGACTATACGTCGTGGACGTTTTTGAACGTCTCTCGCAGGGCCAACATGTTGGTGATGGCGTTTCCCACCCGTAGTGATGAGGGCGGGAGGGCTCACTGCCTCGACCTACCGTGAGCTCGCGGCACAGGTGTAGCCAAAACACTTAAGTGCTATGTAGCAGACGCATATTGAGTTCGTTTTGAATTTAACATGCCTCGGGACTTCCGTTTGGCGCAATCGTAGCGCATTTTTCATTCGAGACGGACATCTGTCACGTCGGCACTTGCTCGTAGATTCCACATGCTACTAAAGCGTCGCGCATATTGTGCCTAGCGGCTAAAAGCCTTATCCTCTGCCTCCTCGGTTTCTCCTGCAAATAAAAGGATGAAACACCATTTATGGTAGGGACGTACTTGCCTAGTTAGGCGTGCCAAGTATTGGCTTTGCGTGATGGTGTGAGGTTGCAGTTACCGTTGTCGAAGAGCCGTTCGCGTAGCGATATCCTCAAGCGAAGTGGCCTTAGGCTCAATGGCCCAGCCTAGTAGGGACTGACCAGATACCTCCTCTAGGCGCTTTTCACAAAAAGTGGCTTGAGCTGATACTGTCGGTGGCCCTGAAGTCTAGCCATATTGAACAACCGGAGCCTTGCGCCTTCCTCTTAGTCAATGGTCTTGTTGCTGCTACTAGTCGAGTGGGTTGGTAACCTTCGCCATTAACGATACGTCAGGCGGGTCACGTAACGCTGTTAGCGCATCTGCAGCACCACATTCAGGGAACGGATTCGGTGCATGACGAGTGTCATCTTCACCCGTGAGGGTGGCTAATGAGGACCCATCGGGTCCCACGAAGACAGTGTCACTTTCGTAATCAACCGCTTCGTCGAGATTTCTTTCAAGGAGAACTCGAAGAGTCTGTGCCTCGGTCCCGGGAGACGTCATTTGTGCCGTGAACCAACCGTGAGGTTAAACGTAAGCGAAAAGTTGTCGAATGACATTCTATGGGAACGTTAGTCTGGTGGGGAAGAGTGTAACGGGGTTACACGACGGTTGTAACAACATAACGAAAGTACATTACGGTTAAAGTTCTATATTGCCTATATTGAATTCTTATGTACTGATCCTTTAAAAAAGAGTACTGTAGATGAGTGATATTATAAGGTAGTAGTAATACCTGATACTGTCGGTATCAGTTTCATAATTGATACATTAGTACTAAGTACACCATACACTGATGATTGTGTCCATATACAGACGATGGCATACTATAATTACTATAATAGTAATAGATCTAGTGTAGGGTACTTAGAGTAGGATTATTCACATAATCTTAATGCATAGATAAAATCAGCTCTCATTTTAAGTCTTAGAGATAAAGCCGGTATTAGCTTTTTCCTCTTGTGCACTTCGTGCGTTGGTTCCTCGAACCTTTAAACCCTAGCTTGTTCTTTCACTCTATGCTTTGGCTCTCTAAACCTTATGATTATTGCTAGTAACCTAAAATTCCCTCCTATGACCGTTGAACGGGTAGACTTTGTAGTTTCTTATAACTAAATGGCTTCAAGCCGTCAACTTTTACTTCGTTTTATAAAAGTAATTAAGGTTACGGTAGAGAAAGACCTTTTAGGCTGAAAGCCTCTTAGTTAAACCTTAGAGGCTTTTGGCCTAATAAGTCTTCCTCTAACTTTAGAGCTGTGTAGCCCCGCTGCACAGGTCGTTGTGTACACCAACTCCACCAGCACGAACAAGGACGACAAGAAGACGTTGCACCTCGATGGCTACTAGACTCCGACTTGGGTAACGATCCTGATTCAAGAAAGAGCATTACCGATTACGTTATAAGTCTCACAGGAGGTGCAGTTTCGTGGGCTTCAAGGAGGTAAGCAATAATTGCACAGTCCACTGCCGAGGCCGGGTATATTGCGGCTTGTGAATTCTTCATGGAAGGCCGAAGCCTGAAGAACATCTTGAGCTGGAAGTATAGTTACGCTTGGAATTAAAAACTAAGCAGCTTTTGTGATGGCAACTAATTCTACTCATCGACGACGTACTCGACACATCGAGCTCCGTTGGCAATATGTGCGTGGCCGAGCTGCAAAGAATATCGTAAAGCTATGGAAAGCTCATACGGATGACTACCGTCGTACATGTGTACAAAGCCACTTGCGGGATAGCGTCTTGAGAAGATTTGCGTGCTGTTGTAGAAAAGAAAGATTCATTAATGAAAACGTGCTTCGAAGGGGGCGTGTTGGAAACAGCACCCATTTCATGTGAAGTGGACATGCATTTAAAGTTGAAGTGGCTGTTAATGAAGAAATGTTTCGATTACAAACCTAGCGCTACGTACCAGCGCAGCGTTTCACCCAAGTCGCCATCGTTCTCATGTGCGAGATCACCTTGCATGCTAGTTTGATGAAGTGCCAGAGAAATGGAGGCCCTTCGTAGTGATTATAATAACTGGCGTGGAAGATCTCGGTCACTCTCGAATGAGTGACAGAGGTGACCAGGACACCGAACTGGCCTAAGGTCCCGAGTTCGGAGAAGGTACAAGGTTTTCCTACACTACAATCCGGTACAAGTCTAAGAGGCCTAAGGTCCAGTGCCGCTAGGGCAGCCTAGGACAATCCAAGGTGGCCAGGTGGCCCAGGTGACAGGTGACTGGTGGACCCCAGGTAACCGTTTGACCCAATGTCACACGGTACCCCATGTGGCCAGGTGACCCAAGGTTATAGAAGGTACAAGGCTTCTCTAAAGTGCAGAGCCGGCACAAATCCCATGTCCTAAAAGAGCCAGTTGTTCTTTCACAAGTTGACACGTGGTACCATCTAGAGCGAAAGGTAGGGTTAGACAAGAAAAGCGTACAGAGAGTAAGATAAATAAACACACTCGAATTTGCATTACACGTGGCAGCTTGAAGCGCCCCTCCCAAGCTTTTCCGTCGCCTCATCTTTTTCGGGCGGGATAATCTTTGGCATCCCGACGTCAGCATGTGTTAGACGGCTCAAGCTACGCAAGTTGAACCTAGCACTGGCGCTAAAGCCAGGCTCTTCTTTACTGCTTCGAAGGCTGCTTGGTGATCAGGACGCCACGACCACGTGGCGTCTTTCTTTAAGAGTGACGACAAAGACTGGATAGAACCAGCATAATCCTTCGTATACTTGTGCAATTAATTAGCCAAGCCGCCACTGTCGCAGCTCCGTAGGGTTCTTGGGTGTGGGCCAAGAACAGATGGACGACACCTTCTCTGGATCAGCTCGAACTCCCGATTTACTTACATAGCAACCCAACACCGGATTCTCCGGTGCACAAAAGACACACTTTTTAAGATTTGCGTACAACTTGTTGTACCGTATAACTTGAAACACTTGCTTTAGGTGTTGAAGGTGAACTTAGACATCGTTGAGGTTGCCCTCGGCGCGACTATGGACGAAGATATCGTCAAAATAACTTGGAGCAAAGTTCCGAAGGGGTCTCAACACTTGAGACACTATGCGATTGAAAGTGGCCGGAGCGTTCTTCAACCCTTGTGGCATAGCCAGCCACTCCCACTCGGGGTGCTCACCGCGGTGAGTGGGATATCGCTCGGTCGCATCAGAATCTGGTAAAAGCCATCGGTCAAGTCGATGGCACTGAAGATGACACTTCCTGACATGGAATTCAGCACCATGTCCTTCCTGGGAATAGGCGTTTGCGCAGGAATAGTGGAATCATTCAACTTATTGAACGCATGCACTATCCGCCAGCCTCCCGTAGCCTTCTTCACGCAGAAGGTTGGACTCGAATGTGGTGAGATACTCTCCCGCACATGACCCGCTTTGCGGCGGCCTTCAAAAAATGCGTCAATAGCTTCGACTTGATCTCTATGCAACGGCCACTACCGTGTCACATAATACTTCGACCCTGGCACGATATCAATCTCGTGCCGATCACCACGATCCGCAGGAAGTTCAGCCGGGATCTTGTCCGGGAACACGTCTGCATACTCACGAGCAATGTCGTAGACAGGGTTACCAGACTCTCGCAGAGCCTCCCACGACTGCGATG
Organism: Peronospora farinosa; assembly: GCA_947646735.1. NCBI lineage: Eukaryota > Oomycota > Peronosporomycetes > Peronosporales > Peronosporaceae > Peronospora > Peronospora farinosa. The sequence goes on from CANTFK010000378.1 coordinate 7,105, forward strand.
CAAACCTTTCTTCCCGCGCTGACTTCGGCTCAGCGCTTCGAGGACGCGCCATATGCTCCTCGTTTGCCACGGTAACCACCTCGTTGGTGATTAGACACACTTGTTCCACAGTGCCTCCCTTAAGGTCACGTAGGAAATGCTTCCAGGAAAGCCCTGGAAGGCTTGTAATGGAAGATGCATTACGAGGAGGACTCTCGACCTCAATATATTGGCGCCTTTGTGGACTCCCTTCCACGTACACGATAGCGTGAACACATTCCAACGCTAAATTCTCGGTGCTGCTGTCCCCATCGTGCTTCGAGTCACTACTCGAAGCTGGCGAACCGCAGTCAGGTGATAAACCATCACCCCCCTCTAGGCACTGGATGTCCTCATCCGCGATGCCGGAAACACTAGACGGGAGTATCCCAAACTCGACCGTCGACACTCGATGCGGGAGCTCCTGCTCGGCCGCCGTAAACCCGTGTGGGAGCCCCTCCTCAACCACAATGTGCCCATGTGGGAACCTCGGTTCTACCACAGTGGGTGATGATGGGAACCCCGGTTCGACCATCATGCTCTCGCGTGGGGACTCCTGTCCGTCCACGTCACAGCTCTTGCTCGTCGTCACAATGCCCTTGTGGGAGCCCCTTTTAGACCACAATAGGTGCAGATGGGAACCCCGGTTCATTACTGCATTCACGTGCGGGAACCCCTGTTTAACTGCATTAATGACGCGCGGGAACCCCAGTTCGACCGCGTCGTCCTCGTCGTTCTCTTCGCTCTGTAGCGAAGAGTCACTGTCACTTGTGTCTCGAAGAACAGCACAAGCAGTGCAGATAGGGCCATCGCTCGCTCTGTGCACCGCCATCGTCGTGGAATCACGATCCACGACAATGACGTTCGGCCAGTAACTTGGAGATACCAAGAGATGGGTAAACACTTCACTGACATCGAGCTTGCGTCGACGTCTTACTGATCTGGCTAACCAGTCATCTGGGGCTTATAACGTGCCAACCATGGCGTGCCCAGTATGCAATCCAATGCATAATTCATCGCGATCACAAAGAAATCATCATTACTGCGAAAACCATCAAACGTGTACGGCAACGACACTTCTCGCCGCGATACGCGGTGTGGTTTCCCGTCAGCTAACTTGACGACGACTTGTCCAGATCCCTCACGGACCTGAATGCTGGGAGGCAGCATCGATAAACGAGATCCACGAAAGAAATTATTCGTTGGTCCTGAATCCAGGAGTGCTTGCAGATGTCGCCGGACGCCGGCGACATGTAAGCTGACAATAATCAGACGTGAATCACCACTCGTAGTGGTAACATTTAACCGTGCGCGTAGCGCAGGAGGACTGGAAGGTTGGGCTGCCACCGGGGGACCCGGACCTCCGTTACAACCAGTAGGGCGCCCTGCACCTACTGGTCCCGACCGTTTTTTGGACGTGCGGCCGGTACAGCACACTCATGATGGGCATCCACTACTTGCACCGATATCGGCGCTGGCGCACGGCACTCAGCCGCGCGATGCACTGGCTTACGACAACGAAAGCAAACCATTTGACGCCCGGTGCGAGCGTCACCCTTATGGATAATGACACGTCGTCGGTGACCCCACGACTCAATCACGTCAATCTCCATAGGTTCTGGACCAGAAGGGCGGGGGACGGTGACGATGGAGGGTTTGGCATGTGCCTTTGTGACCCTTAAGTCCTCACGGAGTGCGATGGCAAATGCTTCCTCCAGTGTGGCAGGCTCGGCGCGCTCCAGCGATATGCGGGTCTGCCCCTCACGCATGCCATCCACAAAGACATTTACCTTCGTGTACATGTCCATGGGGTGCGTGATAATATACGACGCCAGATGCCTAGCCATCTGCACGTAGTCGCGCATCGCCATTTTACCCTGTCGCATCGACAGGAATCTTGATCGCACCAGTTTCTCCCCTTGCGGTGGCTCGAAAGCAAGACGAAGATCTTCCTGGATGGTATCCAAGGTGGGGAATGCGTGCTCGTTTACAACGAGCTTACCAAGGGCTCACTCCTTGGCCTTCCCGGTGAGGCGGGAAAGAAGAAAATTGACCTTCGCCTGGGGTGCCTCAAGAAGTCTCGAGGCGATGGCGATATCAACTTTTCGGAACCACCGATTCAGCGACAATCGGTCCTTACCTTTTCCTGAGTAGGAGGAGGTTTCCATCTTCACGGCCTTATTACGTGAAGGTTGCGAGGGAGTTAAGCCTCGCCGGTTGGATTCGGCGAGCTCGCGTGCCATAAACTCATGTATGGCGAGACGTTGCGCGCCAGGGGCCGCTGATCTCATCAGCGACACGACGAATGCCTTTCCCGATATCGCCGAGAGGCGATTAAGGGCATCCCACTCAACACCAGTAAGATGGGGGAAGGTCGCGTGCTCCAGAAAAAAATCCGGAGCGTCAAAGTACGACGATTCGCTCATCCCAAACTCGGGCATAGGAAGGACTACAATGTGCTACCAGGTGTAACGGGGATAGAACGTACCGTCACTAGCTTATACGCGCGCTTGAGGAAGACTCAAGCCCAAGTATTAGGTATTAAGTAAATTTAACTCTGATTTTATTTTGGTTTTAATTCGTACTAATTACGAAGAATTTAGTCGTAATAAATACGACAGTGTTCCTGCCTTTCGGGAACCACACAATTTCAGTTTGGTTTATCATTGGTCCATATTGGGACTTTAGGTTCCCAATAATAAACCAATAATAAATTGCCACGCTGTACCCGCTATTCGGGCCCAGCACCTGTCTACATATGTAATTGTTTATTTGTATCAACTATGTGTGTAATGCATCCCATTACACCGGTGATGAAGACGCTCAAGGTCAAGCTTCTGGACCAGGTCCACGGTCCGATAACGGCCCTGCCCACCACGACCACAGACCTGGAGGTCCTTAAGGCCATAATGAATCTGCTACACGAAGCTGGAATGGCTGCTCGGAGCTTTACTGCTGAGACCCTCTTCGATTTCGGGTTCAAAACCTTGAAGAAGACCCTAGTGACCCTGCATGGTCACTTCAAGACGTTAGTGGGAGAGTTCCCCCCAAAGGAAGTACCCCGTCAAGATGGAGACTGGTGTGGGCTCTCCTGTTGAGTCACTCGATGGATCACCATCAAGGTCTCAATATGAGTCTGCCACCTCATCTGTTATGTCGGCCCTGATGGATACGGTGGACCGAATGCAGTTGGTTCCAGCTGGTGCAGCGTTATTGGAATTTCTAATTCAAGAAGCTGGCCATATGGACACAGCAACCCCATGGGTCCAGCGACAAGCACAGAAGGTGACGGAAGCCCGGTGCAAAGTGGAGCCAAGGTCGCTGGGGACAAAAAAACGGATCAGGAAACGAAGACCGAGTCAGTTTTCCCTAGCGCGCTCCAGTCGTACTTTGATAAGGCAATGACCAAGCTCCCTGAAGAACAAGGCTCCACGAAATTTGCAGTAGACAGGGGACAGACCACGAAGGATGAGAAACCAGTTTGCCCCAAATCCTCCTAACGAATTGAGCACCTAGGGCCACCAGGCGATATCTTTGATGTGTACATGGAGTCTGTAGGGTGAACCATGTGGTGAAGTGCTAATTTTGTGATGTGGAGGTCCCAGACTCCAGTTGGATGCGGAGTATAGGCCGTGGGTCAGGGACTGGGGACCAGAGAGACAGGGGCCTCGAAGGGGAGCGACCGTTGGTGGAGGACTAGAGAGACAGGGGCCTCGAAGGAGAGCGACCGTTGGTGGAGGACAATCCGCAGGATCCGCCGAAGAAAATCAGTATCAGGGTACCGGTTAACCGGTACCAAAGGGAGTTGATCATGGCCGCTCATTGATCGACCTGGCCCCTCGTTGGTCGACCTCGGCCCCTCGGGGTTCAGCGACTCCGGACCAGTTAATACAAGGATCAGACCAGTCGACGCAAGGAATCAGAGCTTCAGGCAAGGATAGAGTAAAGGAGTTAAAAGGATAGGACTATATTAAATACTACTCAATTTGCGATCTACGTGGCACGATTCCGTCACACAAGAAGAACTTGCTCTAAGTTACTCACTGTTCCGGGAAGGGATATATTTTGGCCCCCCCGTTGAAGACAGTTGTGTAGCGAAGTTCAAGGGCGAATAGAGCTTCAGGATATATTTGGCCTGTGAGCTCGTTCGAGTAGCAACACCCATAAGACCCGCTATCGGAAGCGGTCTCCCTCACCTCAAGGTCCGGGAGCAACGTAAAGGTCAGGTGGTTAATACCCCTGAAACAGAAGGAAAAGGCCAGGGACGACAAGCGCCCCTGAAGAATTTGGCTCTAAGTCCATTCTCGACTAGGTCGATCGAGTGGCCACCTACCGGCCCACCGAGTGAAGCATATCCACTCGAGGCCCCCCAGGTCTACCTCCCTCAAGGCAGACGTCTACATCCTCACCAAGTCTTCCGAAGAGTGCAACCCGCCAGCCGACGGGTACACAAGGTGAGAGAAGGTCCATACGCGGGATCGAGGTACCCCCTCCGACAGTCGGCAGTCCGGCACAGTGAGTGGTTTGGGGTCTTATCATACAATTTTGAGAGCCCACTCCACCACAATGGTGCGCGTGCCCGGATCTTCGGAAGACGCGGGATTTCACCGCGAGTCCCAAGACGATAAAGATGTTCAAGTCAAGAAGGAGCACAAGACCGAAGAGTCGCTGGAAGACCGATCGCCAGTGACTCAAGAAGAAACAAACAAAGGATCGAAGGACCGACCGGGCCTTGGGAGGGGCCCGGTCAACATGGTCGAGGTTGAATTCATTGAAGAAAAACCTAAATACCCTCCCTATGTCCTCGTTGAGGACACCTTGGGTCATGACGCCTATCATGATCCAGAGGACCATCAGCCGACGGTGAAAACCGAGAGGCTAAGGTCCCCAAAAAACAACAAAACAAGATCGCGCAATCCAAGCCGACGAAGTTCCGGATGAAGGCACCCGGAAACACCAAGTCGATAGGCCCCGAGAAGACAGGACTGGCGTCATGGACAGACGCTGATGTCACGAGGGCCTATCACCAACGCAAGCTGAACGCGTTCCTGGAGAGCGACCCCGTCGCGAAGATCCTGGAGATCCGGCAGCTGGGTCAACTCACTGGGCCGGTGTCGACCCTGCCACGGCTGAACTCCGTCACGGACGCGATCACAGCGCTGGTCGCCATGCTTCGTGAAGCGAACATGGTCGCAGGTCGGTTTGACCCGGACGACCTGCTATCCCTGGGGTTCGACAGAATCACAACAACTTTAGAGCATATACACAAGCGTCTGTCGATCCTAGTTGGTACCACGCCTGCAAAGGAACACCCACCTCTAACGACACCCACACAAACACGGTCCAAGGACAGCCAGATGACGCTTCAAGACATCACGGTATATCCTCGCATGTACGGAGCCGCCGGCCACCCAGGGGCGAATCAGACCCATCTCAACACCGGATGCCAAGCGGCCAGAGGGAAGCAGCACCGTGGTCCCCAGGATCGTCCTCAACTGGGTCGGTCACTAGGATGCCCCTAGGCCCTACTGGAGCGGCGCTGCTCCAGGCCCGAGCGCGCAGCGCGGAGCAGTAGCCAAGTGGTCTTGAAACGGCGACGCGTGGCAAGAATAAAAATCATTCCGATTTTCAGCCAATGGGAAATCAGCAAGTAAAAACGCTGGAATTTGCTCTGCCCCGTGACGAAGATGCTGGGGGGAAGGACCTACCTACCCGGTAGGCGATCTGCAGACCCTCTTCGAAGCGGCGATGGCAAGATTCCTGAGTGAACGCCAAGTACCGCGGGCACACCCTAACGGGAGTGTAGCAGAAGGAAGACCAGAGGCGCAAAGGACGACCGCTCACCATGACCAGCATCCAGGCATACAAATGCCAAGAGGTCACACGATGACCGACGTCGATATGGAATCCGTCGGTTCCTGCGAGTTCGACCCTGACAACATGGATTTGAGGGGACCTCAGTCGATGATGGCGAACGCAGCGCTGGGACAGATGCCAAATATGGTCCCTCGCATCAAACTATCGGCGACCTCGGACCTTAAAGAATTTCATGGAAGAGACCAAGACGAAGACAGAGCGCGCAGCTGGGTATCGACAGTCAAGACAGCATTTATAAGAGACCAAGCACCAGACGATAAACGATGTCTCGTTTTTGGAGGATTGCTGACTGGACTTGCACAGAATTGGTACCGTCAACTGGGTCGCTCGGTACGAGGAAACTGGAAGGACTTAATCCAAGAGTTCATGATTCGGTTCTGTGGCACGGAGGTACCGGTCGCCCGCCAGTATTACCATGCGAAGAAAAGGTCGGAAGAGTCCCCGCTGGATTATCTGTACTGCCTGAATGTGCTTGGACTCAGGGCGAAGATGAAGATTAAGGATGGGTCGCCCAAGATTCAGAAGGATCACGTCGATCACTACATTTTGACGGTGGACGACCCAGAGCTAGCAGACAAGTTGACTATGTTACGTCTGGCGGATGTGGAAGAATTGGAGGAAGTATTGACAGCATGTCAGCGGACGAAGGCAAGACGAGGCAAGATGCTGTTTGGATCAAACAAGTTGCGTCAAAAGGCACCGGCACTACCCGAGAGGCCGAGAGATATGAACCGCCGCTCCATACATGCAGTACGGGCGTCCCTGGAAGACTCGAGCTCTGAAGACTCCAGTCCAGACTCCTCGGAGAATGAGGGAGATCTAAGACGAGTCTACCTTATGGAGAAAGAAGCGGGGAGGGATCCAAGTGTGAGGTTCTCAAAGAATCTACCGACTAGGGAGGCCGACCAACATCGCCAGGCAGTAGACCAGCGACCCGGCCCATCATCAGCGACCCCAAACACGAGATGTGCATATTGCGGGTCCAAGAAACATGGAGATCTGAATTTCTGGAAAAGATTGACCTGCGACCGCTGTGGAAGGAAAGGTCACCCGTCTGATCGCTGCCTGTTTGTGTGTTGGGGTTGTGGAGAGATTCACGAGATTGGGAAGTGCCAGATGGAGGAGTTCTATAATTTGTTCCGTCAATGGTACAACCCAGCCAAGCATGCAGGGATGTCCCCGGAGAAACTCGAGAAGATGGCAAATTAGGACGCTCGCCAGGTTTGAAATTGGTACGAGCCGAGCGTTTTAATTGTTAAATCTTTGCATATGTGGAGAAACAGCCCAAGGAGGGGACGGGTATTCCAGTTAAGATTGGAAATATATCGAAGATTGGAAATTACCCTGTGGTCCATGTTGCTTCTTTGAATGAACCTAATAATTTTGTTCGAGAAAGTTCAGTAATGGAGTTGGACTTATTGCCAGGCGAGTCTAGGGGGTACTGGAAATACCACGCCCCGACAAAATGGTTCAGGCAAGCGAAAGCCTCTGGAAAAGTCAACAACGACCATTCAAATTTGTTGTTCGATACGGGTGCCGAGATATCCATTCTGGATATCGCCTTTGCTCGTAGGGTAGGCTGCCAAATTGATGAAAGTGAACGACAAGAGTGTATTGGTATTGGGGAAGCCGTATACACCACGGAGGGGCGCACTCGCATCAAGGTCACTCTGAATGGGAACTTGGTGTACATTTTTAAGGTGTGGGTAGGCCCTATGGTAGTCCAAGATGCAATTTTGGGGATGGACTTCATGGTCCCAGCCGGTATCCGGTTAGACTTGGCCGACGGAACTCTTTGCCTCCCCGATGAGGTCAAGGTGCAGTTGACTGGGCGAAGGACACTGTATAATACTCGAGTATCGGATGTCAAATTGGGTCGGTATGTACAGATATCCGTTGGAGGGTGTACGGAAGTGCCTCTCGAAAGGTCGATCTCGAAACAGTGGAAATTGTGGGTCACGAGAGGCGAACGATGGGTGACCACCATGATACAAGGAATAGGACGTCGACCGATTTTGAAGATACCCAATGTCAGCCCTCGCCCCTTAACATTGCATGAAGATACCAAGTTAGGTATGTGGTTGACCGGGGATCAAGTTCCGAGAACGCCAGGGTTTGTCTCGGTAGGCTCTCGAAGATATGCGGAATGGCTAAACCTGGCCTACGAAGCTACCACTGACCAAGTCGACCATCAGGTCGACCCAACGGAAGAAGAAGAGGGGCCACTAGTGGAGAGACAAGAATATAAGACTCCGTCACACATCTTACAGCGACCAGAGGCCCCAGCCCCAATGATGAATATAACGCACCAACCGGTACCCGACGGTGAAGAACAACCGTGCGAAGAGAGGGTGAATCGGCAGGAGGGGACCACCCAAAAGCGGTGTGTATTTGAGGAAGACCTACATGCAGTGACCACCACCAATGAGAAGGAAGCCAGATCGGTAGACTTGTTACAGGCAGATGACCAGGTGTGTTCTTTCGAGAGTGGGGAACTTTGGGCCGAAGACATAAGGCCAGGGTGGGCTGTCGTACCGGAAGTGGACCCCTCATCTGAAGGCATTGCGTTAAAAGATATACAGATTCCTGATCCAGATGGGAACACTCCCGAAGAGGTGGACCGGTTGCGACAAATAATATGGAAGAAACGACATCTGCTGATGGGCAAAGGTAACGCCTTACCCCCGGCCGCCCGAGGAGCGATGTGCGATATCGATGTAGGGAGCGCAAGACCGATCGCGCAACGCGTACGAAAGGTGGCCCCTCAATTCAGAGATAATCTAGTCGACCTGATCAAGGGATTGTTATCAGCAAAGATCATTCAGCCGTCCACCTCGCCATGGGCCAGCCCAATTGTAATTATCGTGAAGAAGAATGGGGTCGATATTCGATTGTGTATCGACTATCGGTTGGTGAATGATCTCACCGTATACCCGATGCCGTTGATTAACGAATTACTGGAAGATTTGGATGGAGTTTTTTGAAACTGTTCTCTTGATATGGCGAGTGGTTTTTGGGTCGTCAGTATGACCGAAAGGGCGAGACTAATTTCAGCTTTCGTTACGCCACTGGGATTATTTGAATGGCTTCGGATGCCTTTTGAGCTTAAGAATGCGCCTCAGATATATCAAAGGTTGTTGGATAATGCGTTATATGGATTTTTACGGATTTCTCCAGGGACTGCCCCAGAGGAAACAGAGGATTTGTTTGTAACTAGGGAACCCGATGCAAAATCGGGCCTCTCTGTATTGGGTCGACGATCATACATTGACGACATACTTGTTCCGGCCGAATCGTGGGACGTATTATGCCAGAAAGTGGAGCGGCTGCTAGACGTGTGTGACTATTGGAATTTGTCGGTCAGTGCCGTCAAGAGTACGTGGGGGTGTCGGAAGGTCGAGTATCTTGTGCATCGAGTTTCCAAAGGGGGACTAGAGGCCTACCCATTAGATCTTCAGTCTTTGGTCGACCTACCTCTACCGACAACGCTGAAGGCTATGCAGTCCTTTCTAGGAAGCCTAAATTACTACAGCAGGTACATAGAAGATTATGCCATATACGCGTCGATCCTTTACGAACTGAGAGAGGTGGATTTCCACGCTTGGAGGTGCAAATTGAAGGCTAACGAGGAAGTGGCGGCCCAGGAAAATGACGAAGAAAAATGGTCGAAGGTACAAGTAGCGTTTGCCATGCTCAAGAACAAGATTGCTACGGCGCCCATCCTACGACATTTCGACCCGGCTAGGGAGGCGTTCATCATTGTCTACGCAAGTGATTGGGCTATCTCGTCGTCGTTGGTGCAGAATTACGACGGCCTGTATATGCCAGTAATGTTTACGAGCCGAACCCTCAAGTCAAACGAGGTGAACTATAGCACAGTGGAAAAGGAAGTGCTGGCGCTGTTACGAATATTGGAAACTTGCTTCGCGATGTTGGTCACCCGAACCCTCAAGGTTCTGACGAGGAATTCTACACTAGCCTGGCTAGTCAAGTCTTCGGGGTTGCAAGGTTGCTTGGAAAAGGGGGCCGCTCTTTTGTCCCAGTGGACTTTGGAGATTGTGAAATGCAAGAAAGGCGAATACCAGGTACTGGGGGCGTTATTAGCCAGTATTACGTCTCGAGATAATTTGGACTCCATTCTGTCGTCAATTGCTCCCAAGAAGCAATCCAGGCAAGTGGTCGACCTACCTACGCCCACAGTGAACCGAACGAAGAACTGTATGTGATGAGTTTCGATGGGTCGGCCCGGGTGAAACAAGGGGGAGGTGCTTGCAGCGCTATTGTGTGGAGACTCCCTGCATGGACTATAGTCGCAGCTGCATCGAAATATCTCGACATATCTACGGTGAATGAAGCTGAATATGAGGGCATATTACTGGGTTTTGACCTGTTGGAGCCAAAGGAGCGACGGCGTTTGATTATTTGTGGAGACTCCAATCTGGTTATACGACCGATGCGTGAAGAGATTGAATGCAAAGCTTCAGGTTTACCCCCGTTGCGGGCCAAGGCGTTGAGAAAGCTCCAGTCGTGGCCCACCCATGCTGTCCTACACGTGAAACGAGACTGGAATCAGAGCGCAGACCAGTTGGCCAGTGCAGCTTTACATCAGCAACAAGGGGTCGAGTCAATACCAAGAGGAGAGTGGTCAGGTATAGAAGCAATCAATCGGCTGCCAGAGGTGCTGGTCCCTAGAGACCGAGGTCAGTCGGTCAAGGTATCTGCGGTGACGAGATCACGGTTCCCCGTCAAAATATCGGGAGAGGTTATGCAAGAAGATGTGGCACAACAACTCCGGATGGATAGAATCCGAGAAGCGCAAGAAGAGGAGAGCTGGGTGTGCGAGTTGAAGGCATATTTGCAAGGAGACTGGAAAGACTTGTCGGTGGAAGCGGCCAGAAACTGCAGCAAAATGTCGGAGGATTACGAGATAAGTGAAGAGGGACTGCTGGTGTACTGCCCCGGCCAGAGGATCAAGGGAGGCGACCGAGACATAACTGCCAGATTGGTGATACCTGAGAGTTTCCAGTCCGACGTCCTCCGTCACTATCATACGAGTTTGGAAGGCGGCCATCATGTACTTATCATCGGATCCGACGATATTGTCATTGAAGGGGTCTGTTCCGGAGTGTTCAGAAATATGTGGGTCAGTGTATGGACTGTGAGACTGGGAAAGGGAGGCCCATTTTACAAGGGAAGTCTCCGGGGAATGTTGAAGCGACGTACCCCTTCCAAATTATCGCGATGGACCACATTCCATCTCTCCCCAAGTCACATAAAGGAAATACGGAACTACTGATCTGGGCCGACCTGTTCACAGGTTATGTGATGGCTAAAGCAAGTGCGTCACGGAAGGCCCAGACAGTAGCTGAGGGATATGAAGAATGCGTTTTCCGCCGTTTTGGTTCCAGTGAGACGATCCGACACGATCGGGAACCGGGATTTATGTCGGACTTCTTCCGAGCTTTCAGCCGTATGGTGGGTCAACGTCAGAGAGCGACCATGGCCTACCGACCTCAAGCGAACGGCACTGCGGAGAGAATGGTCCAGACTCTAACAAGATCGCTCAAGATGTACGTAGCCGACGTGGGACAGCGAGACTGGGATGAATACGCGGAACGTTTAACGTTCGCGTTAAATACGGCTCAAGACAGAGTACGTGAGGAAACACCGTTCTATCTGGTACATGGATGGGATGCTAGGACCACTCTTGAGACTATGTTACCGGTGGTGAACACTCGACGTCGAGACTCAGGACTTCGGAGATGGAGATATCGGATTCAGAGTCACTATCAGCGAGCAAGAGACCAAGTCAACGAGAATTTACGGGCGGCTAGTCAGGCTCGGGTGCAAGCACAAAATGAAGGGGTAGTCGGCCACGAAATTCAGCCAGGGGCCCGGGTATGGCTACTTAAACCGAGTGAAGGAGGGGTATGCCAAAAAAATGGCCCACCTATGGCACGGACCGTTCCGAGTCCAGGAGTTAGTCGGAGATCATGCAGTACGTCTGGAGTTACGAGGTACAGAATACAGACTATTCCCAATCGTGCACATCTCCAAGCTCAAGCCCGTCAGAGAGTTCCCTGATCGACCGAACAGCGAGCTGAAAGTGGATGGAACAGATCGAGTCGACTTCGATGAATGTCTGTTACCAGAAGACAGCTGGGTGCGGGAATTGGAAGAGGGCAAGTATTAAGTCGAAGAAGTTTTAGAGAGTCGTACAGGTATGAAGACTCGGTATGGGAGGCAACAACGAGAATTCCTCGTGCAATGGAAGGGACACCCTGACCCCTCGTGGGTGGACGAAGTGGATCTGAATTGCGGAGCCTTACTCCGGGACTTCGAGCGCAAGAAGACAAGCCGTAACCGCTTCGAAGTAATGCAAAGCCATGAAAACTAGCCAGCGGTAGCAAGTTTCTTGGAAGGTGGACCGAGTCCCTCAATGGTCGGCCCGGCCCCTCGTTGGAAGACTTGGGTCGCCTGCGGGGCGGCCTTGAATTTCCAAGAGTTAGGGATATAGGAGAATGGATACACAAAGGAGGGCGATTACCAAGATCAATCAGAACAGAGGAAAGCATGGCAAGGGGAGATAGAAGATGGACAAGCACAAAAAATAGGATCGAAGAGAAAAGAAGATTCATGTTCAAGGGAAGACCTAAACGGGTGGCCCAAACTTGCCATTAGGCGTGGAAAGAGAGCGCCAGGATGGGGCACATAAGACAAACGATACTGGGTGAGCCACGGTCACGCGGAATCTGACACCCGAAGGGCCTCAAGCAGGTCGACCGGGTCCGACCCCTCTTCACGACCAGGGAACCAATAAACCACACGGCGGGTTCGAGGAAGATGACGGAAGAAGGGATACAGGAAGATGTCGAGATCGCAGTGGCCCTTGCTCATCCCAATGAAGATAAGGTCGACCACCTCCCGCCAGGCTCGAGTTGCCCGACTCCGACGCGCCTTCCGCGCGTTGTAGTAGGACGCGAGGAAAGAGTTCGCTCGCGCTTGGTCCTTGGAGATTCACAAGCAATGGGTCGCCTCCCAAAGAGCTTGACTATGCTCTTCGTCAAACTGGATTTAGACCGCTGCCAACTGGGCGAACCAGCCAACAGGTCGGAAGGACACGGGCTGCATGGGAACACGAGCTTCCACCCAAGGTTCCGCCGCCAGCAATCTCTGGATCATTGAAGGGTTCACCAACGACCTCTTCCATTTGGGAGGGCGGTAGAGGTTTCCGTCTGGAGGGCCAAACCAACCCCAAGGTAGATCCAGCTGGTCGACCAAGTCTGTGGAAGACATTGTAACAATGCACCACGAATTGACCAGGTCGACCGGCCAAGGTGCCACTTCCGCGGCGGAGAAGGTCATTGACTGCATGTATCCGGGGATCATGGCGTCGCTGGGAAGCAGGCTGGAGTCGGCCAAAAGGGGCGAAGTGTTGTTCGCGACAGTAGGCGCACTCTTGTTTTTCTCCGCAGACGACTCGGTCTCTGAGTCCGATGTCCCGAACATCGCCCGTTTCAACGAGAGGCCGGTGGCCGAGGTGGCCCTCGATGGAGGAGTGGACGTCGACGGAAGATGTACAGGGTTCGCACTGGCAGGGCGCCGACTAGCAGAATGAGGATTGGCCAGAGCCGCCCGGAGGGTCTCGCTGTCGTCGCTGAGGTCGTCGTCCGAAGACTCAAGCACGAAAGGGGAACGACCACCAGAGACCGCCGACGGTGGTATCGCAGAGGCGTCGGGCTTCGGAAGCTTGGAGGCTTTGGCGGGTACCCGGGGTGACGGCCGCCGGGACCGTTTACCAAGAGCTTTCGCCGGCCGCGAAGGGGAACATGCGGCCGGGGGCGAAGCTGCCGAAGGAGTAGCTGGTCCCGGAGGTGGCCCGTCAGAGAAGTCGACATGGTCGAGCTCTGCGGCGAGAAGCGAGTACCGGCTTCGGATGTGGTCGACCTTCCATCGCAGACGGTCCACCCGTGCAGTCTCGCGCTGGAGAGCTTCGCGAAGTTGGGCCACCAGCCGGGACTTGTCGCGCAGTGTCTCCTCCAACCGCTCACAACGAGTGGCCAACAAGGCGGCCGAAGGGGGAAGGACACCTAGCCGACCCTCGCAGTCTTCGATGCGGCGGGAATGGGCGTCCGCGAGAGCTTGCAATTCCCGCAGAGCTGCTCGTACGTTGACGGGTACGGAAGACGGACGGTCAACCATGGGGGTCGGCGTGACAGGAGCATCTGCTGTCTCGACAGGAGGCAAAGCGGTGGAAACAGGAGAGCTGTGAACGACAACAGTTTCAGAAGCACCCAACGGCGAAGACACCGGCCCGGGAAGGTCGGCCAAGGACGCCTCTCCACATGGAGAGGCAACCGAAGGCGCGACGGCGATTGAAGTCGGCTCCTCAGACGGTGGGTCAGCGGACGGTTGGTCGGCAGATGAGAGGTTAGAACCAGGGGCGATTGAAGGCGCTGTGGCGACCGAGGTCGGCTCTTCAGTCGGTGGATCAGCGGACGGTGGGTCAGCAGACGGTGGATCAGAACCAGGGGAAGACATGGCTGGACAGACACGAGTTAGAGGTGGATGAGCAACAAAGGGTACAGTAAAGGACCTACGTGACGAAGGAAGTGAAGACATTTGCGTGCTTAATCCGTTGTACGGTTGAGCAAGTGCAGGGGGCGGCTGTGGTGAAGTGCTAATTTTGTGATTTGGAGGTCCCAGACTCCAGTTGGATGCGAAGTATAGGCCGTGGGTCAGGGACAGGGGACCAGAGAGACAGGGGCCTCGAAGGGGGGCGACCGTTGGTGGAGGACAATCCGCAGGATCCGCCGAAGAAAATCAGTATCAGGGTACCGGTTAACCGGTACCAAAGGGAGTTGATCATGGCCGCTCATTGATCGACCTGGCCCCTCGTTGGTAGACCCGGGTCCCTCATTGGTAGACCCGGTCCCTCATTGGTCGACCCGGTCCCTCGTTGGTCGACCCGGTCCCTCATTGGTAGACCTGGGTCCCTCATCAGTCGACCTCGGCCCCTCGGGGTTCAGCTACTCCTGACCAGTTAATACAAGGATCAGACCAGTCGACGCAAGGAATCAGAGCTTCAGGCAAGGATAGAGTAAAGGAGTTAAAAGGATAGGACTATATTAAATACTACTCAATTTGCGATCTACGTTGCACGACTCCGTCACCCAAGAAGAACTTGCTCTAAGTTACTCACTGTTCCGGGAAGGGATATATTTTGGCCCCCCGTCGAAGACAGTTGTGTAGCGAAGTTCAAGGGCGAATAGAGCTTCAGGATAAATTTGGCCTGTGAGCTCGTTCGAGTAGCAACACCCCCCAAGACCCGCTATCGGAAGCGGTCTCCCTCACCTCAAGGTCCGGAAGCAACGTAAAGGTCAGGTGGTTAATACCCCTGAAACAGAAGGAAAAGGCCAGGGACGACAAGCGCCCCAGAAGAATTTGGCTCTAAGTCCACTCTCGACTAGGTCGATCGAGTGGCCACCTACCGGCCCACCGAGTGAAGCATATCCACTCGAGGCCTCCCAGGTCTACCTCCCTCAAGGCAGACGTCTACATCCTCACCAAGTCTTCCGAAGAGTGCAACCCGCCAGCCGACGGGTACACAAGGTGAGAGAAGGTCCATACGCGGCATCGGGGTACCCCCTCCGACAGTCGGCAGTCCGGCATAGTGAGTGGTTTGGGTTCTCATCATACAATTTTGAGAACCCACCCCACCACAACCACATGGTGAATACGACCCAGATGATTTGACGTTCCCGATGACTTCAGCGCGAGCGACCGTGGCCGCGGATACGGCAGGGGGACCCCCTACTGTTATTCCCCACATCAGAGCATCGGCCTCGTCGAATTTGAAGGAATTTAGTGGAAGGGACCACGACGAAGATCGTGCCCGAAGCTGGAGCACTAAGGTATCGACGGCTTTCCTCCGAGATCAGGCACCAGACAGCGAGAAGTGTGGTCTCTGCTCACAGGTCCAGCTCAAACTTGGTATCGACAACTGGGTCCGACGGTACGCGTTGATTTGAAACTGCTTCTGCGAGAGTTCCAAGCCCAATTTTTTGGCTTAGGTGTGTCAGTGGCCCGACAGTATTATCACGCAAGAAATAGACCCGATGAGTCACTTTTGGAATATCTGTTACCGGCTGAATGTGACGGGGCTTAGGGACAAACTAGATTTTAAGGGTGGACCCCCAGTGTAAAGCGTGAACACGTGGACCATTACGTGGAAACCTTGGATGATCGTAAATTAGCGGATCAGCTCATCTTGCTCAGACTTTCTGATGCAGATGACCTGGAAGAAGTCCTGCTAGCTCATCAGGAGCGAAGACGCGCCAAGGAAGGACAAGGACCTGATCCTACACGAGGATACCAAGATGGAGCGTCTGGCTGGCTAAGGACCGGGTTCCCCGGGCCCAAAGATTCGTGTCACTTGGTTCTAGGAGGTACGCTGAATGGAAAAATCTAGCCTAGCAGACGGCGAAGACGCAGAGATCACCTGAGAGAAAGAATACCAAGATCCGATGTTTGAGAAACCTTAGTACACGACTCCACAAAAGATGTTGCTACGAACGGGGACCCAAGTACCAGTGGTTAATGCGGTACATGAGTCTATTATGAGGGACCCCGAGTCATTGCCATCAGATCAGGAGTCTAGAGGGGAGACCCTCGATGGAAGTCAACCGGCTAGAGCCAGCATGGTCAAGGAAGTCTCATCAAAGGATATGGCCGATATGGAGAGGGTCCACCCAGAGGTGGGTCAACAGGTCCACCTATAGGTGGGTCACCAGGATGTCAAGGCTGAAGCAGATACTTCCGATGACCAAGTCTGTGGTCACGAGAGTGGAGACTTATGTTATCCCTGAGGTCACCCCATCTATGAACTAAGTTACGTTGGAAGAAATCCAGATCCCAAACTCTTGTGATACTCTAAAGGAGGAGGTAGGCCGCCTCCGCTAGATTATATGGCGAAAACGACATTTGCTGATGGGAAAAGGTAACGCATTATCCCCGGCTGCCCGAGTAGCAGTGTGCGACATTGATGTTGGGAACGCACGGCCATCGCCCAACGGGTACGGAAGGTGGCCCCTCAATTTAGGGAGAAGTTGGCGGACCTGATAAAAGGTCTCTTATCATCCAAGATAATCCAGCATTTTACCTCCCCATGGGCCAGTCCGATTGTAATCATTGCCAAGAAGAATGGGGTGGATATAAGGCTGTGCATTGACTACCGTATGGTAAATGACTTAATGCGGCTCATGGTGTATCCTATGCCTCTCGTGATGAGTTGCTGAAAGATATAGACAAGGCCCTGTGGTACTGCTCATTGGATATGGCTAGCGATTTTTGGGTAGTCAGTATGACTGAACGAGCTCGTTTGATTTCGGCGTTTGTAGCTCCGCTGGGATTGCTTGAGTGGAGACATATGCCGTTTGATCTGAAGAATGCGCCGCAGATCTATCATAGATTGTTGGATAATGCTTTATATGGGTTCCTCACGATTTCCTTACATCCCAACGCTGAGAAACAGATTGACCTGTTCGAAATAGGTCAACCTGAGGTGGACCCCGGGGAGTCCAAATTAGGACGCCAGTCTTATATCGATGATATTTTGGTGACCTCTGGATCATGGAATGACCTATGCTTAAAAAATGGAAAGGCTATTGAAGGTTTGTAATAAGTGGAATTTAATGATCAGCGCGGTCAAAAGTTCATGGGGATGTTAAAAGGGTGATTATTTTGGGCATCGAGTATCCGCGGAGGGGTTAGACGCTCACCTTAAGGATCTCCAGTCATTGGTGGACCTACCGCTACCCACCACCCTAAAATCCATGCAGTCGTTTCTTGGGAGTCTCAATCACTATAGCCAGTTCCTAGAAGACTACGCGATTTATGCGTCAACATTATACGATCAAAGGAAAGTGGATTATCACGTATTAAGACGCCGGATGATCGGGACCGGGGACACCCAGAGGAGTGAATAGGAAGAAGACCGATGGACTCGGATGCAGGTGGCCTTTGCGATATTGAAGAATAAGATCGCCACCTCCCCAATCCTCCGCCATTGCGACCCTGGCCGAGAACCCGTCCTCATCGTATATGCTAGTGAGTGGGCCATCTCGGCATCCCTGGTGCAGGAGTATGAGGGGGTGTATATGCTGGTAACTTTCACGAGTCGGACTTTCAAGCCAAACTAGATTAGCTATGGGCGAGTGGACAAGGAAGTGTTGTCACTTTTGCGGATACTAGATCTTTGTTACACGTCAATGGTCACCTGACCGATCAAGGTTTTGACTCAACACTCAACACTGGCGTGGTTGGTCCGGTCACCTAGTTTACAAGGCCGCCTTGAGAATTGAGCTGCGCCCCTGTCCCAATGGACGTTAGAAGTGGTCAAGTGTAAGCGCCGAGAAGACGAAATACTGTGTACATTAGCGGCTAGCATTACGCCCCGTGAAGATATGGGCTCTATTTTAACTTCAATCGTCCCCAAGAAACACCCGCGCCAAGCTATCACAGTGGTTCCCCCTAAAGTCGAACCTGAGGAGGTCTTGTACGTGGTCAGTTTCGATGGGTTTGCACGAGTAAAGCGCGATGGCGGAGCCTGCAGTGCTATTGTATGGCAACTTCCAGGGTGAAACGTGATTGCGGCAGCGTCAGGATACTTAACGGAGGCAACGGTGAATGGAGCAGAGTATGAAGGCATACTGTTATATTTTAGCCTACTGAAGAATTTGGATCGTAGACGTCTGGTGGTGTGCGGCGACTCCAATATGGTCATTCGACAGATGCGTGGGAAATCGAATGCAAGGCACCAGGTCTCACAGCACGAAGGTAGAAGGCCCTGGACCGGCTCCTTTCCTGGCCTTCATGAGTTTCTACGCATGAAGCGCGAATGGAACCAGAGTGCGGACCGTTTCGCTAACGCGCCCCTGCATCAACAACAAGGTGTCGATAAAATACCGAAGGAAGATTGGAAGGACCTCAAAGAGATTAATCGCCTGCCTGAACTCTTGGTACCCAAGAACCCCAGCTCAGCAATGCGAATTACAGCTGTCACGAGGCCTCGGGTCCGGTCCAAGATGCCGACAGATGTTTTGCAAGAAGAGGTGGTGCAACGGATACGGATTGAGCGAATTTTCGGCTGACCAAGACGAAGAAATGTGGATACGCGATTTGAAGATTTACTTACGGGGCGAGTGGAGCATTTTTCCCTCAGAAGTGGCGTTACTGTGTGGCAAGATTGAGGAATTACGCTTTGGATGATGAATGACTTCTATTGTATTGCCCTTGTCAGGGGACAGCCGACGAGGATCGCGATGGGTTAATTCGGCTAGTGATACCCGAAAGCCTACAACAAGATTTTCTACACCATTATCACACGAGTCTAAAAGGGGGACACCAGAGAATCGGCCGTACGTACCAGCGGATACGAAGGCATTTCCATTGGAGAGGGTTGTTTCGAAGCGTACAACGCTTCGTTTGTACTTGTGTCTACTGCGAGACCGGAAAAGGTGGCACCTTACGAGGGAAGACCCCAGGAAATATTTAGGCTACCTACCCATTTCAGGTCATTGCGATGGATCATATCCCATCGTTGCCCAAGTCGTTCAAGGGAAATACGGAGCTGTTGATATGGGTGGACCTGTTTACTGGGTATGTAATTGCTAAGGCCAGCTCGTTGAGGTCGGCACAAACCGTATCAGAAGGGTACGAATAATGTGTATTTCGAAGGTTTGGAGCCAGTGAGGCAATCCGACACGACAGGAAACCAAGTTTCATGCCAGATTTCTTTTGCGCTTTCAGCCGCATGATTGGCCAAAAGCAGCGGGCCACCATGGCCTACCGGCCGCAGGCCAATGGAACTGCCGGAAAGGATGGTACAGACGATATCCCGATCTACCAAGATGGTATGTGTCGGAGGCAGACCAGAAGGATTGGGATGCATACGCGGAACGGCTCACATTTGCGTTAAACACGGCACAGGACCGGTTCCGAAAGGAGACTTTGCGTTCTATCGAGTGCACGGTTAGGACGCACGAAGCACTTTGGAGGCCACTTTACCGCTGGTTAGTAAAAGACGGCGTGACTGTGACCCCCGCCGGTGGCGATATAGCGTACAGCGACAGTATCGCCGAGAAAGAGATCAAGTCAACTTTTTATTGCGATCAGCAAAGGAAAGTCGAGCCAAAATCCACAATTAAGAGGAGGCGGATAGCAAAATTGAGGCAGAATCCCAAGTGTGGTTGTACCTAGACCGTTTCAAGGAAGGCTATGCCCGAAAATTAGCCCACCTATGGCATGGGCCATTCAGAGCACGGGAAATGGTGGGTGACCATGCAGCTCGCCTGGATATCAGTGGAACAGATTATCGCATATCCGTTGGTACACCTTTCGAAGTTGAAGCTAGTCCGACAATATCCCGACAAACCGAATACGTTTACGAAACGGATCGGGTGGATTTTGACGAAGCCCTGTTACCAGAGGATAGTTGGGCTACAGAACTGGAAGACAATGAATATGAAGTGGAGAAAATTCTTGACAGGCGTATGGGAAGGAAAACTCGGTATGATCGTATTCAATGTGAATACCTGGTGCAGTGGAAAGGATACTCCGATCCGTCGTGGGTATACGAGGTGGACCTCAATTGCGGTGGACTAATTGAGAGCTATGAACGCAGGCATGTCACTCGGAATCGTTTTGAGGTGATGCAGAATCATGAGGAGTAGAGGGGGGAGTTCATCTTGGGAAGGCCAAGATGATGCAAGAAGGAGGTGGTATTTGTAGTATGCACAGAAATTGGTCAAGTTATGTATTCGAGAAGTGCAGCAGCACAAGAAGAGTGAAGTATTGCTAACCTGCAGAAGACCACGAGGCCCCACCTAAGATATGGCTTCAAGGGGGAAGATCGGGAGTTTCTAGAAGATTTTATCATGAAATGAGATTATCAGCTTACGAAGGATACACTCAAGTTAGTAATGACTTTCAGGCGCTGTTGGGCGGAGAAAACTTACCATGGAGACGGGGGACTCCGAAGGCGGGATGTTCGTGGATGTTCTTGTGATAAAAGATGTGCCACGTTTCGGCATCATCCACCACCTGCAACGCCTCCAACAGCTTCGTTTGAGAACTCCCCTGGTTGACCCGTGGGCACCCACGAAAGACAGAAAGACAGCCGACGTGTGGGGGTATCCGGCTTGAAGAAGGGGTCCAGCAGGATGTCCAAGTCACAGTGACCTGCTATTATCTCTTGCAGAACCTTCTTCAGCACTCCCACCCAAGCCTGCGTCGCCTTAGCCCATGGCTTCTCTCTGGCGTTATAAAGCCTAGAGATGTACGTACTGCTAGCGCGAAAGGCTATGGAAAAAAGGAAGACGGTGCCGGTTCTCCCACCGACTCTGGCGCGATGCGTCTACGTAGGTATCGTGGAGCTCCATCAGGCCAACAAACCAGCCATTCACGGCGAATGAGAGAGGATATTCAGACACCGTCTTCTGCTCCCATGGACGCGAATCCATTGACAGATGGAGCTAATATTCCGTTTAGAGACCATTAGTCTCACCCAGGCGGTCACTATATCCTTTGTCCGAAGAGGGGCCCGGGACCATCCACGAGGCCGGAAGGGTCACGCGGGACCACAGGTCTTTCACGCTTAATTGCGCGATCGCGAGGGGACTCATCATGGAGATTGGTCATGGGGCCACGTCTTCGGTTTTAAACACACTTGGCTGTGCGTATTCAGGAATGGATAGGCCCCAGGCGTTGGAACCAGCAGAACCCTTGGACGTTAGCACCTCCTGATCATCAGAGCCGAGACTTTTAGTATCGGACTAGTAATAGCCAAAAATCTGGACGAACAGGTCGGAATGACGCGTACGAGTCTTTTACCCGTTGGAGGAAGCAGCAGGTGACGCTTGTACTTTGGGATGAGGACTAGACTTTGGTTTCCCAGTGGACCCCGCCGGTTTGGGAGGAGGACCGGAACTTGGTTTCCCAGTGAACCCCGCCGGTTTGGGAGGAGGACCGAAACTTGGTTTCCCAGTGGACCCGACCGGTTTGGGAGGAGGACCGGAACTTGGTTTCCCAGTGGACCCCGCCGGCTTTGGAAAAGGCTTGGACTTTGGTTTCCCAGTGGACCCCACCGGTTTGGGAAGAGGCCTGGACTCTGGTTTTTCAGTAGACTCCGCCGATTTGGACTCCGCCGATTTGGGAAGGGGACAGGGCCGAATGTCGGTTTACGAGACAAGTTGACCACCTCTGGAGCAGGTTTCCCCACAGTGTCCACCGGGCTATAACGACGACGAGAGGTACGTGACTGAGCCATCGCAGCTAGTAGAGACGGATCGCTGCTACTGGACTCGTCTTCAGTGGAACTTGGGGCACGGGTAGTCCGGCGCTTCTTCGATGTGAAAGGGGCCGGAACTTTGGCAGCAGGCGACCGAGACCTTTTAGCCCTTGAAGGTCCTAGGACCGTAGTCTTAGGCGGGGCAGGTCTAGCCGCGGCTCTCCGGGCTACGGTCAGCTGCTTCTGGGTCTGGTCCCGTTGGCAGGAGACTTGTTTCACGAGAGCTTTATAGCGGGCCAGCTCATTTCGAAGTTGTGACACTTGAGATACTTTGGCCTGAAGGTCGGCCGTGGCGGTATCTAACCTGACTTCCAACTCTTCAATCTGGAATGTGAAGTTCGTCACAGTGGCCTCATACTGGCCCCTCCAGTACTGAATAATGGACCGATATGCCTCAGCCTCAAGGCGGTAATCCTTCTGGGCGGCGTGCGCATCCCGGTATTCCGCAATAGTTATCTGGTCGGTTTCGTGGTCGTGGACGAGGTTCCGAATTCGAGCCCCGATCCGGGGAAGATCAACTTCTTCGAATCGAATGACGTCGTCCACACGGCTCTGCAAGTCTTGGGCCAGGCGATGCTCAGCCTGATAGGCCTGCTGGAGGGCCCTATGATTGTCCGCGAGGGTCTCCATGACTCGGGCCCGTTCCATCGCCAGCTGGATCACTCTTCACGCCCGAGTGACACTCGCATAATCGGGGGGCTCCCCAACGAGGTCAACAGTCGGAATAATAAAGGCAGGGTCAGGTCCAGGCAGTGGAGGGGCAGACCAACGGCCATGTGCTGGGGGCTTGGCAGAGAAGGAATCGGAAGAGGTCACTGGTAAATAAAGGGTTAGTGAGTTGGTGAATACGGATGACCATAAATCACATGGACACCTACTAATATGTCGAGAAAGAAGGACAAGGATGCACGGGTTCTTGCCGCAGTTCGGAAGACCAGCGCGTAGGAGACAGCTGTGGAGAAGTTCCAGAGAAATGGAGGCTTTTCGTAGTTATTATAATAACTGGCGTGACAGATCTAAATCACTCTCTCGGATGAGTGACAGAGGGTGACCAGGACACCGAACTGGCCCAGGTCCCGATTACGGAGAAGGTATCAGGTTGCCCTAAACTCCTGGCATTAAACGTGAAAAGACCACAGTCATCTCTTTTGATGTGCAGCAGCTTCCGATTATGCTGCCAAAGCTCGAATTTTTCTCCCTTCCGGATGCAATACTTCACAGTATGTCCTTGGTCCTCGACTTGTGTATGAGAAATTAAATCCATACACTATTATACGTCATAAATTGTTATCATGTTGCTGCTTGATCCGTTTCGAACAAGTATCTTCCTGTATCTAGTGTTGGTCTCCATTGGAGTTGCACTACCGTGTGCTTCGCCAAAGCCAACTTTCTCGAGAACTTCCTTGCAATATTTCGTTTGGTGAATATATGTGTCCGTCTCATCTTGCTCGACATTGATGCCTAAAAAATAGTGCAGCTTTTTTCCATCTTTAAAACCATATTCGCGTCGATGGCTTCGAAAAACGATGCCTTATATGCCTCAGAATCAGTCGCTAATACCACATCGTCGACGTATAACATGAGAAGAGCCAGTACTGCATGCTGTAATACTTTCGCTATTTTCATGGAGTTCAGCATTCACAAGGAACCCTCAATCCACGACGGGTACCGGCGCTCTGTTGACTGGCGTAAGACCATTTTCTGTGGCATTCCTTTGTTATAGCGCCGTCGTTTTATCTCTTGGACATCCTCTAGCTCCGCATCCAAAACTTCTCTACGTTCCCAGTAATTATTTCAGGAATCATGCACAAATCCATCAGGCCATTGCTGGACTCACTCGTCGTCTCACCCTCGCGTGAATGTACTGTATCCTTGGAGGTAGTAGGTACTTCCGTATCTGCATGTACATTTTCATCCTCATCCTCGCTATTACTAGTGTCTGATGTCTCTGACCTATAGTCACAACTCACCTTGTCGGATGATGACAGTATTGCGTCGGATTGTAAATTGATCCCGATTGACTCTGAGAGCGAGTCATCAGCAATCGAGTCATCACCAAATTTTATATTATTTGATGTGGATTCAATGGAGACAAAAATTGATATTCCTGTCATTCGGAATGCACTCGATCTTAGTAATGAGAGCCCTATGTGTGCCAATGCCAGTGATGATGCAATTAAAGAAAATCATACAAGCAAGCCCTCGAGCTTGGAAAGTGAAACGACCCACGATTCCGAAACAGGTGTTGACAGTCAATCAGCTGCCGAAAATTGCGACAAGTTGAGTTGTGACTATCGTTTGGTGAATATGCGTGTCCGTTATGCTTAAGCCTTCGTCAGGCTTAAACATAACCAAGAAAACGGCGACGCATTTACGGGCTAAGGCTGTAAGTGTTTGAGTGCGAAGAAAGACTCCGTTTGTCAGGAAGGACAAACGTAAACTTACCTAAGAGCTGGCACAACATGTCAAACAAGGTAGAGCTGAACAAATATGGACGACCTGTAGGATGGCATGGGCAATCCTGGGCGTACTACAAAGGAATGATGAAGCTGACCTTTGAGGAAACCAATCTGATACGGCGACAGCATATCCTTCGTGATATCGGTCACCGTATACTATATCCTCATTGATCGAAGCATCAAAATGTGTTGAACCACTTGATCTGCTGGAAAATAGCTTTAAAACCTGCTAACCTTCCAGGTACCCCAAAAGAAAACCAATTCTGCAGTTATCATCTAGATTCTTCCGAGATGAGTTGTTCGCTTGATGGACATAAGCGAAAATTTCAAACTTCTTGATTTCATGTAGATTTGGCTTCTTGTTCATCATCATTCTGTATGGAGTCTCTTTGATTGACCGACAGTATGCCCTATTTCTCAGGTACGTAGCCATCTCAAGCGCATGCATCCAAAACGAGTTTGGTAGCTTTGCGGAAGCCATCATTGCCTTCATCATGTAAATTAGGGTTTGGTGTGATCTCTCACACAGGTTCAGGTGTGATCCATGAGGTGGGTTTGGTAAGAACTTAATGCCAAGATTCCTGGACCAAGGTGTAATCTCCCCATTTACAAATTCCCTTCTGCCGTCAGATATCACTTGCTTGACTTTCACTTGGAATCTCCACATTAATCCTAATTTGTTTGGCTTCGCCGGGGCTTCTGCTTCATCAATCGGAACCAGTAATCCCTTAGAAAACATGGCGTTCACCTCGTTCTCCATACCATTATGCCATTCGTCTTTTTGCGGCGTCTTCATCGCTTCAATAAAGCTTCTGGGAATCTTGGTCTCATTTGCTCGCCATCTATGTTTCGCTGTATTACTTAGCTTAGCTCTTTCTGGCTACTGACGACTTGCCTTGCACTTTGCACTTTTCTGACTGAGCTTTCGAGCTTCTATGTATGCGGCTGTAGCTAACCTGCGAGCCGCCACCTTGTCACCTACGTTTGTCGACTCGTCCAGTTGTCGACTCGTCCCATTCTGATCTCCGTCGTTTCCCTTCTCCATTGTTTCCACGTTTCACCATCGGCATCGGTAAACGGACGTGAAATGTGTAAACGGACGTGAAATGTTCCAACGACTTCAACTTGGGAGGAACATATCACATCATGTTGCAATCTCGCTTTATTGCAATCTCTCTAGCGTCCAGCTATGCTAGATATATAGATATATCTCTTGACACTTAAAGATATATATTACTTAGCTTAGCTCTTTCTGGCTACTGACGACTTGCCTTGCACTTTGCACTTTTCTGATGCTACGGGAAGCACAATTCTCGTAGGTAACGCAAGTGCAAACGAAGTGAAAGCGTTTCGAGAGGCACAAACTATCCATTCGCAAAATCTGATCATTCAAATTTTCCGAAGTGTCCACCCGCTTTCAACCATGCCTCTCAGACGATCAAAGCGCGCATTCGCCGGCAACGATCGAATTAACATCTGCGTAAAGATCGGATCCCGAATACCTGCGTTCACAGCGACCAATTGATCGTTAATCATGAACATGTTTTCCACGTGTTGCGCAACGTCCCAATTAGGTTTGCACTTCATCGCGTTTAACTTGTTGTAAAGAATGATTTCTTGGTTTGATCTCGTTGCCGCATTCAAGTATGCTGTTTGTACATCTCCTTGATATAAAATCAGTCCGAATTATGTGGCTAGCGCCACCAACACTCGAAAGGTAACAATCCGTGCGACAGGCGAAAATGATTCCACGTTAAACATATCAGCAGGAATCTCTGTTCCGGGCATATTTTCAATTCCGCGACCCGCCATGGTGAAAGCGGGGACGACAAGGTGGACACTTCGGAAAAATTGAAAGATCAGATTTTGCGAATGGATAGTTTTAACAAGTGTGATTGGGAGCTTGGTGCCCATGATGTCATTGGAAATGTACAGGACAATGGAGGCAGTCAAACGTCCAAGAACCGGCAAAACGCTAGCTGTGCAAGATCACACATCGGAGCCAGAAAGTTAATAGCTGCCGACAAAGAACTCCAAAGCACGACTTCACAGGCGGATAAGCAGCATGGAAACTGCTTTAATTGTCATTGGATGCTTCGCATGCTGCCACATATGTAGCGGAGCTGCACAGCTCTTTAGCCAGAGGAAGACTTTAGGCTGGAAGCCTCTTAGTTCTAGAGAACTAAATAGAGTTTAGGCTAAAAGCCACTTAGTTCTAAGGAACTAATTAAACGACTTAAAGTCACCCTATTCTAAGGAACTAGGAAAGAGAATTTTAGTCAGTCAAGCAATAAGCTTAAGGTTCAAAGAACCAACGCACAGAGTGCAAGAACAAGCTAGAAGCTTAAAGGTTCAGAGAACCAACGCACGAAGTGCACAAGAGAACAAGTCAGAACGACTTGCGTTCTTAAACTCAAAATGAGAACTGATTATATTTATGCTTTAAGATTTAATGAATAGTCCTACTCTAAGTACACTACACTAGATTAATTACTATAATAGTAATTATTATATGCAGACTTTGCTATTGGACGACGTATCGTCTAAACATCTGTGTATGATGTACTTAGTACAGCGTTATGGATTTATCGAATCCTAATCGATAAGATACGGTATTACCGAATACCGTATCTTTAACGCTTAAACTCAATACCTCTCTAAAGAGAAGTATCAAAATGCATTATATGTAATAAACAGGGTATTCAACCGTAAACTTTCGGAATGATGTTACAACCGTCGTGTAACCCCGTTACACCCTCCCCCACTAGACTGACGTTCCCATAGAATGTCATTCGACATCTTTCCTCTTAGAGGTAGTGCTTTAGCGAACGTTAAAACCTTACGGTTTGTTCACGGCACATAACATGACGCCTCCTAGAACTGAGTCACAGACTCTACGGGACCTTATTGAAGGCGACCTTGACGAAGCGGTTGATTACGAAAGTGACACCGTCTTTGTGGGACCCGATGGGTCCTCATTAGCCACCCTCACGGGTGAAGATGACACTCGTCATGCACCGAATCCGTTCCCTGAATGTGGTGCTGCAGATGCGCTAACAGCGTTACGTGACCCGCCTGACGTATCATCAACGGTGACGGTTACCAACTCACTCGACGAGCAGCAACAGTAGACCATCGACCAAGAGGAAGGCGCCAAGCGCCGGACGATGAATATGACGAGGCTTTAAGAACACCGACGGTACAGGTTCAAACCACCTACGGTAAAAGAACGTCTAAAGGAGGCATCTGGGCATTTTCTTTCTGGCTGGGCCATTGGGCCTGAGGCCATTTCACCCGAGGATGTTGCAACGCGAACGGCCCTTTGACAACGATACCTGGAACCCCATATTACTACGCAAAACCAATACTTGGCACGCCTTAACAGGCAAGTGCGCGGTAGCGCCGGTTCCTCCCATAAAGGGTGTTCCCATCCTTCTGTTTGCGGGGTAAACCGATGAAGAAGAAGACACGGCTTTCAGCCGCTGGGCGCATTATGCGCGACGTTTAAGCAGCATGTGGGCCCTATGGGCAAGTGCCGATGTGGCAGATGTTCGACTCAAACGGAAAATGCGTTACGATTACGCTAAATTGAAGACCCGGGGAAAATTGAAGTCTCAACGAACACATTATGCGTCTGCTACCCAGCACCCCAATGTTTCGGCTACACCTGTAGCCGCGAGTCCACGACAGGCCGGGGCCGCTAACTCGCCTACCCCCACCACTACTGGTGAGAAGTGTCACCGCCAACAGGCTGACCCTGCGCACGACGCTCAAAAACGTCCACGGCGTATGGGCAATCCTGCCGAAGGGGAATCTCAAACTCCCATGAGTTCCACGACTCGGGATAACCCCGCCCCTTTACCAGATACTGGTATTGACCATGGCGGCGACGTTTCTGCAACAGACGTTCAACATGGAACTGAAGGTTCCCCTGCCCATCAAGCAAAGCCGGAGGAGGCCGGTGCATCGGCACAAGCTCATGCCGAGCTTCTCAAAGAGGTGCGGTCCCTCCGTGCGGATATGCAGTCGATAAACTTTCGGCTTGAGTCACTGGAAGAGAGCCGAACCCGAGTGCAGGGTCAGCTTGACCTGTTAGTGCAGATGATTCGCCCCGCGACAATGCCGATGAACTCGGCGCGAGCGCCTTAGCGTCCACTTGGGACGGATCCCGATATGGTTTGAGCATGCCGACGTAGAACACGGGATGTGTACGCAATTTGCGCGGCAAATTAAGCGTATACGCTGTGCCTTTCTTGGCAATGACCGTAAAGGGTCCGATAAAGCGCGGACGCAACTTTGTCTTAAAGACAGCAGACACTACATTGGTAGGTAGATTTTTAGCATTAAGTAATACTTGGTATCCGACCTCATAATCATTAATACAACTTCTGCCTTTAGCATCCGCATATTCTTTTTGTTTGTCTTGACTATCAGCCATTGCATCTTGCACATGTCGTGAGACATTTAGTCGCGTTGCAAGAAACGCATTTACCTGTTTCTTAACAGTATTAGGGCTGACATCAGCAAGCCGATCGGCAACCTCTCCCCCACCAAGCCCTGAACCACTCGGTGGTAGCGTTAACGGAACGCGTGGGTGTGTGAGACCATTCACATAGAACGGAGTGTAGCCAGTAGAGGCATGCACGGAGTTATTGAGTGCAAACTCAACTACAGGGAGCATAGAGCTCCATCACTTAGGCGTTTCAGCACAAACGCTGCGGAGGATATCTTCAAAAACGCGATTTGCGCGCTCGGTTTGACCATCCGTCTGCGGATGATCAGCTGTGGACATGTCAAAACGTGTGCCCAGCACCTGAAAGACGGACTTCCAAAATTTACTTGTAAAACGAGGATCACGATCAGAAACAATTGCCACTGGCAAGCCATGTTGGCGAAATACTCGATCGATAAACATCTCCGCTGTACCCACACCATCGATCGAGTCTGGCACAGCCGCTAAGTGAGCCATCTTGCTCAAGCGATCAACAAAGACCACAATACCCGTATTGTTATGCGAATCTTTCGGTAAGCCAAACACAAAGTCCATACTAATGGACTCCCAGCACCCAGTGGGAATAGGCAAACTAGCCAGCGGCGCTGCCGAATGGGGAGAGGGTTTCACCCGTTAACACGTTTCACACGTACGCACATATGTGCTCACCCATTTATATATTTTGGGCCACCACTAACTTTGGCATACCGCCCCATAGGTCTTTTCACGACGCAAATGAACACCGATGGCGGTGTCATGTACCTCATAGAGGATACGATACTTCGGGTCCTCGTCATGAGGAACCACAATACTCGGAGGATCCACCACATCTGTACAATAGTACAACAGCCCCTGATCGATAGAATATCGATGGAGGCCCGCACGTAATCGTGCCGACAATTTAGTGTCCGAGTCTTTAAACTCATCACTGCCAATAGCATGTAGCAACGCTATACAGTGATCATCTTTAGCATACGCCGATCGAATGAGATCACTGATAGAAGACGACAACGTCGTAACATGAGCAAGCTCATAGTCAGGTCTGCGTGACAACGCATCAGCCAAGGCATTTTGCTTGCCCGGCTTATATTTCACCTCGAAATTATATTTGGCAAAGAATGACAGCCATCTGGCCATTCTCTGCGAGAGATGCGGCGACTGAGTCGCAGTGCGTAAAGACGCATGATCGGTATAGATCACAAAGGGCTTGAAGCCCAGCAGATGAACTCTGAATGACTAGAGCATACTTCATTGCAAGTAACTCTTTGTCATGAACTTGATAGTTCTTCTCTGCAGCTTTCAGCTGGCGAGATTTAAAGGCGATCACATGATCACGACCTTCATCATCTGTTTGTAACAGAGCACTGCCAATGGCAAAATCCGACGCGTCACAGACGACGCTAAACGGTCGATCAGTGTCTGACAAAGCCAGATTAGGAGCACGAAGAAGGATTTCCTTTACCGCTTAAAAAGCGTCTTCGTGTTCGGCATGCCAACACCATTCCACATCCTTTTTTAGGAAATTGGATAATGACCAATCCATATAAGCGTAATTTTCACTGTACTTATGCAAGTAATTGGCAAGGCCAAGCCATTTACGCAAGTCCTTCTGAGACTGTGGAACAGGCCAATCGACTATGGCTTTGACCTTTGCGGGATCCGCTCTTAGGCCTCGCTTTCCAATGAAGCACCATAAAAAAGGGAATCTCTTCGGTACCGAAGGTGCACTTAGATGCATTAGCACGTAACTTATTAGTGCACATGCACTCGAGCACAGCTCGTAAATGAACAATATGGTTTTCAATATCTGACCGCCCATTTTCAGCTCGACTATGGACAAAGATGTCATCGACTAAGATTGTGCATAGCTTCGATGGGGTCGAAACAATTGCGTCACCAAACGGTTAAACGTAGCCGGAGCATTCGACAGCCCCTGGGGCATCACCAACCACTCCCAGATCATACCACTCGGAGTACTAACAGCAATAAGCGGAATATCGCTAGCTCGCATGAGCAATTGATAATAACCATCACTAAGTCGAGCGCACTGTACATGGTACAACCGACCATATTGTTCTGAAGAACATCCTTTCTAGGTATTGGCGTCTGTGCAGGTATAGTGGCTGCATTGAGCTTATTATAAGCATGAACGATACGCCATTTACCATTCGGTTTCTTGACACAGAAAGTGGGTGTCGAGTGCGGAGATTTGCTCTCGCGCACCATGCCCGCCGCGTGCTTTGCACGAAAGAACTCGTCAATGACGTCACACTGTTCTTTGGGTAAGGACCACGGCCGTGTTACACAGATACACAGAATTTGGTTCCAGGAACCAAGTCAATCTCATGACGTACACCCCTATTAGGAGGTAGAACAGACGGTAAATCGTGACACACCACGTCCTGGAATTCCTTAACTAAAGGATAGTAGGGATCTGAAGGGTCCTTCAGAATAGATGCCCCACTACGTGCACTTAGTGCCGCCTTCGTATCTTCGAGGACTGTCTCATCGACAAGCGAGGATGAGTTCAGCTCGAGGTTAGGTCGAATGACCACCATATCGGATAGAGCACCAGCCTTTAAGGCTTGATGAAATTCATCCACAGACATTTCGTCTAGCTCCAAGAGAGCATTTAATGATGGGAGGGCCTCAAGGTCAACCTCACCATCTACATCTCATGTCACTCCGTTGACCAGGGTGTATAACTGGTCACTGACATTACTACGCGATAAAAAAAACAGACGCTTTGCGTCTCGCAGCCGCCATCTGGCGCCGCTGCCGTCTCATTGACGAGACCGTACCATTAAAAGTACTTGGAATACCATCATCTTCAAGGTCAACAGATCCCTTAACCATAACCTGCCCTATGCGAGGGCCGATGTCAATATTGACATTCAGTGAGTCACTATTACCAGTGACTTCACTAACAAGGTCATCGACCTTAACTTGCCCTATACAAGAGCCGATGTCATTACCGACAATCCAGTGTCTCAATATTACTATGAGTATCACTCAACGAAGTACGTGCCGTTTCACTAGGTGTCGCTGAGCTCTGCTCGACACAATTATTGTTGACATTGGATTTTATCAACTCAGACACTCCAATGTCCAGCACATTAACTGAATCAGTTAATGGCTCGCGCCAATAGCACTTTTGTTTCCTAGCGAAGGTGGGTTCATGACTTCCAAAGCTTCGCTAGGAACATTGCGCGTTGCGCCTAAAGTTTTGTATCTCCAACGATCCATGGCTCATGGCGTTCCATTCAGGCCATACCGAGAATGAGATCATATCTCGAGCCCAAATCTAGGACAAGACAGCGTTCAACGCTATTGAAGTCTATGAACTTCACACCTAAGTTCAACGGAACTTTAGGAACGGTGACACGTACACCTGTTGCGAGGCGCACGGTTATACTGTCACCCTCTTGCGCTTCCAGCGCCTCAGCATACTGCTTACTCCCTTCAAGGGAACGATGTCGGACATAATTACCTGACGCCCCTGAGTCAATTAAAATTGACCATGGTTTCTCAAAACCCTTAACGGTTGCCGACACAACCAACACCCCTGGCTTGTAATCTCGTTCTATGGAAGCATCCACAGAGCCACCTGGGGCTAAGCCCTGTTTACCTCTACCTCCTAAAGGTTCAACAGAACTTAGTTCTTTCCCAGTAGGCGCGAGGCGCCTACTGGGAGTTGACGTTTTCCCCTGCGGTGCTCGCCTTTTGGCTAGGAGCAGGGTTTCGGCTCTGCCGATTTGAACGTTTCTTTCGCAACGAACAGCTAGGGCGGAGATGCCTAGTGCTTCCGCACATGTAACATCCGTAGATGTAACCTTGCTGCTCAGCAGCTTGAAGCTCAGCTTCTTCAGCATGGCTGAGGTCCATGGGTTCCGCCCTGTTAGAGGTATTTGATTGATACCAGGGCAGACCATATCGAGCAGATTTAAAATTAAATTCAGCGTTAAACGCTATGCTCACTGCCTCTTCGAAAGTCGAAGGCTGGACACGGAAAACTTCCGTCCTGGCGACCCCAGTGCGAAGTCCTTCCATAAAAATGGTTACTCGTACTTCCTCTGCCAGAGGGTCCTGCTGCATAGCAGCAATGAGAGTTCTCAACTCTTGGACATAGTCCGACAATTCTTTCTTACCCTGTCGGGTAGCTAAGAAGCGTGAGCGCACACGATAAGCCTGATTAGGCGGTGCTCACACACAAGTTAATTGCTTTCTAAGCATTTCCCATGTGGGGAATGCAGCATTTACAGAGACATCGCTCGTTAGATCCCACTCTCTAGCTCTTCCACCGAGCTTCGAAATGGCCAAGCCAACTCGTTGCTTGTCTGACACAAGCATGGCGGCATCCATTGCCATTTCAACTTCTCGGATCCAGAGGAGAAGATTTTCTCCCTCCATTCCCTCAAAGGTCTTCACGTTTAAAACAAGTGGGCGAGCCTTTGGCTCTGCATCGGGCACAGGTACCGGAATGTACTGTGTAGGCTCAGCTGAAGCTGCCTGGTCATGGACTTGCCCGAGGAGCCTTGCTTCATAACTCATAAAGGCCTCAAGACGAGCATTTAAAACCTCGGGGCCTTGGGCCAAAAGGGCCTCGATTTGATCAGGCCCGACGAACGCAGATAATTTATCTAATGCGAGTCGTTGCGCCTCAGAGAGGTAATTTTGATTCTCCATCCTCACAGAGGGTCAGTATTCAAAGACTCAGGTGTAGGATTGACTACAAGTGCTACCAAGTGTAGCGGAGCTGCACAGCTCTTTAGCCAGAGGAAGACTTTAGGCTGGAAGCCTCTTAGTTCTAGAGAACTAAATAGAGTTTAGGCTAAAAGCCACTTAGTTCTAAGGAACTAATTAAACGACTTAAAGTCACCCTATTCTAAGGAACTAGGAAAGAGAATTTTAGTCAGTCAAGCAATAAGCTTAAGGTTCAAAGAACCAACGCACAGAGTGCAAGAACAAGCTAGAAGCTTAAAGGTTCAGAGAACCAACGCACGAAGTGCACAAGAGAACAAGTCAGAACGACTTGCGTTCTTAAACTCAAAATGAGAACTGATTATATTTATGCTTTAAGATTTAATGAATAGTCCTACTCTAAGTACACTACACTAGATTAATTACTATAATAGTAATTATTATATGCAGACTTTGCTATTGAACGACGTATCGTCTAAACATCTGTGTATGATGTACTTAGTACAGCGTTATGGATTTATCGAATCCTAATCGATAAGATACGGTATTACCGAATACCGTATCTTTAACGCTTAAACTTAATACCTCTCTAAAGAGAAGTATCAAAATGCATTATATGCAATAAACAGGGAATTCAACCGTAAGCTCTCGGAAAGACGCTACAACCATCGTGTAACCCCGTTACAACATATTCGGCTCTGTGGTTGATTGTGCGACTATTGTTTGACGTCTGGCAGCCCATGCGACAGCTTCAGATTCCATCATAAGCACAAATCCGGTGACACTTTTTCTTGAGTCGGGATCTTTGCCCCAATCAGCATCACAATATCCAGTAATCTCAACATCTTTGTTTGCTCCCATATCTCGTATGTATCTTATGCCGGTTTGTAGTGTACCAGATAGGTATCGCAATACTCGCTTGACGGCTCCGCAGTGTTTTCGCGATGGGTTGCTCACAAAACGGCTCAAGTAGCCCACTGCATACGCAATATCTGGCCTTGTAGTAGTCGCCAAGTACATCAACGATCCAATAGCCCTAAGGTCCAGTGCCGCTAGGGCAGCCTAGGACAATCCAAGGTGACCAGGTGGCCCAGGTGACCAGGTGGCCCAGGTGACCGGTGGACCCCAGGTAACCGGTTGACCCAATGTCACACGGTACCCCATGTGGCCAGGTGACCCAAGGTTATAGAAGGTACAAGGCTTCTCTAAAGTGCAGAGCCGGCACAAATCCCATGTCCTAAAAGATCCGGTTGTTCTTTCACAAGTTGACACGTGGTACCATCTAGAGCGAAAGGTAGGGTTAGACAAGAAAAGCGTACAGAGAGTAAGATAAATAAACACACTCGAATTTGCATTACACGTGACAGCTTGAAGCGCCCCTCCCAAGCTTTTCCGTCGCCTCATCTCTTCCGGGCGGGATACTCTTTCGCCCCCCGACGTCATCAGCTGTTAGACGGCTCAAGCTACGCAAGTTGAACCTCAGGATAGTTGTCCTGAGGTGTCAAGACTCTACGACCCGCTACAGGAAGCGGTTTCCCTATGGGGAAGAACACAAAGGGGTCCAAGGACCAAGAACAGTCATCCACCAAAGGGGTACATAGTACCAGGTCCATCGCTCTCGCCTCAGTCGATAGAGCACAAGAAACCAGGTCCCGAGTGAAGTATATCCACTCGGGGACCACCAAGTCCAAGTCCTATACAAAGACCAAGTCTTTAAGTCTTCTTCGTCAACCGAGGAGCAAGACTAGCCAAGCCGACGGGTACACAAGGTGAAACCCAGGGTTAACACAAAACGGTATCGGGGTACTCCCTACGTAAGTCGGCAGTCCGGCGCTGTGTGTGCTTGTGGTTCTCCTACGTTGTTTGAGAATCCACTCCACTACACTAGTCTAAGTTTTTCCTTCTCTTGAATAAGCTAACGTTTTTTTCTGTTGCCGTTATTCCAGTGCTCAATGCGTTAGTTTAGCTTCCTCTGCCTTTTTTGTATGAGATATATCGAGACATCTACTTACATATATGTTATTAGTATAGTCGGAGGGTGCCCCGTTACATCTACATTAATACGATGGTGCATACGTTGGAGGAAGTGTGCGCTTGAGTTTGGTCCAATGAGGTTCACCATATGCAGCACTTCGATTATTTTCCACTTAGACGGGAAAACATACGGAGAAAGCGGCCAATGTAGTGATATACATTTTGCCGAATGGGACTATCAGTGGAGCCATGATAATTAATTAGTAATACGAGGTATCTAATGTTTGAACTGGTAGCAATTAAAGTATACGATATTAGTGCA
Organism: Peronospora farinosa; assembly: GCA_947646735.1. NCBI lineage: Eukaryota > Oomycota > Peronosporomycetes > Peronosporales > Peronosporaceae > Peronospora > Peronospora farinosa. The sequence continues at coordinate 43,296 of CANTFK010000378.1, forward strand.
AAGTACTATTTCATGAGATAATACCGAATTGAGCTTTTAATTGGCTTCTAAATTACTATACTTTTTCGGCTTACTTCATGCAAGTTAGTATGCGACGTGCTATGCGCCATTTTTCGGATACTCATACTATAGCCAAGTCATAACCTATCAGTGGTAACGTCCACACCCATTCAAATTAATATCTATCATGGCCATCCCAACTAAAGCTGCTGTGTTCGTGTCTGCAGCCCCGTGCTTCAAAGCCTTCCGCGATGTGGAAGTATTGTCACAAACTGAAAGTACTTCTCCAAAGTTCATTGGTACGCATAATGGCACGTTCCATTGCG
>CANTFK010000380.1:0-233883 GCA_947646735.1 Peronospora farinosa
AACCACCTGACCTTTACGTTGCTCCCGGACCTTGAGGTGAGGGAGGCCGCTTCCGATAGCGGGTCTTGGGGGGGGGGGGTGTTGCTACTCGAACGAGCTCACAGGCCAAATATATCCTGGAGCTCTATTCGCACTTGAACTTCGCTACACAACTGTCTTCGACGGGGGGCCAAAATATATCCCTTCCCGGAACAGTGAGTAACTTAGAATAAGTCCTTCTTGGGTGACGGAGTCGTGCCACGTAGATCGCAAATTGAGTAGTATTTAATATAGTCCTATCCTTTTACCTCCTTTACTCTATCCTTGCCTGAAGCTCTAATTCCTTGTGTCGACTAGTCTGATCCTTGTATTAACTGGTACGGAGTGGCTGAACCCCAAGGGGCCGAGGTAGACCGAAGAGGGGCCCAGGTCTACCAACGAGGGACCCAGGTCTACCGATGAGGGACCCAGGTCGACCGATGAGGGACCGGGTCGACCTATGAGGGACCCGGGTCTACCAGCGAGGGGCCAGGTCGATCAATAAAGGGCCACGACCAACTCCCTTTGGTACCGGTTATCCGGTACCCTGATACTGATTTTCTTCGGTGGATCCTGCGGATTGTTCTCCACCAACGGTCGCCTTTCATCGAGGCCTCTGTCTCTCTGGTCTCCTGTCCCTGACTCACGGTCTATACTCCAAATCCAACTGGATTATGGGGCCCCCACATCGCAAAAACAGCACTCACCACAAGCAAAGCTTGATGCAATCGCCAGTATTGGCGATTGCCGATCAAGACAGACCATTTCATGTGGTCTGTGACGCCAGTGATTTTGCAATCGGCTGCGCACTGATGCAATATGATACAGACGGCCGAGCATGTCGTCTGTTATCAATCGCGTCAGCTGCAACCGGCTGAGCGCAATTACCCGGTGCATGACAAGGAACTCCTTGCCATGAAGTATGCACTGGCTAAGTTTCGCGTCTATCTCTTATGAGATAGACCGTTCTTTGTGTATACAGATCGTGCATCAATACGCACGGCTGTAAATAGTCCACACCTCTCGCAACGAATGGCGAGATGGTTGTCATTCTTCGCGGAGTACAACTTCTCCGTGGAGTATAAGCCGGGACGACTTAACGTCGTCGCCGATGCCCTCTCACGTCGGCCTGACCTAGAGCCGACTGTGCAATCCGACAGTGATGTGAACACCACTGTCGCCACGCTGAGTACCAGCGTCTTGTCGTCGAGTTTACTCGACGACATTAGAATGGCATGCGCACAAGATAATGATCTTGTACGCCTGATGGAGTACCTCAAGGACCCATCCACGCAAGCTAAGAAGCGCTTACCTGCCATGTATCGATCTTCTCTCAATCGATACACCCAGCGGGACGGCTTACTGTACTACACAGCCGTCAACAACGACACGCCTCGTGTCGTTGTACCGCCACAACATGATATCAGGTTACGGATCATGTTTGAATGTCACGATGCACCAGTAAGTGGGCATCGCGGCCGTGAGAAGGCTTACCTCATGGTCAGTCGCGACTTTACTGGCCACGTCAGTCAAAATCTAAGTTCGTGCGCAAGTACGTGCGTGCTTGCGAGGTGTATCAACGAGTGAAGCCTAGTCCTCACTCCGTGCACCTTGCAGCTTCTGCCTGTTCCGGCAGAGTGCTGGGAGTCCGGGACATTTTAGGTCAGCGTACTCGATGGCTCTCATGTATCTCCCGCCGGCAAATATCCCAACTAGCGAACACTGTAATGTTTCTCGACATGGTTCTTCGTGGGCGCCGAGTCATTACTCGGCGCCTGAGGCTTGTGGTCCTCGTGATCGACAATTCGGTTGACGATACAGAGTCACGCACCCGATGCATCATTAAGGGAGGAGGCGCATCACGACGGAAGACCTCTGGCGATGAGCGCCGATTCTCGCAATCGGGAGCCTGTACAGTCAAATGATGAGCTGAGCCTGCTTCGCACTAAAGCCGAGGAATCGAAGAATGCCCTACTGATGCTCGCGAGATGTCTGATAGAGCTCAAGATCGTGCGGATGCTGCGACTGACGCTGATGAGCGGACTCGACGTGAGCAGCTGGTAGACTGCGTTCGGAGGACCCCAGCAGATCGAGTCTGCACGCGTTCGGGCAGGACTTGGTCTTAGTCGTCGTCAACGTCGTCGTCAAGGGATGTCAGATTTCGAGCCGGCACAGAAGAGCGGGGAAGATTCGAAGGGAGATCCGCCGGCAGGTAAGCCTTGAGGCGCCCGACGTAGAACGTCGGGTGCAAACGCATAGATGTAGGTATGTCTAGCGTGTAAGCGTCACCATGCACCTTAACAACCCGAAGTGGGCTAATATATCTTGGCGCTAACTTATTAGCGCCCAAATTCGTCACTGAGGTGTTTGTTAATCCATTTGTTGATAAAAAGACTCTGTCACCTTCTCGAAATATAAACATATTATTTCGTCCTCTTCTGTCTGCATTCTCCTTTTGCTTATCGACTGCAACTTGTAATGCATCACGCACAAAACGCGTGATTTCTGTCGTAATAGCAGAAATTCGGTTGCTGCAGCCGAACTACAGGCGACGTATTCTATTTTGAGGCAAAATTAGCAACGGGAGACGCGATGGAAAGCATCGCGTCAGGAGTCGATATGCCGTTGGCCACAAAACTACCAGCATTAGTTGCATCGTAAGCAACCTTATTCGCATCGCAATCAATCATCAATAGTTTCGTCGCAATTCCATCCGTAGATACTCCCCCACCAAGCTTGGAGACTGGGTGCTCTGAAGCTGAGAGAGTAAGTAGCGCCTGAACGCGAGGATGCCTCGCGTTGTTAACGAAAAAGGGCGTCAACCCGGTTGACGCATGGACAGCATTGTTGATTGCAAACTCTACAAGTGGAAGAAATGAGCTCCATGACGAGAACGTGTTGCATAACTGCGCAAAATTTTCGAGCACTCTGTTCACACGCTTCGTTTGCCCATCCGTCTCTTGATGGGCCTCCGTAGACATAAGCAACCGCGTGCCTAATAGCTAGGATAATTCGGCCCAGAAAGCCGAAGTGAAACGCGGGTCACGGTCCAAAACAATAGATTCTGGCAAGCCGTGATGCCTAAAGATAAGTTCAATGAAGATCTTCGCTGTCGTCTCCGCCGTAATGTTGGTAGAGACCGGAGCAAAATGCACCATTTTGCTGAATCGATTCACTAGAACCATATACGTCCGTGTGTTTCTGTTTGAAAGTCCAATGATAAAGTCCATGCTGACAGAGCGCCAGGCTTCCGTAGCAATTGGAAGCGGACACAATATGGCTTGTGAAGACGGCACGAGCTTCGCACGATGACAGGTTTCACAGGAGCCACCCATTGCTGGATGTAATTTTTGATTCGCGGCCAGAAAAATACGCGAGAAATAGCCGCAAACGTCTGTTCGCGACCCAGGTGTCCGCCAGCTGGGCTGTCTTAAAACTCATGAAACAATCGGGCTCGAAGGTCGTCATCAGCAGGGATGACGACACGCGGTGAATCAAAGACGTCCATTGTGTAAGTCAGCAACAGGCCGTCAAGCGCGTAACGCTTCATGTTATCGCGTGTTGGTTTCGTCAACTTTGCGAGTAAAGTTTCGCTCGGGTACCTGAAATAATAGATGATTCCTGCATAGAAGGTATCATTCGCGTAGGATTCAGCGATCTGAGTTCGGATCGACAGCACGGGGGTCGAAATTATCACTTTGAGCCCCAGTTCAATACAACACGCACATATATCTTCGTCGTCATCAACATTCTTGATGACCCATGTAGCACCGAGGATCGTAATCAAGACGACGAGAAAGCGCTTCAGCTAGAATGTTATTCTTGCCAGGATTGTAATGAACACAACATTATACTCGGCAAAAAATGACAACAGCCACAGTGCCATACGCTGGGACAAGTGAGGACAAGTGATGGCGGTACGCAATGATGCGTGATCTGTGTAAATATATAAAACATCTTTTCGCAGATCAAATATACTCTAAGCTTGTTTAGCGCGTAGCGCATAGTTAAAATTTTAATGTAGTGTACGAGACTTGGCTCGAAAGATCAGCCACCTCCTTCTTCAGCGCAGCGATCTCCGCTTGCGACTGAACAACAACAGGATAGGCAGACGCGAATAGTTGGGCGTAATCGCCGCTCTTATAGGGCGCCACCTGTGTTGGTAGATGAGGGTGAGAACAAACGCATCCTTGCTGAAAGGTTGTTGGTCCGTCGCCATGTGAAGCAAAAAGCTTCAGATCCTTGTCCAGTGAAAGGGATACCCGAAAAGCTTCGACTCTTGGAAACCGATCGACGCGTTGCGTATCGACGTGCCTGGGCTGGTGGCTGCTTACGAGCAGAAGCACCAGCTGGCGTCTTTCTGCTAGGTCCGGATGGAATAGCAGGGGCAGCGTAGCGAGAAGAAGTTGGGGGTATGTAATTAACCAATATCTCCCTTGCACGCATCATATCGAAGCTGATTCGTTGCGACCGCTGTTTCACTGCATCTGCATGCAGTGTAAGACGGCGCAGGAACTCTGCCTCGTATTCTTCAGTTGTTCATATGAACAAAACACGATGGGGATAGGGAAAGCACGACCTCGTGCTTTGTCCTGCCTTTTCCACGATGAAAAGACGCTAAAAAATTTATTTGCGTCAATAGTGGCACGCTTTAACAGCGCCGCACTATTTACACGCCAGCGTGGCCATTCGCATTGCGGCGGCATAGCTGGCAACCCATCACTCACGTAGCCGCCCTCGCGACGGCGTGCTAGTGAGGTCGACTGTGAAGTCAAAGGAACTTTTTGCTCACCCTCGCCTGAGTCTGACTCTCCGTTATGGATTGTCAAGAGAGTTGACAGATGCGTTCGATTGAGAATCGCCGACTTGCTGTTGAGTCGCGGCTGTTTCTTTTGAAGCAGCGTGCTCAGTTGTGGTCACTGCGCTCGTTGGCACAGACGACGAGGCATGACCCTCGCTGTCATGAAGCATGGAGATTTGTTCCCATCAAATAAGACACCAACCATCTTCCTGATGGTTGGTGTCTTATTTGATGGGAACAAATATACCATCAGAGCACTGTGCTCATCACCACTTTGGGGTGATGGTAATGGAGTACTCTCATTGTAGTCAACAATGACAGACAAGTCTTCATCCGCACCACAATGGGATGATTAGTGTAATCTACTAACAAGCTGACATTAAATGCCGGCGTTGTTACTGAGACACTTGGCGACGGCTGCGAGTTATCGCGGTGCGTGCGCTTTGTGTTGGTCTGCATGGGCTCCTTTGCAGGCGACCCACCAGCCTTAACACGTATCGGTGGCATCTTCTTGCTTTCGATGTTTAACAAAAATGTAAAAATCGTCTTAAAGAGGGGGATGGTGTAACGGGCTATAAGTTACACGGGTCGTTAAGTATCGAATACTTAACGGGCAGGCCTAAAAGGGTACGAGGTACCTTAGGCCTGCACCTTTAATGTGGAACATCAATGTGAGCCACCATCGTGAATGTGATATCCATGGATGGATTCACATTTGAAGAGGATGACGTCAGTTGGGACTGTGCGTCATGGTTATTCTTCAGACAGACGTCACCTGCGAGCTTAGATATATTTTAAGCTCGCACGTAGGGATACGATTCTAAAAAGACGCGTATTCAATCTTTGCATAATTAACCAATCAGCAGTTAATCTTATATCTAGTTTAAAATCTATTATAAAATATGTCAGTCAGTCTTGAATCTACTACTTACCGTCCACTGCGCACGAGAAGCTTTATAAGCTTCTGCGTGACGTAAGTAAGACCTTTGTTGGTTGTTCGTTGCGCGGATCGCTCTAAGCGGGCGGCAACAAATTGGCTCGGCGATTCAAGCGGACGACCAACGCAACCACCACCACACGCGGAGGTAAGACGGTATAACCGCTCTCTCGCGCTGCTTGAAGTTGTGCCCGCGTATAACATGGCAGCTTCTTTACGAAGTGCCCGTCTACACAAAGTAGCTCTAAATTCCCATGTGCACCATCTGGCGTGTTCTGGCCGCCCGGAGCTTATTCCTCATCCGCTGTGTTGCCGTCATGTAGTAGTCCTCTGTATCCGCATAGGGCATCTAGAAGAATCCGAGCCACTGGATCATCATCTGTGCGTCGATCGCTGAAATGGGAGGAAGTTTTTCACTGTCGTCTTCTTCCACATTTGCATCGTCGAGATCCATGAGCAGGTGCTCCTGCATTACCTCGTCGAGGTACTTGGGGCTGTCAATTATGTACTGACACAAAGCAATGCGTCTCTCGTCTGTGCTGAACACCGCGCTGGGGCATGTTTTGGATGTGATTGTGATTGTGCTTCTGTGTGTCAGTTGTGATTCGCGTGTTTGTGTGGTCGTGGTGTGGAACTGGCTTAACTGATAGCCTCCGTTAGCTGATACAATCGTTTAAACCCATGGAAATCAGTTTAGACAGGTTCTACTGCCTATATAATTTGTGAGAAGATTGTGGATAAAAAAAGTGACCATTCCCGTCCAGTATTATCAATAGTAGTAATCATCTATACAGTCTAATTATTTATAGCCAATCATCAAGTATTATTTAGTCGATAGACTATAAGAACAGCCGCCCAAGTAGCATGAGCACAACAGCCAAGGACCTGCCCCGGGGTTGGAAGGAAGTGCAGAGTAAAAGTCGTCCTGATAAAGTGTACTTTCTTCACGTCAAGAGTGGTGAAAAAACCTGGAAGCTCTCGCATGTTCACTCGAAGGAGCGCGAGTTCCGACACCGTCACGCTGACAGAAAAAAAACTCGTCCAAGTGACGACTCTTTTGGTCTTGAAAGTGTTCAGGTGCGTTTAATTGGGTCAATACAATAGGGAGATCACCAATGTATGTATAATTATGATGAAGTGAGGATAATATTAACGCAATGTGACTTTGCAGGCACTGCATATTCTCGTGAAGCACTCAGGATCTAGGAGACCATCGTCTTGGCGACAGGAGACCATCACCCGCAGCAAAGCGGTTGCAGAGACCAAGGCAGGGGGTATTCGTGACAAGTTACTGGCATGTGTAGAGGCTAATATGGAAGTAAGCTGACTGGACATGGGCAGGATTCTTTTTTGTTTGGTTGTTTGCTGATGCCAATTTTGACCCATTTGCAGAAACCATCTGAGGCATTACGTGAGCTTTTTGAAGAAATTGCCAAAGAAGAGAGTGATTGTAGCAGGTGAGATTTATTGTAGTTCGTGTCAATGATGAAGATTGTAGAACTGAAGTGTTTACTATGCAGTGCAAAACGTGGGGGCGACCTGGGACCGTTCACGCGCGGAAAGATGACTCCTTCTTTTGAAAAGGCTGCGTTTGGTCTCAAAATTGGCGAGTTAAGTGACTTGGTGGAGAGCGACAGTGGTATTCATATCATTCTTCGCATTGCATAGCTAAATTCTCAAGCGGGACAGACGCAGATGTGGATAAAGTAAGAATGACTGAGATGCTGTCTCCTATCTGCACTGCCTCAGCCACGTTTTGTCTATATTTAGTCTATCATATTACACCAATTCAGTTGTAAAGCATAATTGCAATCAGTGCGGAACTCCACTCGATTTGAGCTTTGTTCATGACCGAGCAGCCAGCTCGATGTACACTTAGTGCATTATTCTGCTACATCTAAAGGAATGAATATATTATCTGCAAAGCCAAGAAAACTCTAAAGCTCGAATACTTGGGCAAAAACGCTGCCCTCTTCCCTGAAGAGTCCTTCGCAGGTCTGGAATGCTAGCGGGACCTTACCCTTCTCCTTACGCTTCAGCTGCTCGTCGAAAAGGCTCTTGTAAGTGATCGCCGTGTTCGTATCGATATCAACGAATTGATGACGCAACTTTTCCTCAAACATTCGTGCCTTCAATGCAACATCAGCGTTGTAGTGGTACTTCATCGTGTACAACTCCCAGATCGAAGTCTGCAAAGCATTGCACTTGACAGGGTCAAGCTCGTCGCTCACGAATGGATCGTGGCCGTCCTTCAGCATCATTTCCTTCTTTTCGTTGGACAACGCCTTAGCTGCAGCATCAACAGCAGTACCGCTTGATAGCTCTTCTCGGCGCTTAGCGGCTTTTTCTGCTGCGGTTTGAGCACCAGTACGGTGGATGAGCTGCACACATTCCTTGTGGCGCAAAATCAAATTGTAAACAATCGGGATGATAAACAAAATAGCTCCCGGCTCAGCCGTCAGCGCACTGCGCGACAAGCGCTTGGCGAAAGCCGCGACAGTGTAAGCCGGCAAGTGTGTAGACGAGAGGAAGAGGTTCAGCAGACCAAAGAAGCGGTCACGCTGCTTGGCTGCATACAATGATGGATCGTCCAGCAGTGCGTACAGCTTGTTGTAGAAATCAGGCGAGTCGAAGTTATAGTCCTGAATGAGGATGAACAGACTGTTGAGCGCCAAAAGACTCGTTACGCCACCAATGCTGTACGAGTCGGTTATGAAATCTGCAAGCAGTAGCGGATTCAAAAGATGCGGCATGATCTCTTCCGGCATTTGCATCAACACTTTCTTGTACGCAGTCTGCGGCAGTTTATGACGTAGCACAGCTATCCATGCCAGACTGAATGCATATTGGTGCTGTTTCACACTACGCAGGCCTCTATTCTCTTTTGTCTTCTTCGCCTTCGAGTCCGGTTCAGCCTTTCGCTTTGCCCCAGCAGTAGGAAGCGCTTCTTCGTCCTCTCCGTCGCTTGTATCATCATCACTCACGAGTTCCTGCTCTGGCAAATCGGTATCCTTCAGATCAACAAGAAACGACATAATGTCTTCTACATCATACGGCATCTGCACCATTTCTAACAGTTTCAGTGCATTTTTCACCAGCGTCAAGTCCTCGGCCTCATCCTTCTCGACTTTCAAGTGCGCACTGTCTAAAATCTGCGCCAAGTTCTTCAGCTGCTCACACCAATAGTATTTAGTAACCAATCTCATATCTCACATCCCAGCATGAACTCAAAATGACAGGCATACCATATAGTACTGAACATCCATGTAAGCTCCAACGTATTCACCCTTAAAAACACTCGCCAATTCTCCCTTGAGCTTCTTTGTCATTGCCAATTCCTGCACTACCCGCGTAAACGTTTCATTACCAAAAGCAGGTGCGTTTCCTCCTCGAATTGTGTTCTCACAAGACACAAATTCCATCAACGTGCGCAGCGCTCCAACCCGTAAATTGTTGTCTGTTTGTGCATCCCCTAGCCACTGCAGCATCTCCTTTAGAAAATTAATGTAAATGTCCCAAAGCCAGCGATGAAACTTGTCAATAGCCTGTATCTCTCCTTCTTTCTTCTTCTTGGCTGTCTCCTGCTTCATTGCCTTGAGTTGCAAATCACCCTTTTCCAGGAAAAACAATAGTACTCGTCGCATACTTTGCATGGCTGCTTGGGCCACGGCCTTGTCTTTATGTTGCAATGCATTTACCACCTTCGGCAACGCATTAATCTGCTTGACATTCTCTTTGATCTTGGCCTCCAGCTGCTTAATCTCCGCTACACTTGACATGGTCATTACTCCTTTAGTTTGTATGAAGTGACTGGATGAGAGTTGTGGGAGCCAGTACACGATGATTGGTCAAAAGAAGCTTGGATTATATCCAATCATTACCGATTACCTGGATATAATAGTAGTTTTTATTTTATCTGAAAAAAAGTCTTTGCCATACCAATTTTTCTACTATTAATTAGATTGTCTTATTTTCATGGAGCTCTCCGATGAGCGTGAGAATGACTATCTGCGCTTCCTGCGTGGTATGCGGCCAGATGATGCTAATATTCAGACTTGTATGCGCTAGTGCTAATCTACACGCTTTTCGTTATCGGCTAATTCATTAAATTGGTAGTTAGCGTGGAGGGATATTATCTAATAATTCTTGTTGTTATTCTATTTTATCCTTTATTTAATACAGCGGACCAATCGTCCGAATTGGATTTTCGCACGTCATTCGTAGAATCTGATGAACTGCCCGAGATTGACCATGATGGAGCTGAATTTGCCAGGATGTTGTTGGCTCAGGCTGAACAGGAACAGAAGGAATCGGAAACAGAGGAGGCTTCTATTGTAGTGACTGGGATGCTGCCATTATCTTCTGCACGTGTAGTAGTAGAGGATGATTACACCAGTCGAGATACCGAGATAATAACTTTAGCAGACGACATGGCCGTCCCGATCGCGTCTAAGGACCGCTGCCGATACTACAACAAAGGACGTACGAGATGTAAACGAGCTGCTACAGGATTGGACGGACGTTGCACGATTCACAAGCTCAGTCAGTTTTGCAAACACCCTAAATGCAGCAAGTTTAACCAGGGAGTTGGCTATTGCATTAAGCACGGTGGTGGCAAAAAGTGCAAGCAGGATGGCTGCGATAAACAGGTTCAGGGATACGGCTTTTGCTCGGGTCATGGTGGAAAGCCTTTGTGTCCTATTGAAAGCTGTGAGAACAAGAGGATGGAAGGAGGGTGAGTAGATTTGGGGTTAGAGAATATATGTGACTACTGTGCTGTTACGAAAAGGCTAATTATATTAACGCTTATGTGTCTTTCTTGATTGACACAGATATTGCAAAGCACACGGCGGCGGTAGATTCTGTCAGCACGAAGGATGCAAGAAACGAGATATCGGTGGTGGCCGATGTATTTCGCACGGCGGTGGCAAGAAATGTCAGGCAAAGGATTGCACAAAAGTAGACCGAGGTGGTGGTTTTTGCAAGGCCCATGGCGGTGGTAAGAAATGCGAAGTTGATGACTGCAAGAATTGGGCACTTGGTGGGGGCATTTGCCTGAAGCATAAAGGCCCAGGCAAGCGTTGCAAAACGCTTGGATGCACGAAATACGACCTGGGAGGAGGGCACTGCATCGCCCATGGCGGTGGACGCAAGTGTATTGTGGAAGGCTGCGATAAGATTCGTCAGGTAAACAAACGCTGTCGTGGCCATGGCGGCAAGGTTTTGTGCAGCGTGCCCAATTGTGACCGTGCAGCGCAGAACCGCAAACTCTGCAAAGGTCATGGAGGGGGGAAACTATGTCAACACGAGGGGTGCACCAACAAGCAAAAAGGCAAAGGACTTTGTATTCGTCACGGAGGTGGTACGAAATGCAAAGAGAATAACTGCAGTGCAATAGACCGAGGTGGAGGCTATTGCAAGGGCCACGGTGGCGGGAAAAAGTGCTCGTTTGCGTACTGCAACAAGTGGGTCGTTGGCGGTGGTATTTGCGAGGATCACATGGAACTGGAGCTTTCCCATCAGCCCGAAGACATGTCTCGTATTGCAGCAAACTTATATTTAACCAGCGAGTCCGTCGCAACAATCTAAACAAGAGACAACGTAATCAATCCATCCTTTGTTTTCGGCCTCGTCTCGCATAATGTAGCCATGTATTTATTATATATTACTCGGTATCATGCTACGTACCTGGCTGTTGCTAGCGCTGAGCACGTGTCTTTACGTCCCAATCTCTGCCTATGACCATCGATCGTCGGGTCCGATCAACTACAGGACGTACGCTGCAATGACCAAGTACTTATTGGAGCTCAATGCAACATTTCCAGACGTTGTGCAGGTGTCAGTGGTTCAAGAAATGTACAATCTGTCGTATCCTGAAGAGCTTCAGTGCATTGTGGACGATGAGACGAAACAGGACAGAAACAGTTCTTGGTACATTTGACCAATCACTCGACAGTGGTAAATGATCCCGAGAGACCTGAAGTGTTTATCAGTGGAGCGCTGCACGGCGACGAACGCGTTGGCCCCAATGCAGCCATTGAGCTTGTTGCATTAGTTGCATATGCCACGTCCATATACGGAACAAACACGACAAAACCTATGGTGGACACGCAGCGCTGGTTAAAGGAGCTAGTGAACACTCGAAACGTGCTCGTGGTGCCAATGACGAACGCTTACGGCTATTCGCACAACCGTCGCGAGGAATTGAATGTGGACCCGAATCGAGATTACAACTATATGAAGTCTGGCGTGGATTGCATGCAGACGATGACGTCTCGTGTCGTCAATGAGATTTGGAGAGATCATATTTTCCAATTGGCAGTGACGTTTCACGGTGGAACTCGAGCAGTAGCGTATGAATGGGGCTCGCCGGATCATTATCTACATGGTGACACGAACACTAAAAGTGAGAAATCCCCTGATCACATGGCCCAGTTCCAGATTGGTAACACACTGGCTAACTTTGCAGGCATCTTTCCTGATGGAAAACTATATCCGACAGGAACAATGAACGACATTGTGTATGGCGTCACGGGTGGCATGGAAGACTGGGGCTATGCTGCCTCGTGGGAGAATCAGTTTTACGATGAAAAATCGCAGCCTTTCAATCCATGTGAGCCGACAACGTTTGGAGGATATCCGAAGGAGAAGACAATCTACAATAACATTACCAACCGCGCTTTCAATATGCTGGTAGAGACTTCCAATAGCAAGGAGCCTGAAGCAGCCGACTTGGGAAACTATAAGGAGTTGTATAAAGCAAACGTCGACTTTTTCCGGACTGAAAAAGTCACGACGAAGTTTGTAGGACACGTACCGCGGAATGTCCGCCTGGCGCTCATGATGGTTGAGATGGTGCAGCCTTTATTGCGCTGGGTGGATGCTACGGAGTTGTCCGCGACGCGCACCCAACAAGTGTCGAGTTTCTTTCCTCCAGCGAGCTTATACAAGATAAGCACCGACTCAGTAACTGAGATGGGTTGTGGAACCCTAGCGTGGGAGCGCAATGAAGTTGCAACGTGTAATGCCACCAACTGCAGTGTGACCGGCGCAACGTATTCCATGCTGCAGATAGCTTGGGAGGTACTTGGCGCGCTTACTGTGGACAGCACTTATGTCCAGGTATCTTCCAGCCCAGCATTCGAAGATGACACCATTTTGATGGAGACCACAATTCAAAAGGGCACTACCCGGCGGTTTTATGAATTTGCATCCGAATCGTCGCAGGCTGCGGCTCCAGACACGATGGAAACATCACTATTCATCACGTGTTTGGACTTGAGTAATGTCACGTCGGACAAGACCTACATTCGAGCTGTTGCAACTGTCGACCAAGTTAGGCCACTGCAATTATTATATTTGTGTACCTTGATTGGAACTAAAGCCTGTTACGTTGTGCTCTAGGACTGGAAAAACAAGGGCAACGGTGACGATTCACCCTCACCCCGCGTGCCGCCACAGTCGCATTTGGTGAATGCTCGTACGAACCCAGATTGGAAATTTGAATGGAATGGTCACCGAGTGAAGTCTACGCTCGAGTGGACATCTCCGGTACGTTTAGTATGCTGTCCGAGCTTGTTGATCAAGATACTGACGTGTAAATGACTTGAACCCTAGGTTATCACTGTCGATATTGCAACGAAATTGCAACCAGATGAGTCATGGTCAGAAGCGTCGGCTGACTTGTCTCCATCACTGACATCATCATCATTATCTGTTGCTCAAAACGAGTCATCTCATACTGACAGCGAGGATAGCAAGGACAGCGATGATCTACCGAATACTGGCAAAGACCATGCAATGGAATCACCAGATGAAGACGATGAAGATGAAAAAGACTCAAGCGATGAAGCTTCCAACCCGACGACTAATGCTAATGTCAAGACTCATGATGAAGATGGAAGTGAACCCTACAACGAAGAAAGCAAAGATAGTGAAGACAGCAGGAAAACCGACGATGACGATGACGATCTGGACGCAGCATTAAAGTCTTCTTCTTCGGTCATTACTCCAGACATCACTGCGACAGGATTGAGTTCGGTGAACAAGGACACGCCATCTTCATTGCTTCAATTTGGATACGTCATCATGAGCTTCTGCGCTATGATCATTGTGGTCACTCTCGCGTATCTCTATCGACGTGTGTTTCAACGTGCTCGTCAGCCGTACGTCAACATTGAGCAAACGTCCCGCGCTACAATCAACAGCATTGACGAACAAGACGATGAAGTGGATGATGATGATGAAAGTGATGAGAATGAAGAAGGCCCACGGATCTCTCGTCATGCCCAGTCCTCGCGAAGTGTCATGTAGCACCTCGTCACAGATTGTCTTAGCGTCGTCTCAATTATGTGCACCACACACCATTTTTCATTCTCCATTCGCTTTTGGTCAAGATGAACGACGCCAGCATGCCTCAATGCACATCCACCGTGCGTCTCCATGAGGTATTTTCCATCCATGCAACCACTGCATTTATCTTGAATCATGTCGTCTCTTGTTGTTCTCAATTTTTCAGCTCTCAAGTCTTTTCAGAAGCTTCAGTATGTACACTTATCTAATGGCATCTCTATGACGGTTTAGATGCTGCTCGATGGAACACTTGGAGAGCATGAAGACCGTGCGTTGATGTCTGATCGTCGACTCAATGGAAAGTATCGAGGACTGAGGTCCTGTGATAAGGCATTTAATGCCATATTAAACATGAAGACGCCTAATATCAATTCAGCAGACTCTTCTGATACAGACGCCAAGCCACCGCAGGTACTCTACGCCGAGTATTTGGACTGTGTCAGTGGAATGCTATGTGAAAAGTCGTATCATGAGTGGGGAACATGCGTTGAATTAGTGCAGAAACAACAGCAGGATATCAGACACTGTGCACGACCTAAGAGAATGCTGGAGCGCTGTCTGCGTGGAGAGACGGAGAAGCTACTC
This sequence comes from Peronospora farinosa, assembly GCA_947646735.1. Lineage (NCBI taxonomy): Eukaryota > Oomycota > Peronosporomycetes > Peronosporales > Peronosporaceae > Peronospora > Peronospora farinosa. The sequence goes on from CANTFK010000380.1 coordinate 14,694, forward strand.
AGGGCCTCGCAGCCGCAAGTCTTTCGACCGAACGGTTCCATATAGAACTCATTGCCAAGTCCAAAGCAACATGCATCTCTCGATAAGAAAAACACACAGGCTTGCTTTCATTTGTAGCTGTTCTTCGAGTTTTTTTGGCACCTCTGCATTTACGAAGCTGACAGGGATAGAGTCGAGCAGGAGGCCATTGTCTGCAACCCCAGCAGTCACGCCTACCTTTCGCGGAAAGTTTCTAAACAATTTCGTACGAGTCCGTAGAGAGCAGCTTCTCGAACCCAAACACAATCGGCGAGCCATCTTCAATCTTTTCAACGGTCTCCACCTGCACATCGCTATACACGCTGCGCGAAAAGAACGAGACGGAAATAGGGAAGAACGCATCAATGTTGTTGCCACCAATCGAGAACTCCAGCGTGCCCGAGTTGTTACTAAAGGAATAAAGATATAAGTTAATGAGTCACGACATGCACGCGTATGGCACAGTAAACGACAAGGTACGTACGCAGGTGTAATTTGATCCTGATGCCAAAGGAGCGACCCTTCAGCCGAGTTGTGCTGATACTGTCCATCGACATTGGCGACACTCGGCGCGTCGGAGCCTCCGAGTGGAATTACAATGTTCACATTATCCAGCACCATGTCACGGTCCAATGAGTACTCGACACTCACATTAATTTTGCCGTTGCCTTCCTCCTCGGGCCAGCATGTAATGTTTAAAGGTACCATTGACTCGTCTTGTGTCTTCAAGCTCCATCGCAGGAATGCCACGCGGGAAGTAGGGAACGGCTTCGACGAATCCCGCAAAGCTAGAACTGATTCACTGTCATAAAGCTTTTTGTCCACCTTAGGGTGCGTCTGGAAAGAAATGCCCTCCACGCCACCTGTTCGTAACTTAAGGCGGCAGCAGCCAGCGCTTGGGTCGTTCACCGACACGCACATACTTCCCTTAACTTCTAGCTGCTCAGGTGCACCATCGCGGGTCAGCACCACTGTCATCTTTTCTTCGACCACAACACCAATCGGGTCGTGGCTGACCGCAACAGCCACCTCAGGTTTCTGCACGATCTCAACAGCTGCACTCATCGGCGGAATCTCCTTCAATCCATCTTCAGCTGCCATGGCATCCATAAACGACTTGCCGCCGCTACCCAAACCCATGCCCTTGCTACTACCAGAACTTCCCAGCTTCATACCCCCAGCTTTTGACATTATAGGCTCCGGGCGGCTGTTATATGAAGTTGGTGACGTCGCAACTGATGAAGGGCTGTTCATAAAGTTGTCACTGCTGCCACCGCTACGTGGTGATTTAAACGCGTTGCTAAAAGAACTGCCAAATGAGCTTTTGGATCCAAATCCACTGCCACCCAAGCCTGCGCGCTCCATTCTTGCTCGTTCACGTTGTTCCTCCTTGATCCGCGCCGTGTGGCGCTTCATGTCGTCCTTAGCTGCTGCGCGCTTGCTTTCAAGAATCATATTGTGCAACTTCTCCTCATGACTCTCCATTTCCATATTGATGCGAATTTGCTGCACATTGATGTTTTCCGAGTGGCCACCAGCCGTAATGAGTTCATCAAAGCCAAAAATCAGCTCAAACTGTTTGTCACGAATCGAAGTATCGCTCAGTGGTGCACAAATGTCCGGTACGAGCTTAGCCAGCAACTGAATCGTATGCAGATCTTCCACAATGTTGCTCGTCTTGTTGGTAATAATGAGCACGAAGAAGCTCTCGAGAGGTTGATACACATAGCGGACACTCTCCGTATCAATGAACGTGTGCTCACGTGAGCCACTCGACAAGAGCTTTGGAAACGCTGCCAGCAAACCCTACATAAACCCAATGACCCAACATATCACTAAATAAAAAGAACCCGCAATAAGTAAAGCATTATCCACCCACTTCTAGACGGATCCGGGTGATTTCCACAAACTGACGTGCTACAAGCACTACAGACATAATTCAAGCAATTGTGTGAGTGATTAATATCTAATAAGATACATCGAATGTAATAGAAAGTGTCACAAGTCGCGTATCATACGGTACCTTTGCCATTTCGAGTCAATAAGGAGGCCGAAAGCACCACCTATTCATTATTTCGAGACACATTACGACGTCAATAGAGTGAGTTAGAGAGTAAGAAAAGATAGAATCGATAGACAAGATACTAGAGTATAGAGATATGGATGAAACACGGCAGGTGCTGCAGGGATAAACAGAGAAACACTTCATAGACGTAGATACATACCATTTTCGTACGACAAATCCTTTTAGTACGGCTCCCTCTATACGTGGAGCTTTAGAGAATAACTCTATTTTGTCCAATCCAACCGTTGCATATGTGAAAAAGACATTGGTGGAAATAGACTTTGTTTTGCACCAATCATGGAGTGAAATAAGTAAAAAGTGATGGAATCAGTCTGTTCTCATCTCAATAGAGGCCGTATAATATAGTAAAATTTAAGAAAATATTTGCATATAAAAACACGTACAGAGTTGCATTCCATCATAGTTATCGCTACTAAATAGCTACTTTTCTGCTGTATCCATTGGAGGAGCAATCTTCTTGGCATAAAATTCGTTGAAATCGAAGCGAGACATGAGAAACGATAGGCTTTGGGATCCACTAGACACAAGTCACACATGTCCACAATGAGAATATAAACACGACATCGTATTCAAGGCAACAAAGTTGTTTCCTACCGCATTGAATTGTGCTTGACAATGTCAAGAAGTTTCAAAAACTGATGGCTGAATTCATCTGACATTTCTTCAATCTGACGAAAGATTTTCGAGTTGGAACCAAATGCATCTCGATCTTTTCGCTTATCATAGACTTCTTCTTCTTGTATTCCCCATGAACACTGCGCATAAGGAGCAAAACAAATAAACATGGAACACATCAATGAGTACACAAAAGACATGTACCTTAATGCTGCACTGCGAACGTACATCTAGCTCCTGGTGCTGCATAACTTCTTGACGTCTCTCTTCTACGTGTTTCTCGTGCATCGCAGTCGTATATAAATTCTTCTGCGCCTTGCAAAACCTGATGATTGTTGCGAAGATGAGCTTTAGCTGTGTCAAAATTTCTCTTGACTCTTTCATCAGGAAACCCTGAGAATGGAATACGTATCAGTATCTTCAACTTCTCATCATCCACATCATTAACAAATGTTATGCTCTTACATTTCTTTTGATGGAGATAATGTATGCTGCATGGCTTTCAATGAGTCCGTCCAAGTCCTTTGCAGCATTTAAATCCTTCACTAGTTTATGCCACGCTGTTTCTAAAACCTAGAAAAGGCAAACACAAAGTCAGTGGGCCGCATTGTGTCCAAATGAATCCGCAACATCATACCTCAAACATGATGTAGTTGAGGAGGTTGGTTATAAAGTGGATCATCTCAGACCGTACAAGCTGACTCCTATGCAAGACCGGTTTAATTCCTGGCACACATCCCTGGAACAGCCAGAAACAGCAAAGATAAGTACACACCAGCAATTTCGAAATGCCGGTGAGCATACCTGAACCTCATGTCCAAGATTCATATCCTTTGTCCATGACGCAGACAGCGAGTGCTCTACGCGCTTCATTCGCCATAAAAAGTCAAAGATTTGCTGGTACTGGAGCATCGAAGATGCGGGAATGACACTGTTCACGGGTGCTTGCAAGTTGTAGTGCAAGCAAAAAATATCCCATCCGGTATCGCCTGCAAGAGAGCAAAATGAGCACAAAATCATCCGAGTTACCATACGTCTTGACTATTGACATACAAGATTGGTCATTTACCCGAGGATCCTTGCAACAGCTCAACATCTAGGCGCCCTAGGATATCCGCCGACTAACAAGCACACAAGTGAGGACACCGGTCTGAGTACAATCCATAGTGAACCGGCAACTTGTGAGTACGAACCTCAAACTTCGCATTGGAAGCGTTTAGTGCTGTCTCCAGCACGTTTGTAAGCGTATGGCGATACACTTGTGAGCCTCGTTTCGATAACTCAGGACCTAGAAGGTCCATCAGATATTGAATAAAGTCACCCTGTAAACAAACTAACACGTTAGAAGATACAACAAACAATTGAATTGATCCGGGTACCCAAGCCACTTCATACCTGCCCTAGCAACAAATAGCGCTTAAGTGCTTGGCAATGATCGAGAAGTCGGTATTTTTCCATCAGTGTGCGAATCAGATACTCATTTGTAGAGTTTGATACATTCCCAATCACTTTTTCAAGGCACTTCAGCTCCGCAAAATTAAATCCTTCACCGTCACTTTCCATTCGATTCACAGCAGTCTCTTGTGCAGCGTCCATGACCCACTACGTTTGTTCAGCATAGCTGATCAGTAAGTGTGACACGATAGTGTAAAAGCGTTGTATACTTTACATACATCAGCATTTCCACAGCATTGACGAATAAAGTTGATACTTTTTCCAATGACCAAAATTCTTTTCGCGAGTTCACTTTCGCCACAACAAAGCATACACGGTCAATCTGATAGCCACTCAAGAATCGCAAGCAAGCTTAATACGTACATCGAGATGAATGTTGGTAGCATTTTCGAGTTAACGGTGTATTTCTTTGCCCAGAATTGGTCGTCACTCACAGTTGGGTCTGCCACCACAAAAAACTCACCCTATGCAGCGATAGAAGCATATCATTTTAATCATACAACGTCGCACAAAAGTACAAGCTCCGCGTACATGCACGTCTTCCAACTCTCCTTCAAAAACCCAGCGCTTAATCATTCGAACAATCGGAGCAGCTATTTGTCTAAGCACAGCTTGAACAGATTCTGACACATCTGGATCACCGTGTAATACATGCGAGTGAATGCCGGACGCAAGTGCACCACCTCGAAGTCCTTCGACACTACAGCAACGCCGCATACAGTATCAGCAAGATTCTTTTTCCCGATTGCTGAAAACTGCCGCGAAATAAAGACTCTACCTGTCGATAAGACGAGCCATTAATCGCATCTTGTCAAGTGGATCCTGTGTCCACACGATCAGCGTTCGCAAGGTTAGGCTGCTTGTCACTCGTTCACTTGGCCTTCTAGTTTCCGCATCTTCGTCGATTTGAGCTGCCAGAATGGCAATTAGGCGATAATAAGCGACCAGCTCGGTGTTTAGCACATGACAAAAGCTTTGACCCACCTACAAGTAGTCCAATCACATAACCCAACTAGTAAGTTGCTGTCTGCATTCACCATTTCAGCTAGCAGCCAAAACTCACCAAGCCAAAGGCCAGCTCTTCGCGATGTTGCTTGATGTACTCTGAAACTTTGCGGTACAGCCAACCTAGGTCGCACAGCATGCGAATTAGTTTGCGCATGGCTGGTTTGTGAAAGCAGCATAAGCGTGAGTTTTTCGATCATCCAGTTTCAACAAGTACATATTGCCCACTAACGTTTTGGAACACCCACGCTTTTCGTAATCTGAAAACGGTCAGCTGCGTCGTCAAAGTACAGGTAGCGCGATTCGATTCCTTGCAAAGCGTATATGACATCGCGCAGAATAACTTCCTCGGGTACGTTAAACGATGAGCGTTTTGCCGTGTTGCTGGGAAGACTCATATCACCTGACACAGCTGTACCCGTATGTGCTATAGAATGCGTACGAGGGCTGTTGCCTTTCCCTCTTTTTATATTGTGAGTTGGAACAATCCCGACTGCCACTTTGAACGAGTCTTCCAGCGACTCTAGGTCAGTATCTGATTGCCTTATTGAGGATACAGGTGTGGCATTTAGTCCTGGAAAATTCAAGGACGTTGCCGGCATTGACTGAAACCGATGGCGTTGTCCCTGGTCGATTAAACTTTCCGATCCCGATCTACTCCGACAAGAAATCGACCCTGTTGTTTTGTCCACTGCATAGTCTGGGCACTGCTCGACGTTCTTTCTGTACTGCAGCGATGGAGCAGAATCCATTAAGCCATACATCAACAAGAGCGCCTCTCTAAAAACCAACACAAACACTGACATTAGTATAAAGCAGTGAATAAAGTCCCGTACGTACAACAAAAAAAGGATTTACGTCTTTTTGTCCAGATTTTTAAACTTGACAAAGCGAGAATAGACCTCGTTTAATCTCGTCATCGTCTCGTGAGAATTGTCATAGAATTGTTGCGAGTCCGTCGTGATCTTCCGCTTGATCTTTTCAAGTACAGCAAACTACAGAGCAAACAAAATGTCCATTTTCATCCAATCAGCATGCATTTGTTTTTGCACTACCAGCACGTACGGCGTCTGTCTCTGGAGCGATAGATATCGCATCTTGCAGCCGAACGACCGTACGACGTGTAGTCCCAGCAGACGAAGCGCCGTGTATTTTAGCCAATAGCTTTTCCACAAGCACATGAATATCTCGTGGTGTCTTGAAGCTTGAGCTTTGATCCGAAGTCATGGAAGTGAATAGAGACGTTTGATTGGGTGACGGTCGTTGGCAATTGACGTTGCTGGAGAGAATAGAAGAATGAGCGGAAGAGATGGTATTGATGGAAACATCATGGACGAGTTTGCTACTTGTGCCGCTAGTTTGGCCGATTGAGCTACGAGAGGGTGGACCGAGACGCTCAGCACGGCGCTTTAAGCGCGCAGTTTGACGTTCCGAGTTCATTTGTTAGGAAAGCAATGTCATTAAGAAGGGGCTGATGGACCCCGTGTTTGTGACTACTGTGAACAGCTATTGATGCGTGAGGGATCCCGATTAATTGGTCGTTTTAGCAGATATAGTAGTTTAGTAGTATTTTTACGGAATAGTATTACCAAATTAGCTTCAATATAATTGTGAGAGCTGCGAGATATATTACTAGCACTGAATCGCTTCACCAATAAGTATCTTAGCTAATGTATACTGTGATATTATTGACGATATATTTGACACCCGTAAAGCTAAGGGTCTTGACATAAAACGTAGACGCACACAAATGGGAAAGCGCTATATCATTGCCCAGCCTGCAAAAAGCTGCCTGCGCCATATCCATAGTTGTCAAAAAAGACATTGCGTTCCTCTGGCTCAAAGTAGTAAGGATGTATGTTACGCCTGTTTCTTCTTGATACATCGATGTCTTATTCAGAAAGATACCCAACTATGTGATTTGGTAATTGATTAGGATGGATACTTAGATTGCCACTTTAAGTATCGCATAATGTAGAAATTAATATACTAAGAATGTATTCTCTACTCGCGCAGAATGCTATTTTGGAGGACTCTATAGACACATTTGCATGGTCCGCCGGTGTAGCACGAGAATGTGCTTGACGCGTTCAGTCTCCATAAAACACATGTGTGTATACCCTCTAGATCGACTCCGGCTCCTATCGGTTTTGTATGAATAGACAGGACACTACGCAATTTACAATTTGCACGCATTTGTAAAATATTTCAAGCTTTGAAAGACAAACATAATTTTGTAAGTTTGGGGCATTAAGTACGTTTTTGCTAACGATCGGTAGATATCGATGCACTTGTATAGGAAGTTTAGTATTTATAAAGCTGTGACGTTTCAAGAGCATTTTTAATAAAAGTTGGGGTGCGTGATAAATAGCATAAAAATAATGACGTCTCCCTTTAATTATAATTATTAACAAAATCACACATACGTAATTAAATTTCGTTTAGAAATTTATACACTACTTATAGAAGTACCATGTATACTATTCCAATATCCCTCGTACTTACCTGAATACTCAATCTGCTGGTTGACGTCAATCTACAAGTCGCCCACCGACTCATGACGATGGAAAACGTAACGAGTAAAATGGACGAAATGCAATTGAAAGAAAATGTTTATCAACCTGGAAAGAAAATGGTTCGTCGTGATCATTTAATTGACATGGAGCATGAAATAATTGCGAAATGGGATGCCGTCAAACTCTTTGAATCAAATCCTGACTCTAGTAAACCCAAATACATGGCTACATTTCCATATCCGTACATGAATGGCTACTTACACGTCGGCCATTTGTTTACGTTGATGAAAGTGGAATTTGCAACACGTTATCATCGTCTCAAGGGTGAAAATGTCATTTTTCCCTTTAGTTTTCATTGTACTGGAATGCCGATCCAAGCTGCTGCTAATAAACTCAAACGTGAGCTTGAGATATACGGGAATCCGCCCAAGTTTGTACGTGATGAAGATGAAGAGCCGAAAACGGTTGCAAAAAGTGCTGAAAGTTCATTGAACAAAGCTCATGGTAAAAAATCCAAAGCGGCTGCTAAAACGGGTGGAGTCATGCATCAATACGATATTCTCAAGATTTCAAATATTCCCGAGGAAGAGATTTCTAAATTTCATGAACCTCTTTACTGGCTTCAATACTTTCCACCTCATGCCATTGCTGACCTTAAACGCTTTGGCATGAACATTGATTGGCGTCGCTCGTTCATCACAACGGACATTAATCCTTTCTATGACGCCTTTGTCACGTGGCAGCTCAATAAACTCAATGAAAATGGTCGCATTGTACGTGGTAAACGTCCTAATGTCTACTCGATCTTGGACGGACAGAGCTGTGCCGACCACGACCGTGCTTCGGGTGAAGGCGTCGGTCCTCAGGAATACATGCTTGCCAAGCTGCGAGTACAGGAGCCGTTGCCGGAGAAATTGTCTGTGCTTGCAGGAAAGAAGGTGTACCTTGCTGCTGCTACGCTGCGTCCTGAGACGCTGTATGGACAAACTAACTGTTTTGTACTGCCTGAGGGAAATTATGGCGCTTTCCTTATGAACGACGACAATGATGTGTACGTGATGAGTCGCCGAGCGGCACGTAATCTGGCTCACCAGGAGTACTCGCGTGTTTGGGGTAAGGAGGAGTGTCTGCTCGAGATGAAGGGCTGGGACCTGCTAGGTCTGCCGCTGACGGCGCCTAAAGCGCCTTACGATACAATCTACACGTTGCCGCTGCTTACCATCTCGATGGGTAAGGGTACGGGAGTGGTCATGAGTGTACCGTCCGACTCGCCGGATGACTTCGCCGCGTTCCGTGACCTGAAGCAAAAGCCTGCTTTGCGGGAGAAGTACGGCATTGAAAACCACATGGTATTGCCGTTTGAGCCTGTGCCCATTATCAATATCCCAGGCTTCGGTAACATGGCCGCTGAGAAGGTTTGCAATGACCTTAAGATCGTGTCGCAGAACGACAAGGACAAGCTGGCCAAGGCCAAGGAGCTTGTGTACCTGAAGGGTTACTACGAGGGTATCCTCATGGTAGGCTCGCAGAAGGGTGAGAAGGTGTGCGACGCTAAGGCCATCTTGCGCCAGGAATTGCTTGACGCTGGCGACGGTATTCTGTACTGGGAGCCGGAGTCTCTCGTGATGTCGCGGAGTGGTGACGAATGCGTGGTTGCTCACCTAGACCAGTGGTATTTGACCTACGGCGCTGAAGATTGGAAGAAGCGCGTCATGGACCACATTAGCGATCCGGAGTCTTTTGATGCATACAACCCGGTGGCACTTGGTGAATACAAGTCCACCCTTGGATGGCTGAAGGAGTGGGCACCGTGCCGTCAGTCCGGCCTGGGGACGCGTCTTCCGTGGGACCCCGAGTTTGTGGTGGAGTCGTTGACGGACTCGACCATTTACATGGCATACTACACCATCGCGCACCACCTGCAGGCTAACCTCGATGGCTCGAAGCTAGGCCCACATGGCATAAAGCCCGAGCAGATGACTAAGGAAGTATTTGATTACATCTTCTTGAAGGCCTCGCCACCTACGGAGTCCACGATCCCGCTGGATGTACTGAAGCAGATCCGCGATGAATTTGAGTATTGGTACCCTGTTGATGTTCGCGCGTCTGGTAAGGATCTGATTCGCAACCACTTGACAATGTGCCTGTACAATCACGTCGAAATCTGGCGTGATGACCCGTCCAAGTGGCCGCGTGGCTTCTTTACGAATGGTCACGTGCAGGTGGACGGTAAGAAGATGTCCAAGTCCATGGGTAACTTTCTTACGCTTAAGGACTGCGCCGCTGAGTTCGGTGCTGATGCCACTCGTTTTGCTTGCGCCGATGCTGGCGATGGTATGGACGATGCTAACTACGCCCTGGACACGTGCCGCATGGCAATTCTGCGACTCACTACTGAGGAGGAGTGGATTAAGCGCATTGTCGAGGACAAGGCGTCGCTACGCACTGGCGAGCTTAACCTTAACGACAAAGTGTTCTTGAACCAGATGAACAGCCTGATCAGTACGACGGCGTCGTTTTATGAGCGTCTTCAGTGGCGCGAGGGTCTTCACTCGGGCTTCTTCGAATACCAGATCGCTCGCGACTCGTACCGTGATATCTGTGTCCGTGGCGAAGTGCCGATGCACCATGACGTAATTATGCGTTTTATCGAGTCTCAACTCGTCATGTTTTCGCCCATCTGTCCGCATTTCTGTGAGTACATGTGGACTGCTATTGGCAAGGAAGGCTTCGTGTCAGTGGCTCCTTGGCCCGTAACCGAGGAGGTCGACCTCGCGCTTTTGCGCGCAGGTGATTTCCTGAACAAGATTGCCCGTAGTTTCCGCGAGGCGCTTGCGAAAAAGAGCAGCAACAAGAAGAAAGGCAAGAAGGAAGCTGTCCCGACCGAACCAGCTAAGAAGCCTACACACGCGCAAGTGTACCTGAGTACGGCGTTTCCGGAGTGGCAGCAGAAGGTGCTACTGTTCATGGACGGCGTGTTTGATGACGCAACGAAGGAGTTCCCTGCCGACTTTATGAAGCAGCTCAAGGGTGAAATCACCAAGGACGATTCGCTGAAGAAGCTTACGAAGAACGTGATGCAATTCGCTGCGTTTGTGAAAGCGGAGGCTGAGCTGCGCGGCCGCGAGGCGCTGGAACTGAGGTATGTGGTGAATAGTATTGTACTCGCGTGTGCTTTACTGACGTTATTGTTCTATGATGTCAACACAGGATGCCGTACGACCAAAAGAGCGTGCTTGCCTCTAACAAGCTGTACCTTTGCCGGTCGCTGGACCTCCAGGACATTGACGTAGGATCCTCAAGCGATGTGAAAGCGTCGAGTATGTTTCTTTACGTATTTACGATATCGTGTATATGTTTGTTTCATTGCAGTTTTACTACGTGAGCGAGGAGATCCCGAACGGAGATGCCAAGAAGATGGAGACGGCGTCCCCGGGCAAGCCTGCAATCTACGCCTATGCTCAGTAAGCCTGTTGCTGTAGCCTGTTGCTGTAGTAGATTATTTTACCGCAGGTTGCATTCGATGATGGTCTTGAGAGCATCATGTTTGCATACTTTCCATCTCGTGCTAGATAGGCAGTGTGCAAGAGTCATACACGTATTTTGCATATGCTTTTCTTTTAGCACTTTGTTCTCGGCAGGCAAAGTCAAACAAGAAAACGAAATGCATGAGACTGGATTCACAAAATAACTCGCTCTTTCGTCTCCACCTGATCATTTCCTTACTTTCTTTCCTCCTCGATGACTATCTCTTCTTTCAGGCAACTCGAGGCGAACAGGACGAGGCATGTATCTATTCAGAGTCCGCAATCTCGATCCGGCTACCACGGCGGATCTGGCCCCAACCAATAAGGCGCCAATGCTTGTCAATCCGACGACTAATGGCGATTTTCTCTCCTTCCTGCGTGCATACAGGGACCGTGAGCAGTATCTTGGCAAGATCCTGCTTCACAGCCAGCACCTTTCCACCAGTGGCCGTGGAACCAATGTTGACCATGAGCACCTCAGCCTTCGACAGCTTCTGCACCTTCGAGGCCTTGCTGCCCTCCTGGGTCTTCACACCCAGTAGACGCTTTAGCAGATAAAAGTTAATTTCCAGCTCCGTAAATACGTGAGGCAGACTCCCCTTCAAGCCCAGCACCTGACCCACCAGACGATCCGAACGCGTGAGCGTCGGATCAATGTGCGTTCCTACACCAATCAGTCCACCGGGTACGGCAAACTGCAGGTCGTTCTTCTCAGCATACAGCGACACAATGCGCGAGAAAATAGGGACGCAAGTCATCTTGCCTTCCTCGTCCTTGCTGACAATGCCGGGGCGTACCTCAATCTCATCGCCAACACGCAGCACACCCTCCAGTATAGAGCCTCCTGCGACGCCACCCTTGAGGTTCTCCACGTCCTCACCAGGTTTATTCACATCGAATGAACGGATGACAATCAGCTTGGGTCTTGAGGTAAAGTCTCGCTTTGGGATGGGAATGTTGCGACAAATGTACTCGCAAACCACATCCACATTGTACTTGAGCACGGCCGAAATAGGGATAATTGGGGCGTCGTGAGCAACCGTACCAGCCACAAACTTCTTGATCTGTTCGTGCTGAGCCACAGCAGCATCCTCCTTAATCAAATCTACCTTGTTCTGCAAAATAATGATATTCTGCAAGCGCATGATCTCAATAGCGGCAAGATGCTCGGACGTCTGTGGCTGGGGACACACTTCGTTACCTGCAACAAGCAGCAGGGCGGCATCCATGACAGCGGCACCGTTCAACATCGTAGCCATAAGAATGTCGTGACCAGGGCAATCCACAAATGACACATGACGCTGCAGCACCCACACCGTCTTCTCGTCGTTCTCGTCAGTAAAGCGGTCAGGTTTCGAGCTACCGAATGCACGATAGCAGCCAATACCTGCACCGTTTTCGGCACGATAGATCTTGGCATTGGCATAGCCGAGCTTGATGGTGATGTTTCGCTCCAACTCGTTTTTAAACCGCACCGTCTGGACACCTGAGATGGCCTTGACGACCGTCGACTTACCGTGAGCAACATGACCAATAGTTCCAATGTTGATTGTGGCCTAGAAACACAATAAAACTAAATAAAAACACGACTAAGTGACTGTTGTAATCGGCTGCTACAACACGTACCTGACGACTAATGACCTCCGGGGTGAGCGGAGTGAGCTCCTCAATTTTAAGCTTTGACAAGTCCTGTACTGCCAGATGCTTTTGCATGGGTTCCATCATATTTCTTGTATTTATTATTGTCAGGTAAGGAGATTCTGTGTCCAGTTCATGCAAAGTCACATCATATACAGCATTAGTCTTTGCAAATTTGATTACGTCATTCTTTCAAGAGAGGGATTTCAATGACGTGTAAGCAGTACAATTACACTGATCTTATCTATATCATTGCTCTATGCTCTTCCTATAGTACGTTGCTATAGTATAAAACCCCTTACCTGCTTAACACGGTCGAAGATTCTGCTTCGAGCCACTGGACACCAAAGGGGAAGCGTAGTATTACTTGATAGGTCATAAAAGCCGTACCATTTAGCTGGTACATGTGTGGTACACATCGATATTTAGCATGTCTTCATCATGTAAGTGTTGCATCTTTGAGTCACCATATGTTTATGAGCATAATAGTGGTACATCATAATTAAAAGTGAAGGAGCTGTGCTTGTAATGATCTCATTACAAGCGACGCAACGTTTAATTGGCGAGCTACGGGCTGATTTGAGCTTCAGCTGCACTGACGTAAGACAAGGCATTAGAGCTTTTTGTGCAGATAGATTTGCTACTGACTGTATCACGGCGCTTATATAAAAAGATCTGGTTATTACAATGCACACGTACAACACCGTGCCCTGCAATATCTAAAAGAGCAAGCGGATCAGGTGGACGGCTGGCAATCTACGGGCCAATGCGTCCGTGTTACTAGAGAAAGAGTGCTTTCTGCCCACTTTATTGGACGAGGAGGGCATAGTGCGTGACGCGGCAGTGCAGGCGTGGAAGACGATGCTACCGCTTCTTCGCAATGTTTGGCTCCTTTTGCAACACTAGCATAGCTATCAGCAAGGCACTGGCTACAGCGTAAAAATGCAATCGCTATCACGAGTGGTGGCGTAAGTTCCATAGCATCCACATAGGGACGCAAAACGTGCGTGAATTCAGTTACAATTCTACCGTATTGAATGCCAACACTGTAGCAAACTAGAAGCATGAGCAACGTGACGCGTTACTGAAAGGCTAAGACACGAAGCAGAGAGTAGATAAAGCACATCCAGATCCTCAAAGATTGACTCGCAAGCTACTCCGTAGCGGTCTCAAGTTTCCACACAAGAGACCTAGTAACTCGCTTCGGTAATGGCACAGCTTTTAACATCAGCACAGCAGAAAACTCGCGCCGCTGACATCGACTCTCACCTGACTAATAGTCCTCGTCTACTTTGCGTGTTGTGCCAAAATGGATGTGCGTTTTGTTCTTGTATACATTGTTACACTCTGGCGCAACATTCGAGTCTACCACGATCAACAATAACATCAACGTCATCAGTCAATCTAGTTGTATTACACTGCACAAACCCTCTCGCAAACGCACATATTGCAGGAGGTGCTGCGATACGTTGATCCTGTCGGGTATATGCACGTACAGCACTGTCTTGCCCATTACAAACACTTCATCCAGCATCAACTTCTTGCCCTATCTTAGCCAAGTCAACCCAGAGGAAAAAAAGCAGAAATGTATACAAATTCTTAGTATAAAGTATACGTTTAGTACCACACCTTGTACAACTAACATTCGGTTTACTCTCGCAGACATTTAAAAGTGTAATGTCCATATCCTGCACGACTTCCTGCACCACACCTTCCAGCACTGAATCATTCTTCAAATCAATACGTATACGCAATCCTACAAAACTCTTGAGAAGCAATAGCAACGACCGTATTTTACGTGTCTTTCTTCTCTTTACCTCCATTACGTTGTACACACAATTGACACACAAATCTTGTCCGCTCGCCTGGAGCCATTGATTTCGTACTTAAACCGATTTCAATCAGTTTTGGAGTATTCTCTCTTGTTCCTACGTCGCATGGGTCCTCGTGGTGCTGGTCGGCGTCTGAATGACCAGGAGCGTATGGAAATTCTTGAAATCATTCAACGTGAAGCAAAAGTAAAAAATGTAGATTTGGCCAAACGTTATGGTGTGTCAGAAGGTGCTATCCGTAAGCTAAAGCAGATGAAAGACACGGTCCGTAATCGGTATTTCATGGGCAATGAGCACAATCGTGACAAGCGCAAACGTGGAGGTTTTAAACGTAATGCGCCATTTGAAGAAGAACTGTATCAATGGATTGTACGGATGCGTGATTCGCAACCGTATCAGCTAATGCCGCTTACGCAAACGGCCGTGCGTCAACAAGCCATCGTGTTGGCCAAGAATTATGACAAGATGGCGAACTTTAAGGCCTCTCCAGGCTGGTTTGCACGCTTTTGCTCACGTCACCAATTGGATCCAATTGTTACAGCTGTAGACACTACTGCAGTCACTGCACTGGTGGCTCCAGATAGCACAACTCTGGGTGCTGATACGGGGGTGCCACAAACGATGACAACCTCCGCTTCAGCGGATGAGACGGTTTTCTTGATGGAAACACTCACATCATCTCCTGTCACGACGTCAGAGATTGTAAATGAAGGAACTGGCTGCAAGATGGAGACACCGTCGATTAATGAACAAGTACAGCAAGCTGCTCGTGAGCACAATGAAGCAGCTTTGCGAGCTGCGGCGGTCAAGATTGATGAGGTGCAAGCGTCAGCGGCGAACGGGTCAGAGGAGAAGGAGGAGGCAAAGACTCAATCTGAGTTAGACGAAGAGACAGAAGAAGAGCACGAGGAGGTCAAAACCCCTCTTGGTGATGCGACGGCTATGACGATCGACGACGACGACGAGATCTTTAGTCTTGGCCTTTAGTATATAGTAACGCTCTTGTCATATCAATACACGCACATGATCAAAAAGAGCCTCTGATGTCTGTTTAAAATCTAATCGACACGTGGTCGCCATTGGACTAAGAGAAGAGAGATCACAAGACCCAAGAGCTAGAAGCTGTCAGGATTCAGGAAAACGAGAGAGTGAAGATACAAGAAGCACCAGATAAGGATCTGTCGCAGCTGTCGACTGGGAGTGGTAACGGCACTTCCAGACACCCACGCGACACTGTAAAGGCTACTGGGCTTGAGCAACCTACAAAGACGATGTTCTTCTCTTTTGTGTTTGCTCTGTTGCTAAGCAATGTGCTACGATCTCAACCATCTGGAGCTGCGCTTAATGGATAGCTTGGAAGCGTTGCTCGCCACCTGCTTGCTCGTTCAGCCTTGTTCTGGAGCAGTGGAGGTTATGAGAGCGATTGTAGACAAGATGCAGGACGGTGGCGGACAAGCAAAGACTACTCCCAAGTGAGCTTACGTGCTGTCGCTGCACGACGTGGGTATATTATCACCTATGGCGAAAGACATTTAGAAGCTACACTGTCTAGAGGTCAAGTGCTCAAATGCCCGTGGCAAACTATGCTTTTGGTGTTATGACGAACCCGGAGTCCTTACGAGGCTGGGACAATGCAGCGACGCGCTCAGCACCGTGTTATCGCAAATAAAACTGCCAACACAAGGAGTACCAGCGCAGCGACATTCCTAAGGCGGTATATGTCTACGTTTGACAAACTGGGCATAATATCAATCATGCTCTTCGTCAGTGGCATTCAAATAAAGTCTTACATCTTGCAACAGGTGCGGTAGATCAAGAAGTGCCGTCATTAGATGCGCTGTCTTGGTATGACTCTGTACCCTCTATAAATGCCATGCTCCAATTTTTTTAATTTAGCAAACAGAATATAGTAAAATACATTTTTAAGTACTATTCATAAAGCAAAAAAGCCTACGAAACACGATAATGATCTTCACGCCGTCGCCCACCATTAACTACAACTTCGTAGCGGGCGTGTACGCCTTCTTCACAGCACTCTGCGCTCTCTTATCAGTGCTACACTTCTACTCGTCGCAGGTAGAGGGGTTCTATATCGTCCTCCTGCCGTTTGTGCCGTGCTTCCTCTGGAGTCTCATGGTGCGTCATCGCTGGCTGCAGCAATCAAAGACTACAAGCAAGAACGCGGAGGAATCCAAGAAGCAAAAATAGCTGACTAAGTGATCATGGGATGCAGAATAGGAAAAAGTCGATAGATAACCCCAAACTAGAGAAAGGTTAAGGCATTCCGGGTTTTATAGTGGTTTTACTAGCATTTTAGGGCTTTTAATAAGCTAAAAGTACTGCTGTCTTCGTGGTTGACAGTAGTAGAATTGCCCCGAGGCACAAACATGCAAGCATCATGGTGTTTATGATCCGACTCAACTCTCTTTGTCAACTTTTGAAGGACCCGTTCAAATCGCAACTCATGCTCGCGTTGCGACTTCGCAACGTTTTTCTCTGCTGTAGTGACGGTAATTGCGTTATTGCTTTCGCGTGCGACAGCAAGTGCCGTAGTTCTTACAGGATGATACTAAAGAGGTTTGTCAGCTTCCATCCGTGCGCCAGCAAAAAAGAGAAACCTTTGTCGAGACATCATTTGCTCTAACTAGCTAAGCGGCGACCGACTGGACTACCAATCTGTTGTAAAGATCTTGACGTGCCGCTCCAGCAACGATACACTGTACTGCGTACAACTTTAATTGATACCGATCTATTCGAGTGTACTCGACATCTGAGTGCGACGGAGGCCGAACAGTTGACTTGCCGTGCTCTTAATGTATTTAGCGAGCCAGACGCTCCACCGTTTCGTTATTTGCAGCCAGATTAACTTATTTTACTCTCAAGGTCATGATCAAGCGCAGTCGAGTGTATGTAGGATCTCAGGAACATGCAGCAACTCCATCTTGTCCAGCGAGCTTTCATCAGGAAATGCAAAACCTGTAGTGCCACTTACCCCTGTCTGCAAAGAAGCGGTCGCAAATTCTTCCAAGTCTCCCTTTGTCATTGTCGCTTCGCGACAAGTTTGTCCTTGTCGCGAAGCAACAAGGACAAACATGTTTTCGGACCGTCCGTGAATCACCAGCTCCGGGAGTAGATCATTGTCAGCACTCCATTGTTAAACGAGTTTTCACTAGCAAGTGTACAACCAATGGGTAACAACAAGTACACACCTTAAACGACACGCAGCATTCATCTGAGATGGCCACCCAGCAGTAAACGGCGCGGGAAATTTAACGTGACTTTCCCCTCTTCACTTTTACTGCTTCATTCAAATTATCTCTTCGTATCATTAACGAGAATAGAATGTATCTTTAGCGAGAGCAAACAGTATTCGTGGTCATAACCCATAGAAACAACAAGAGAGCGTGATTGCTGACATCGAGACTCGAAATATGGTACCATCAGTTGCAGACTTGGTCCAGATTCGCAAAATGGTTTGCCACTCCTCGGACGAGTAGAAGGATGCCATAGGATCACATCTCGTCGCGATAGCCAATGAGGTCTACGATGGCCTCAGTGTCAATGCCTCTGCACTTCTCGACGTCCAGGCAACAGTTTTCACAACAGCAACTCATGCACGAGCTAGTCGAAGAAGCTGCAGTGGCATGATAGACAATGTGGCGCCACTTACGCGGCATTTTATAAACTAATTTGGCAAGCGGTGCTGCTGATGCAAAAAACTATATAAGCGTTTGTGGTCCATTGTCTCTAAGTTACTATGAGAGGGAGTTGCATGTTTCTACCTCTTGCACGTAAAGATGGTGGTGCCCTTATCAACTGCAGGTAAAAGTTTTCGAGCGAGATTTCGTAGCCTAAAGTCGCCCTCTACAAATAGTCACCCTCTTGTAGCTGCTTACGCTCCTCTTCAAGCTCGGAGATCATTAGTGGCTTAGTCGATGCAGTACTAACGTTTGCTGCTGCCAAGAGGCTTAACGAGATTCAACTTGAGCTCGACGAAGTATGTGGAGCTTGGACGTTAATACCGCTGACATTCGAATCTACCGAGGTCGTATGGTTGCCGTGCCCTACCAACCCAACTACGCTCGAATCGTAACCACCCGCCTTTGCCTTTGCTTGCACTTTGCAAAAGCGAGTAAGTAGGATCAGCAATACAAGCTACTTCTTCTTGGTCGATGGTTGTGGAATCGCACAGGCGGCACCTTCCGGTCGCTGTGATAACTAGTCATACACGTACAAGCTACAACTAGCACAGAAAGCGAAAGGAAGTGTGCAGTCTATATACAAGACCTACAGAGTGTCGGTCGTAAAACGCATCAGCGTAGCAACGGTTCGAACCCGCGTAGGTTTCTGTCAAATAACACCATCAAATGCAAGTTGAGGCATTGTATATCGGTGCTGGCCTCTCCTACAACCTTTTTGCACGAGAGAAACAGTCCACAGACTTGCTGTTGTGAAATGATATACACATCGCGCCAAGGTTTGCATTCATATCTATATCCCACTGAATGCCAGGTAGTATTATCTCTTCATATGGGTCAGAGCTACCAACTCCTGATCACAGCTGACAGCTTGTGGACTGCAGGAAATGCACACACAAACTGCAGAAAAGAACAAATATCACAAGAGGACAATTTGCGCAACCATTCCATTCTACCCTTATCTCTCATAATGCTGCTTCTCTTGTTTTTGTTGCTCGTGGTATCACCAACTACGCACGGCTATGGCTGATGTTGTAGCGACTGCGGTCACATCGTCTTTGGTGTATTTGTATATGGCCACGGTCATAATGAAACGGCTACAACGAATTCGTTTCGACTTGTGTCGGCTGCTGAACTCCATTTGGCTGATTGGGTGGCCCACTCACTGACGGCTTCTGATCCGTGCACGCGTACGGGTCTTTAATAGTCACCAGAAACAACAAAAAGTTAGAGCAAGCAATGACAACGAAGTAAGACGAACTTTGACACTACACTTCGCATCAAGCTCCCTCAATATACAATACAGCAAATACAATTACGTACTCGGTGCAGTCATCATATCAGGTCCCCCACTAGAGCTCCTTTGCGTAATGCTCAAAACCTGACGCATGTTCAACCACTCTTTCTCCCAGATTTGCACCTGGTACGGCGTGGGTGTGCAGGATTCCAACGTCGTGTCAGAGCACTTGCCTTCCAGCATCATGACAGAGTCCTGGACTTCCGGCCTTATGACATTGCAGCCGTTTATATTGAACCAGTACTTGGTACCAGCCACTATCTGCTCGTATACTGAATCCACGCACGACCAGCACACGCGCATGCTACCAACCGATTCGGAATAGCCCTTATCGTCTTGCAAAGCAGATGTCAATGTATTCACGTTTTCGTCCGTCGGTGAGATCAAGGACATTCCACCCACTATATGTTCTGCAACAGTACGCATTGTGGCAAGCGCAGGGAACGCCAGGAGAGAGAGAGCTACACGCATCGTATTAAAATTAGGTGGTGGGTGGAAAATTTGGAAATGATTTATCTTAATTGGTCAAAGGCTCATTTTGTATACTCACGCCATCGAGTTCAAAAGAACATCTCACTGAAGAGGGTGTAGCCAATTAAAAATGCGGATACGTTTGATTGGGTGATAGAGAATTTTAACTAAGAAATGTATCGCATAAGAGGAAAAACTCTAAATCGCACCCACTAAAAATCAATCCGCACCCACTTGCCGCGCCCATCACTCATTTGATCCTATTATAGTTATATATTGCAGCTAGACGAGAACATGGCGCTGCATAAGGTCTGTGAAACGAAGAATATGGTGGAGAGCGCGGTCCGTATGCGTGATCATGCTCTGCATTCAGCGGAACAGAAGTTTTCATAAGCAGGAAAGTGCGTCCACGGAGCAAGAGGTAGCGGAAGTCAAACAAGTCCTTCTTCGCCAACTCCGAGCGGTCGCTATCAGGGAACAACGAAGAGATAAAGATGTGAGCAAAGGCGTCTACCTTCGCCTAGCAACGGAAATGTTCCAAGACACCATCAACATCAGGCAGTCGGTACTGCATAGCCCACGTAACCGCCAGGAGACAACTCCTGGGGTACTGGAATGGCTGAGGACTTTTCAGAAATCTTGTACACCATAAACGGTAAATAGACAGTCTGTTTCCACACAAAAAGGTATGTGTAACGGGTCGATAGTTACACGAGTCCGTAAGTATATGATACTTAACGGGGAGGTTTAAAAGGGTACGAGACCTCCTAATTGACCCAACCTTGCGGATGTGATATCCATGGATAGATTAAGATTTTAACGGAGATGACGCCCAATTGGGACTAGGCGTCATGATGACGTCACAGACGGACGTCATGGCGAGATAAATATATATTTGAGCTCGCACTTAGGGATGCGCTTCTATAAAGACGTGGAACCATTGCAAAATTAATCAATTAGTAGCAAGTTATATATAAAAATATTTTAGAAGGCAAAAGACAGTCTTACATTTGTTACACATTGTACATTGCACACAAGAAGCTAAACAAGCTTCTGCATGTAGCATGTGAAATTTTTGCTTAGTAGCTTGTTGCGCAGTTTTCTTTTGCGAATGGCAACTGTTGGTGCGACGTCTAAGCATACGACCAAGAATCCCACCACCGCGTACGGAGATTAGACGGTTTAACCGCTTCCTCGCGTGCTTAATGTAACGGGGTGAGTCCGTTACAAATATTGACACTTATATGAAGTGTCAATAGAATATTATTATAACTAATAATATTTGACAATATTATCTTTTCTTATAATATTGTTCCTAGATCTCCTTGAAGTTGGAGATGCCCTATCATTGGTTGATATGGGCCATCATATCAGCCAACGCGCTGACCAATGACCGATGGACGCGCGCAATGAGTGGAGGGCAAGTTGTCAGCATACCTAGTTGTAGTTTAGTATAGCTAACATAGGTTATAACAGATTAGTTTTATTAGATAGTTAACTATATTAAATACAGTTTTCTTTCCCTCTCAACTAAGCGTTTGTTTAGTTGATTCCCTTCCTCTGCTCACGTGTACGTGAGGTAATTGAGGCACCTGCTTTCGCTGTCATCAGTGAAGGTAGACTATACTATTATCAGTATAGTCGGAGGGTGCCCCATTACACCTGGTAGCACTTCGTGGTCCGTTCAGCGACCACCGCACCATCCGCTATGGAATCAGCGGGTGATGAACGTCATCACGCAACGCGTGATGACTTCCGACATTTGAGTGACCTCGAATGGAATGCGGTTCAGCGTATGGCTGAAATCATCGGCAACCCTGCCGTTGGTGCCATGTTGCTCTCTCTTAGCGGAGACGACCAACATGCAACCATCGCCGAGTTCATACAACATGAATTTGACGAAGTTGTAAAGAAACTCACCTTGCTACAGAAGCAAGGTTCTCAACAGGTTGACCTGTTGATGCAGAAGAATTCTCAACAAGCTGACTTGTTGATGCAGCAGGGTGTTCAACAGAATGAACTGTAAATCCAAGAGCAGGCTATTATTGCCCCTGCCGGGTCGACGCATGTACGTCGACCCGAGTACTTGAAGATTGATGTCTCCAAGTACAAGGCAGTCGAAGGCGACTCCTTGTTAAGATGGTTCGTCGAAATCGACGATTCCATTGAGGCTCGTCGCATCGATGACGATGCGATGAAGGTCAAGTTCGCCATGTCGAACTTGGCAGGACGTGCCAAAGCTCGGTCCTTAGGGCTCAAACTGCACGACCCACACGTTTACCCAACGTATGATGTCTTCAAGGCGCGGCTCAAACACACGTTTGAACCGCCTCGCGCCGAATTCAGGGCTCCAGCTGAGCTCCTGGATTTGAAACAGGGTAAGCGTGATGTACACGCTTACGCCCAACACGTACGATACCTCGTTAGTTGTATCGTGCTGAACCCAATCGATGAACACACGCAGGTTACTGTGTTCATCAAGGGTCTGACAGATGGTCCTGTCAAGACCCACCTGTTCCGCTTGGACCTAGAATCGCTGGACCAAGCGATCTCTGCAGCGGAACAGGAGGACTTTAGCCTGCAACAGGCTCACGTCCACTCGGGGTCCTATCGTTCACCGAGACGACAGGAGGGCGGAGGTCCAGAACCAATGGACCTCTCCTATGTAGAGAGCGAGCGACCTCGCTCTCCAGGGTACAAGCGATTGCAAAAGTGCAATCGATGTCAGAAGTTGGGCCACTACGCTTATGAGTGTAGTGCCCCCCGCCTAGTGTCTCGTAACACTGGGAGTGACGATCGACCGTCTGCCAAGAAGAGCCAGAGACGTGGGTCGCACGTGTTGCGAGATCGCAACAACGTGGGGTACCTTAAAAAAAACGGTCGGGGTCAGTAGGGGAGGATCGCCCTGCTGATCCAGCAACGTCAAGAGAGTTCGCGGGACTCTTGACGAGGGTTGCTCCCAACACACAGTCACCGTGTGTTGCCGCTCCTAGTGATGAGGTATCTCTCATCACCTTGAAGATCGAAGTGACAAAGAACATGTCACTTCGCGACCTAGTTGATTGCAGGGCGTCGAACAACTTTGTTCAACGCCAATCGCTAGATGATCGTAGGCTCAAATGTGTTGAGCGCGAGACCCCTCCAACGAGGATGACGGTGCGTCTTGCAACTGGCGCATTCGTAACAGTAAAGAAACGTGTAGTGGGAATTCACTACACGCTTGAAGGCAAAAAGTACGATGATGATTTTCATCATACTCGACCTGGATGACAAAATTGATGTCATCCTAGGATTACCATAGCTCAGAAGGTAAGATCCATGGGTCATCTGGCAGCATCGAACCGTGAAGATGCCTGCCGCTTGTTCATCAGTTGGCCATCTGATGAACGTATTGGAGCGTTCACAAGCTTGTGAATGTACTACGAGTGAGGGCGATGGCCTCGCTTGTGAATGTACTACGAGTGAGGGCGATGGCCTCACTTGTGGTCCGTTCGTCAGTACGATTTCCCAAGAACTCGGTGTGTTAGATAGTCATACTGTGGAGCAAGCTGCCGGCAACTGTGCACAAGCACAGGCAGTGATGAAGGTCCACCACTCGAATAAGTCGAGTGGAATGGGACATGAATGCTCGCCTAGAGGGCAGCATTCACCGAAGAGTAAACCGGTTGCCCAGAAGCGGCAACACGGTAATCCTAGAACAACTGGAGCGTTGATCGTAGGGGATCTCGCTGTGGTTGCGCCACCACAGCTAGAGGAAGTCGATGAAATAAGTTCCATCGATCCTGAGTAATAAGACCCAGGAAGTAACCGAGACGTTGAACGTCTTGGTTAATGACGGATCAAATGTAAGCGCTTATACGCTTGATCTGATCGCGCCTCCGAAGTTGACTTCGGAGATAACTCAGTTGCCTACGCTAGAACCTAAAAGTTTCTTGCGTGATCTGCGTAGTGGCAAAGTCAAGCAGATCTGTGTGCTCGTCGCAGAGGACGAGTACATGACTGACATTCGGTCAGCAACAGTTTTTGCCGAGAACGAACGGGTTCTTAGCAGCTCATCAATGGACGAAAGTGTCCTTGATGAGAAGACTCGGATTGAGCGATATACATCGCAATCCTGGGAGTCGCTGAAGTCAAATCCTTTGTACAAGGATTTGGTCGAATTCAAGGATGTATTCCCTGAATCCGTTCCGTGCGAGTTGCCTAAGGATAAAGGTACTCGACACGAGATCGACCTTGTTCCTGGCACAAAATATTGTGTCATGAAGCAGTGACCACTGCCTCGGGAACAGGTCGAGGCGATCGACAAGTTCTTTGCCGATCGCCTAAAAGCGGGCCATGTGAGGGAGTCAACTTCACCTCACAGCTCTCCGACCTTCTGTGTGCGCAAGGAAACAGGAGGGTGGCGGATAGTCACGCGTTCATCAAGTTGAATGCTGCAACGATCCCGGCGCAAACGCCGATACCGAGAAAGGACGTAATCATAGATGGTATGTCTATAAATACCATCTTTCCGTCCATGGATCTGATGGATGGTTTCTAGCAGATCCTAATGCGTGAACGGGACATCCCGTACACAGCAGTGAGCACTCTCAGTGGTATGCTTTGGGAATGGTTGGTGATGCCGCAAGGGCTTAGTAATGCACGAGCCACATTCAATAGATGTGTTTCACATCTATTAAGACCGGTGCGCGAATTCACTCCGAGTTACTTCGATGATGTGCTCGTCCATAGTACGGGAAATCAGACGTGGAAGTCCATAGACTCCACGTCCGTAAGGTTCTTACACTTATGCGCGAGCACAAGTTGTACGCCAACCTCAAGGAGTGTATATTCGCACCTAGCGAAATACCACTTCTTGGGTGCATCGTCGGAAAGAACGGCGTACGCCCTGATCCAGAAAAGATTAAGGCGAGCACCGACTGGCCAGTGCCAGTCGATGTCAAGGGACTAAGGAAATTCCTTTGGCTAGCGGCGTACTTGCACAAGTACTCGCGCAATTACGCCGAAATGACAGTACAGCTTTCTTGTTTACTTTAAAAAAGGTAAAGTGGAATTATGATGCTGACTGTCAGCGTTCCTTTGAACGTATCGAGTAAAGCTTGATGCAATCGCCAGTATTGGCGATTGGAGATCAAGACAGACCATTTCAAGTGGTCTGTGACATCAGCGATTTTGCAATCCGCTGTTCACTAATGCAATATGATACAGACGGCGCAGAGCGTGTCGTCTGTTATCAATCGCGTCAGCTGCAACCGGCTGAGCGCAATTACCCGGTGCATGACAAGGAACTCCTTGCCATGAAGTATGCACTGGCTAAGTTTTGCGTCTATCTCTTAGGAGATAGACCGTTCTTTGTGTATACAGACCATGCATCACTACGCACGGCTGTAAACATTCCACACCTCTCGCACGCTGCCGGTGGTAACGCGTTGCCTTTTCCCATCAACAGATGTCGTTTCTGCCAAATGATCTGGCGGAGACGGTCCACTTGCTCCTTTGGAGTTACACCAGGGTCTGGAATTTGAGTACCTTCCATCGTGACTTCGTTTGTAGAAGGGGAGACCTCAGGAATAATCGACCAGTTTTTGTCAAATTCTTCCGCGCATAGCTCTCCACTCTCAAGGACCCAGACCTGGTCATCGGCTATATTTGCCTCGGCTCCATTATCTTGTTGGCCCCTCCGCAATTAGACCTCATCCATCCCGAACTCGTCAATTCTTGGGGCTTCTTTGATCAGGCTGACTTCTGCTGGTTGGTTCCCGTCAAAAGTATCTTATCCTACCTCTGAGTCCGGCAGTGCTGACTCGGGGCTTCTCGGATGAACACCCAGCACAGTAGTAACCACTGTGGCTTGGGCTCCTGTTCGTGACAATATTCTTTCTGAGGTCTTATACTGGGGTTTTTCGACCATGGGACCTTGGTATCCTTCTTCTTGAAAGGGTTCGGTCTTCTTCGTCAGTGGTAGCTTGGTAGGCCAGGTTCTGCCATTCAGCATACCTCCTAGATTCTACTGACACAAATCCTTGAGATCGAGGGACCCGGTCCTTGGTTAGCTAAATGCACAGTTTGGTGTCTTCATGCAGAATTAAATTCTTGTCACTAACATTGGTGACCCTTAAACACTGGCGTCGTCCATACCCCTGTACCATTTTAGTCACTCATCGTTCTCCACGGGTAATCCATAATTTACACTGGTCTGATACAGATCTCTTCAATGGAACTTCCACGTACTTAGCCACTGACAAATTCACATATTGGCCCAATTTCACTTCCAAAATATGTCCGCTATACAAGGTCTTGCGACCTGCCATCTTGATTCGCACTTCATCTGGTAAGCAAATAGTTCCATCTGCCATTCCAATCGTATTCCGGCTGGCACCATAAAATCCATTCCAAAGAGTGCATCCTGACCAACCAGGGAACCAACACATCCATCGAAAAAAATATACTAAAACTCCATTAAGCGTAATCTTCACTTTTGTTCGTCCTTCCGTGGTGTATACCACTTCTCCAATACCCACACACTCTTGTCACTCGCTCGTATCGATTTGGCAGCCTACCTCACGAGCAAAGGCGGTATTCAAAATCGATACCTCGGCACCGGAATCGAAGAGCAGATTCGAGCGAGTATTATTGACCTTCCAGAGGCCTTAGCCTGCTTGAAACATTTTTGGAGCATGATGTTTCCAGTATCCTCTCGATTCTCCCGGCAATTATTTTAGCATCATCACCGGCTCCTCCCGTGTATATTCATTGGATATATGTGCATTGGCCACAACAGCTAATGAATTGATGCAAAAGCTCGATGTATTTCCAACCACTTCTTTCTCCTTAACGAAATTCTCCATCGGGTGCTTCTCCACAACTGCATAAATGTAGCAATCAGAACGCTCGGCTCGTACCAGATTCAAACCTGGCGAGCGTCCTAATTTAACTCTTTCTCGGCAGCCTCCGGCAGCTGCCCCGCATGCTTGGTCGAGTTGTACCATTGGCGAATCAAGTTGTAGAACGCCTTCATCTGGCACTTCCCCGCGTCGTGGATCTCGTTACAACCGCGACACACAAACAAAGAGCGTGCCCCTTCTTTCCACATCTTTCGCATACTAGTCGCTTCCAACAGTCCAGGTCCCCATGCTTCCTGGATCCGCAATGGGTACACTTCGTCAGCGGGGCCTCTGGGCCCGGTCTTTGTCCGGGGCCCTCCGGCGCACACCAGCCCCTATCCTGATTCGGGTCCTGATGGTCTCGAGGTCCATCCACGTCCCAAGACCTACCATTGTGGGCTTTGGTCGCCGCCGCATAAATTCGTCCCAGGTCTCCCCCCCCCTCAGATCCACTGGAGCTGGACTCTTGCTCACCTTTACTTCCTGATGTAGCTCGGATAGCTTGGAAAGGACGTCTTGGTTTAATCTTGGTATACTCGGTCTGGGGAGGGGGGGTCGGGGCCTTTTGGCGAAACTTGCTGGAGCCAAACAGGACCTTTCCGTGACACGCCTTCGATCGTTGGCGCGCTAGCAGAACTTCTTCCAGGTCATCTGCATCCATAATTCTGAGCATGGTGAGCTGGTCCGCCAGTTCGCGATCGTCCAAAGTCTCCAAGTAATGTTCTACATGTTCACGTTTCACCTGAGGGGGGCCCATCTTAATTTTTAATTTGGCTCTGAGCCTCGCCATATTCAAACGGTTAAGTATTCCAGTGGTGACTCGTCGGATCTCTTCCTTGCATGATAATACTGCCGGGCCACAGACACACCTAAGCCTTAGAAGTGGCCTTAAAATTTTTGCAAAAGTAGCTTCCAGTCGCCACGTACCGTCCGACTCAGTTGTCGGTACCAGTTCTGAGCCGGACCCGTGAGAAGGCCCCCGAAAAAAGTGTCTGGAGCCTGGTCTCGGATAAACGCAGTCTTCACTTTGGAGCTCCAGATTCGGGAACGGTCCTCATCATGGTTCCTCACGTTGAATTTCTTTAAGTCCGATGAGGCTGACACCAGTATATGGGGAATAATTGTAGGGCCCCCCCCTGCTGTAGCCGTGGCCACAGTCGCTCGTGCCGAGGCAGACGGAAACGTCAAATCATCCGGATCTTACTCTCCATTAGAAGACTCTGCTGATTCCATGTCTACATCCGGAAATTCACGTGGTGACCCCAGGTGATCGGCTCTCTGGGAGGGCCCAGGGTAAAGTGGACCTCGGCCCCTCATGATCTGTCCCCTGTCCGATGCGTTTCGGGTGGGTCCCTGCTCTTCCAGGAACTTGGCCATCGCCATTTCGAAATATGAATGGAGCGCACCAGAGGACCCTGACTCAGGCTTTACATTCTGATCAATTGCTGTGTCCAACGACCCTGGCTCCACTTTGCACCGGTCTCCTGTCACATCTTCACGTACTTGTGGCTGGGCCCTCGGGATCGCTGCATCCATCTTTCCTGTTTCGCGAATTCGTGCTTCGAGCAACGCTGCACCGGTTGGCCCCAGCTGCATCCGATCCACGGTATCCATTAGGGCCGAGACCATAGACGAAGTGGCCGACTCATACTAGGACCTCGGTATGAATCCTCGTGGGAACCTGCTGAAGAGCCTAGACCAGGAACAGCTGCTGTGCCCACATGACGGGGTACCTCCTTGGAGGAAATCTCACCCACTAACGCCTTAATATGACTATGAAAGGCTACCAGGGTCTTCTTCAGGGTCTCAAACCCAAAATCAAAGAGGGTCTCAGCCGTAAAATTTCCAGCGGCCATATCGGCTTCGTGAAGCAGGTTTATCAGGGCCTTGAGAACCTCCAGGTCTGTTGTTGCTATGGGCAGGGCCGTTATCGGACCATGGACCTGGTCTAGTAGCTTGACCTTGAGCGTCTTCATCACCGGATCCTTTCGAAAAAATGTCTTCAACTTGCTCTAATGATATGCTTCTTCCAGGTCCTCTTCCGTCCAATTCCTGCTAGCCAAACCTTGGCTCTCTCCCGACTCGTCTGTCGTGTCTCCGCCTCTCGGTGCCTTCAACTTGGCATTCTTCTTTTTCTTGTTCTTGGGCACCGATGTTTCTTGAGTAGTGGCTTGGGAGACTTGTTTCGGGGTCCCTTGTTTTGTAGCTTTCGCTGTCAAACTTGGGACCCCTGGACCATAATATTCATTATGGACCATGTTGTCTTCTTCAACGAAGACGTAAGGGGGAGGACTTGTGTTTTTTCTTCATATTCCACCTTGACCTCAATAGCAGAGCTCCTCCCCGGGCTCTGCAGGTCCTCCGATCCTTCTTCCTTCTTTAGCACTGGCGATCCGGGTTTCAGTGTCTTGGTCGTCTTTTGGTCCATCTTGACCGTTGTCTTTTCTTCTTCGTGGGACTCACGGTGAAATCCCGCGTCTCCCGAAGATCCGGGCACACGCACCATTGTGGTGGAGTGGATTCTCAAACGACGTGAGAGAACCACAAACACACACAGCGCCGGACTGCCGACTTACGGAGGGGGTACCCCGATACCGTGTCGCGTCAACCTTGGGTCTCAACTTGTGTACCCGTCGGCTTCACTGGTCTTGCTCTTCGTTAGACGCAGAAGACTTATAGACTTAATCCTTGTATGGAGGGACTTGCGGGCCCACGAGCGGATATACTTCACTCGGGCCTAGGGTTTCTTGGGCTCAATCGACTGTGTCGAGAGCAATGCACCTGGTACTACGTACCCCTTTCGGTGTCTAACTGTTTCTTGGTCCTTGGACCCCTTTCTCTTGTTCCCCGTAGGGAAACCGCTTCCTGTAGCGGGTGTTGGACTTACTTGACACCTCAGGCCAGCTATCCTGAGGTTCAACTTGCGTAGCTTGAGCCGCCTAACACCTGCTGACGTCGGGGGCCAAAAGATATCTCGCCCAAAAGAGGTGCAGCGACGTAGAAGCTAAGAGGAGGCGTTCGGAGCTGCCACGTGTAAAGCAAATTCGAGTGTGTTTATTTACCTTATACTTTGTATGCTTTTCTTGCCTAACCCTAACCCTTTGATCTGGATAGTGCCACGTGTCGACTCTTGAAGGAAGAATTGGCTCCTTGGTACCTGTACTTTCTGTAATCTTCGATATTCCGTGTACCGATTCTGCACCCTCGGACATTGGGCCCTGGTACCCTGGGCCCCGGTACCCTGGAACCTGTTTCCTGGGCCTGGGGCCTGTGCTGGCTACGCACGTCTGGGTCCTTATATTTTTAATAAGACTGGGGCCTGATGTGAGGTTGTAGATCCGCGAGGCCGGGTCGTGGTCACTCCCTCGGGGGAGTGACCAGAAATTCTCTTGCTCTCTGTTCCCATTCCCTTTAAACTCTGATTTCCCCTGGCACTTCACCACAGATCCAAGGGTCACTCTTTTCGACGTGCCCTTGATCGTCTTTATACGTCTGGTGCTCGTTCTTCGAGTCACCACGACTTTTGACTTGGAAGAAGGTGTCGTTGGTGTACTAGCCAACGCACTCCTTCCAACCGCACCAGACTCTTGGCTCTGTGCCGGTTCTTGTGATGCTTGACTACCTGTCAGTCCACCATCAACTACCACAGGCTCTTGGCTCTGTGCAGAACCATTGGACGCATGACTACTTGTCATCGTCCTAATCACTACACCAGTCTTTTCGACCTGGGTACGAATTTGTGTCACCTGGCTTTCTGCCAGGACACTTCCAACAACACCACTCTTTTCGAGCTGGGTAGTTCCTGGTGCCGATTGATATACCGTCACCGCACCCTCGACTGTGTTGGACACAGCATCAGCCACATAAGCCTTTCGCAGGATCATATCCTTTCCGGTGTACTGAGTAGAGTTAGCGACTGTGTGTGTACGCCAGTCTATTTATGGTTGGTGTTTAGCCAACCAAGGCATGCCTAGGATGAGGTCATACGAGCTCTACATACCTAGCACTGTGAGCTTCTCTGTACAAGAGAAGTCACTGAAACTGAAGGCGAGTTCAACTTGAAATCCCTCCGATTTTACGAGCGCGCCGTTCGCCAAACGAACGGTCTCCCCTTCTCGCTTTTCATCGTGGCAATGCGACTCATACTCTTTTTTCGAAGCCGCGAGTTTCACAAAACTCTGTGATGCACCATAATCCACAAGAAAGATCATCACTTGGTCATAGCCTCGTACTCGAGCGCTATAGACCAAAAGGGTTGAGGTCCGACCTTTCGGAACCTCAGGGACTATGCTACCCATTTGTTCGATCACTCTGAGCATAGGGGTAGCTTCAAAGTCCACGCCAGTAGGGCATCCCGCCCCTACTGCGCTCCCATGTTTCCTGACCCATCATGGGCAGGTGATAAACCCGTGCGTCGTGCACGCTGGTTTTTCGCCCCTCCGTTAGGGTGTGGAGCCTTCCTGCTGGGCGTCTTAGCAACAGCAGCAAATTTCGGCATAGCAGCGAGCCACGCTTGCCGCACTTGTAGCCGGTCACTTCTGCATTGTCTGACTCCATTAGTGTGTCATCCGACTTCTCGTCCGACGGCTTATAATAAGTTGTCGCCGAGGCACTGCTGTAGCATCGCTCCTCAACCATGGCAATTTCAATTTCCTCCTCCATCGTCTTTGGCACCATTCTCAAAGGGACCTGACGAATTGGCCGTGCCGTAGTCCGTTCATGAAAGTAGGCACCTTAATGTATTCCGATATCGGACTCACATTAATGGACGCCGACAGCGAAAGCATCTCCTGCACATACTCTTGCAGAGATTGTTTCGCCTGTAGTGCTCCAAAAAGCGCGCATGAAGTAACACTTCATTGTTAGGCGGCTGATACATGGCGCGAATCTTTGCCTTAAAGATCGCCCATGATGGAAACGAATCAGCATTTGCCATCAGCGCATAGTATGCCCACTCTGACGCTTTGCCACGCAAATGTGACACGGCATACCAAACCATTCGGGTGTCGTCTTCGATGAACTGCGCCATATCGCATTGCTTAACTATAATGAACATGGTTGGATGCATGATATTTGGCTCAGCAATTGCTCTCACATTTTGTAGCGATTCAGCTGACTACGCCAAGTACATCTTCGACCGCAGCACAGCGCATGCAAAGGCGAACAGGGCGTCACCCTTCAAGCTTTTGACTGGACATCTTCCAGATCTGACCGACATCGTTGTATTCGGTTCACTAAGTATGGTTTTCGCGATACGAAGAAGAA
Source organism: Peronospora farinosa (assembly GCA_947646735.1). Lineage (NCBI taxonomy): Eukaryota > Oomycota > Peronosporomycetes > Peronosporales > Peronosporaceae > Peronospora > Peronospora farinosa. Next base: position 47,001 of record CANTFK010000380.1, read on the forward strand.
GAATTTTGAGCAACACGTGGTGAGAGGATAATCCACTTTTTAATTTGAAGTTTCGTCAATAATGACGAAACTTCATGTTGCAAAGTATAATCTTACAAGTCGAAAGGTGACGAAGACGCGCCACATCATCGCAATCGAGACGCTAGGAACTGCTGCTAACTAGCAGATTCGACAGGCCCTCAAAAGGTTAGGCGACGACAAACTGCAGAGAGCAGCGAATGGACATTCGACAAGTGAGCATGGGGTGATAATGCTCATGAAAGCAGTCCAGTTTTATAAGAGGAATTGGACGGCTTGCGATGTGCGCGAAATGCCAAGAAAACTGCAAAGGGGTACAAGCTTAGACGATCTATGCGCAAGAAGAAAAAGAAGTCGCGTCGACAAATCGGAGCAGATAATATTGATGAGAAAGTGTTATCGCCCAAAGCAGAGCCTCATCTGATGGTGCTTACAGTGGTCGAAGGGTCGACGGATACACCGATCGAATCAGAAGTTGAATACGGGCCTGAACCTAAGTATTATAGGAAGGCTCGGCGTGAACTTCACAGTAACCTCTGGGAGCAGGCAGTAGCTGAAAGAACTGCGGTTATGGAAAGCAAATGAGACTTGGACGCTAATCAAGTGTGAGCCTGGTGCTAAACGACTTCACAAAAAGTGAGCTTACAAGAATAAAAGACGTGGTGAAGGTCAAGTTAAAAATTTTAAATTGCGTCTTGTCGCGTGTGGAAACGTGCAACTACTTGGGATGGATTTTGTCTTCAATTATGCTGCGGTGATGGAAATAAAGAAGATCACAGTAATTTACGTTCTTTCGATGATTTGGGGTGTGCGCGATAGGCACGGAGACGTCATAGCGGCCTAAGTCAAAGCGATGACCGAAGAAGAGTACGACAATCTACTATATGTCTCCGACGGCATGAAGTAAAGTCAAGTTTGTTGCAAAAAGCTGGACGTGTCAAGCGTGAAGTACCTCGCGTTGCGTCGTTAGCGAAGCTTGCATAGGCTAAAACAATCTGGGCGCTTTTGGCACCAAATACATAGAAAGACACTCCTCAAACTAAAACTCGTGCAATGTATCACGGATACTTGTATACTTTACAAAGTAAATTTAGGTAGAACGACAGTAATTGGAACATACGTCGACAATTTACTGGTGACCGCGACAAGCACAGGTCGCATGGGTACGTTATTTGGTGACAAGCAGGTGCTAGGGTTGAAGGATCTGATGAGGCGGCCGAGTTCCTTAGCATGCAAGCGAAACCAGACGGAGCAGGCTACGCATTAAACCAGGAGAACACGATTGCTGAGATTCTCACACGTTTTGGACTTAGAAACGCAAACGTGCTACGATCGCCGGTTGGAGCTGGAAGACCAATTTTGGAAGAATAATTGGCTTTATCGGTATGATCGAGTGGAAAAGATGCACATACCAAGCATAAGAGAGTCTTCTCTAAGTAGTCCGGTGGACGCGACCTAATATCGGATTTGCAGCGCATAGAGCAACACGACAATGCCATTAACCGACGATACAAGACTGTAAATTCGCTAAACGGATTGATTGGTACCCAATTGGCACTTGATCCTTCAAGTTGCACATACGCGTGGCTGAAGGAATCATGAATTTAGTCCGCATCATCTTCTTCACGGACACAGACTGTTCTGGAGATCGTAAGGATCGTAAGTGTGTGAGCGAGGCAGTCATCATGGTTAATGGTGCGACTGTCGGATCGCACTGAAAAAAACAGTTGGCGGTTGCAGTCTCGACTGCGGAGGCAGAGCTCGTCGCTGCAGCTGCAGAATGGCAAGAGGCGCTTGGTCTAAAGAAACGATTCTCTGAGCTAAAATTGCAAGTGAAGACGCCGATTGTGCTAGCTATGGAAAACCAAGCTGCTATTAAAAAGGTTAAAAATGAGATTAGCTCGGCAAGTGCAAAATATGTGGACGGGAAGCTCAATTTTCTGTAAGATTATGCTACGAAAGAAGTTGTCAAGTCAAGCTTCGTGAGGTCGCGTGTTATGCGACTTCACGGGCGCTGGAGGTGGGACTCAAGTAAGTACATACTTCTGTAGTCTGACTCTCCTCCCATGAGTCGGGAAAGAGTGGTCAATAGTCGCGGATCTGGCCGATTTCTGGGAGCAGTCGCGTGAGCAGTAATACCGCCGGGTGTTTATAGACAACAGTCGTGTGAAACTTACACGAAGTAAGATCAAATGCGAGTTGCTGTAAACAGAAATATATACTTTAGTTACTCTTAAATCTTTTTTCACGTGCACAGGCCATTTCAAATCAACAAACAACACCACCACCGCACGCGGAGGTAAGGCTTTTTAATCGCTTCCTCATGCCGCTCGAAGGTGTGTGCCCACGTAGCACGTGGCAGCTTTTTTTGAAGTGTGCGTCTTCACAATGCAAGCATCAACTACTCTATGGCGAAGTGCTTTTCGAAAATGTGAATAACTCATGGTCCAGCTGGATGGAAGGACCCTAGGACTGCTCACCAGGTAAAGAATCGGAAAGAAAGGGGACCAAAAGGGTAAGCGACGTTGTCGGGGAACGATTTGAAGGACCATCAACGGAGAGATCAGTATTGAAGTACCAATAAAAGGGTACCGAAAGAAGCCGACCTGGTCCAACATGAAAAGTCCTGTTCCCTAATCGGTAGGCACCGGCCTTTCGTCGGTAGACCTGGGTCCCTCATTAATCGGTCTGGGTCCTTCAAGGTTCAACCACTTTTCTGACCAGTTAACATAAGGACCAGACCAGTCGACGCAAGGAATCAGAGCTTCATGCAAGGATAGAGTAAAGGAGTTAACAGGATAGGGATAAATTGAATACTACTCAATTTGCGATCTACGTGGCACGATTCCGTCACCCAAGAAAAACTTGCTCTAAGTTACTCACTGTTCCGGGAAGGGATATATTTTGGCCTCCCGTCGAAGACAGTTGTGTAGCAAAGTTAAGTGCAAAAAGAGCTCCAGGATATATTTGGCCTCTGACCTCGTTCGAGTAGCAACACCTATCGGAAGCGGCCTTCCTTACCTCACGGTCCGGGAGCAAAGTAAAGGTCAGGTGGTTGATACCCCTGAAACAAGAAGGAAAAGGCAAGGGACGACAAGCTCTCTCAAGAATTCGTCTCTAAGTCCACTTTCGACAAGGTCGATCGAGTGGCCACCTATCGGCCCACCGAGTGAAGCATATCCACTCGAGGCCCCCACCTCAAGGCAGACGTCTACATCCTCACCAAGTCTTCCGAAGAGTGCAACCCGCCAGCCGATGGGTACACAAGGTGAGAAGGTCCATACGTGGCATTGGGGCACACCCTCCAACAGTCGGCAGTCCGACACAGTGAGTGGTTTGGGGTCTCATCATACAATTTTGAGAATACAATTCTACGTAGAACTGCAGGACCTACATGTATAAAACAAATTTGAATTTAATTATAGCAATCAATAATGTAGAAATAAAAGTTTAAATTACGGAAAATATAATAAATCATACATATATATAGATCATTATAGTAATCTATTTATACTAACTTTAGTGTTACATATAGAAGCTTTTACATTCAATATTTAACATTATAATTCTACTAATTTTCTTGAAGACACAGCACGCCACACCCGGAAATTAGAGCGGAAGTCATCAAGTGGATTACACTGAGGTAAGAAGAATGGACGATTATCAAACAGCACCGTAAAGGATGTCTAAGTTGCCTAATGACAGACCTCTTAGCCAATAGGTCGGATCCTGGTCCGACTTACTTTGCCAATATTATAAAGACATCCCGACTCTCTTACACACTTGTACACCCAGAAACTCAAGAATTCTTAAGCGACTTACGTGTGGGATCAAAATGTTGGATCGTGAATGACAAGTAGATTATACTATTAACATAGAAGTGTTTACTGCTACACGCCTGCACGCTTGCTGAATTACACATTCGGCAAATTTTAACACTAGATTATCTTATTCGGATCCCACAAAAGGGGGCTAAATACTTATCGCACGATACCTATACTGGGCAACAGCCATACTGATGGCAAGTCCTTATCTGCACGAAGCAGAAGGTATGCAAATACTGGCGGCTTAGCTAACGCTACGGAACGAACTTGAGGTGATTGAATTAGTACGCGTGGACTTTTGTCAGCCAGGGAGTTACACACGGACGCCAACAAACAAAGCCGGCGGCTACCTCGCCCTTATCGTCCTCCATCAAGCCAATGGTGAAGTTCATTGGATCATTGATCACATGACTAATATGCCCGAAAGTGATCAACAGGAGCTTAGCCCGAAACTGATCAACGGAACTGGTGAATGTAACACGGAACACGGCGCTTGTATTCACAGCGCATCCGCAGCTACATAGGTTCCCATGGAGCCTCCCACCCTCCATCAACAACATGCACGCTTTCAAGGCGCTACAACGTCACCCATTTCATCGCGCCAAATGAAAGCTACATCCAGCACTTACGGCGGTAATCACCAGGCTACAACACCGAAACGGCTCACAGGACGGCGCCCACTTTTTAAGGCCGTAGTCACCGGCACATCTCAGGGAACACGGACACACTCTTACGGAATATCAGGTCTGGGTATGCTACAGAGTAGCTACTCATCAGTTATATATGTACTTCCCGGGATGCGACATGGACTCGACGTGCAAGAGGAATCTGCCTGCGCCCGGGCAACATGAAGGACTCCTACATATTCTCTAGGACTGCGTAGGAGCGACCAAGTCTTGGGCACACACTATCACGCAGTGGACGCACTCGGAGGTATCTTTTGTTCGAATGCTCATGTACAAACAAACGCACCGAAGCTACCTCCGAGATTGCGAACGGATATCGAGCAGCATGTTTCCAGACACCGCTGACATTGCTGGCTGAAGATTATGGTGGATAGTTTGCTTTATCTGCGGGACCACATTATTGATCTGGCGGAATAGGAGTATCTATAAGCAGGAAAGTGCGTCCACAAAGCAAGAGGTAGCGGAAGTTAAACAAATCCTTCTTCGCCAACTCCAAGCGGTCGTTATCAAGGAACAACGGAGAGATAAAGATGTAAGCAATGGCGTCTACCTCAGTTTTATGCAACGAAAATGTTCCAAGACATCATCACCAACCAGCGGCAGGCACTGCACAGCCCTCGTAACCGACAGAAGACACCTCCTGGGGTACTTCAATGGCTGCAGACTTTTCAGCAGTCATAACGGTAAAAGACAGTCTCTTTTTCCCAACATGAAGGCCGAACATTCATTTTTTTACTCTGCCTCGTCACCTCATGGACGCTGCGCGTTCAAGGCGTCCGAAGATTTTTCACACGCTACCCAACAAAACATAATACATAATGGACTAATTTACTGTATGTAAGGACTCGTTCAAGCCGAATGCGTCTAGTCTTGTTGATTGCGGCCGATTGGTCGTTCATGTAGTTCAAGCCGGAGAGCTCTGTAGCACTATCTCAAAGAGTCCACTCCGTCTATGTCGAGGTAAAATTCTTGTCCATGTCAATCGTACTGCGCGCCATGAGACGTGGCAGTAGACGCAGTTTTCTGTCACTTCAGTATTTGCTGATCGCTCGTTGTTCAGCTTGTTAAGCTTGCACTTGGGTCTGACGACGACAAGTGCTTTTAATTTGAATAGAGCCCCACTCCGTGGTCATGCTACATCTCGTTACACTGCATCACATTGTCGTTTGGGAGGCAGTCGTTTGATTTGATGCGGCGCCTATAACTCCTGTCGGAAGCTTCAACACGTTGACTTCTTCAGACCTGATGCTTTGATGCAGTTGCAGTTACCACAACGCAAAAAGACTGGTCTACCGAGCTCGCAACTGACGTAGTTTTGCCGTAAGATTGTAATGCCAAGACGTCATTCGTTGCCTCATCTACTATGAATGCCCTGCCCTCCCCATCGTTTTTGTGACAAATGGACGCATAGCCAACGGGTGCACTGGAAATGCCCGACACGTGGTTGAAGCGTGCTCAGGTTCAAGCTTTGCTCAATCTGCGCCGCGCTTGTTAAGCATGCCGACGGGATTGTGAGATGAAGCTGGCAGATGGCTTGTGTTCCGCGTTGCGATAAGCAAGTCCAGCTTAGCGACGTCACATTCAGACCTCAAGTGGGGCCTTCAAGACGAGCTCCACCATCGTCACGCGTCGATCATGTTCCAGCACGCGAAAATCAAACATCGAAGAACGGGTAACTAGACGAGAACGAAGACAAATCGCTTGATGTGTTGCACGACTTTCGTGTTCCGGTGCAGGCGGCCTCGTCTCTGGGTGGTGCATCCCACAGGTGCCACAGGATTTGCCGGAGACCAGCGAACTTGCACTTATGTGGACGTGCGTAGCAGGGATCAAACTTTGACGACCCAAAAATTCGTGCCTTCGGGCGTATAAGGTACCATTCAGGCCGCATGAGCTGCGAACCAGCTTTGTCATTCCTCATTCTGCTCCGTTCGTGACAAGTGCCAGCCCCAGTCTACGCAGAAGCTCAGATGATGCAAGCCTCCCAGTTCCGAGCACTGCGCCGCGCACCGTCGACCATTTCTACGCACCCTCTACCGAGGACGCTGGCTCGTGCTTTTTCGTCGCAGGGCGACGCAAGTGTGGAGGTCAGTGAGCAACAGATGCTGCGTGCACTCGACAAGTTTCAGAAGGACGCGGCTGGCAATACGGTGCCCTGGTTCCTCGAAAACATGCCACCATCGTACTTTCGCTCCATCCACGAAGAGGACCGCTTGCAACACCTCAACGCTATTACAGCGCTCATGGGCGCGGAGCAGCCGGAAGTAATGCTGCGCTCACCGGACGAAAAGATCTTTTCGCACTTTCGCTCGGGTGCCAACTTCCCCGGACGCCTGGCCAACGTGCTTGAGCAACTTCCTCAGACGGTGGATGGCGCCCCGCTTGCCCGTGTCAAGATCTTCACTGCTCTGGACGACTCGCTCGGCCTCGACATCTTCCGCTACGGACAGCAAGAGCCCTTTTTAAACAAGACCGATGGTGAGAAGCAGGCCCGTGCCAAGATTCAGCAGTTTTGCGCCGATATCCAGGCCGGCAAATACGCCGGTGACGCCAGCTACCCATTGGCGGGCCCTCACTTTGAGCCGGAGGTTGTTGATGCCTACCTCAACAATAGCAATACTATGTACGTGCAGTTCAGCCACCCACGCCGTCTCGCCAAGCAGCTTGAGCTGTTTCAGCGCGTGCGTGGCACCGAAAGTGTTGCCGTGGACGTTGAACACAAGTGGGAGACCCGTAGCGAAGAGAACAAGTTTGTCTCGAGCGGTGCCCAGCAGACTATGCTGACCATTGCGGCTTCGAACGTCATCCCCAAGAGTTTCATGCAAAAGGCCGCCACGTACCTTGGTCTGTGCAACCTCAATGTGGTTCGCGCACATCTGGATGTGACCAAGGATCCGGAGAGCAACAACGGTGACGGTCACGTGGCCATGGTTCGTATCCTGGTGCAACCCAGCAAGAAGGCTCTGAAAGATAACTTCGAGTTCGAGTGGTTCAAGATTTCGGGCAACCTCAAGTTTCTCAAATGGGTCGATGACCGATCTGTTCACCTCACGCTGCAACACCCCGACCTTGGTATCTCGCGTGCCGAGCTCATCTATGCCTACGGCAATATGTTGCACGGTGTCCTGGCAAAAAAGGACCCGTTTGCGTACTCGCTCGCGCGCATCATGGAGACGTTGGAGCACGAGCAGCACCTACCCTTCGCTTCGCGTATTTCGGACTTTTTCCTGAGGAAGTTCGACCCGCAGCAGGAGAAGCTCACGGACGTTGAGCAAGATGCTATCGTTGATGAGATGAAGGCGGACATTCGCCGCAACGTTGAGCAAGAGGAAGCTATCGCGCTGCTGAACAGCATGGCGGATGCCGTCCGTGGTACGCTGCGCACCAACAAGTTTGTGCGTGAGCGCTACGCTCTGTCCCTCCGTATGGACCCTAAGGTCATGGGTTACGGTACGGTAGGCAAGGACACGCCGTTCGGTGTCTTTTTCATCTACGGCCGTCGTTTCAAGGGCTTCCACGTGCGGTTCCGCGACATTGCTCGTGGTGGTCTTCGCATGGTGTACCCCAGCTCCACCGACGCCCACGCGCTCGAGAGTGCTCGTCAGTACAACGAGGCCTACAACCTTGCCTTCGCTCAGCAGCTCAAGAACAAGGACATCCCGGAGGGTGGCTCCAAGGCTGTCGTGCTCTGCGACCCTATCGTTGGACCTGTCGGCGACATTGCTCCGCGTGACTTCATTATCCGCAAGAGTGTTAAGGCGTTCTCGGATGCCCTGCTCGACCTGAATACGACGGACGAGGCTGTGAAGGAGAAGATTGTTGACTACTATGGTAAGGACGAGCTCATTTATTTAGGTCCAGATGAAAACATCATCCCGGAGGACATTGTATGGATGACGAACCGTGCTGGTTATCGCGGTTACCCGGTCCCGCGCGCCTTCATCAGCTCCAAGCCTGACGCTGGCTTCAACCACAAGGTGTACGGTGTTACCAGTGAGGGTGTAGCCGTCTTCGCTGATGTTGCTCTGCGCTCGCAGAACATTGATCCGACCAAGCAGCCTTTTACTGTAAAGATCACCGGTGGCACCGATGGCGATGTGGCCGGTAACGTCATCAAAATCCTGCACCGTGAGTACGGCAACAATGTGCGTATCGTCGGCATTTGCGACGGCACGGGTGTTGTCGAGGACCCTCAGGGCATTGATATGGACGAGCTGCTGCGTCTTGTAAACGAGTCGCTGCCTTTGTCAAGTTTTGACGAGTTGAAGGTGGCGTGTGCCACTGGCGTGAAGCACGACATCAATACGGCTGAAGGTGCCCGTGCTCGTAACTCGATGCACAACCGCGTGAAGAGCGACCTGTTCATCCCCGCTGGTGGCCGTCCTAACACGATTAACGAGAACAACTGGCAGGAGTATCTTGATGCGGACGGAAAGCCGTCGGCGGGTCTGATCGTGGAGGGTGCCAACTTGTTCGTCACGCCCGAGGCGCGTCAGCTTCTGTTTGATAACGCCGGTGTCGTGATTGTCAAAGATAGTTCGGCCAATAAATGCGGTGTGGTATGCTCTTCGTACGAGATTGTGGCTAGCATGCTGCTGGACACTGACGAGTTCTTGGCTGTCAAGGACGAGTTGGTCATGGAAGTGGTCGACAAGCTGCGTGCATTGGCTCGTGTCGAGGCCCAGCTGCTCTTCCGTGAGTACAAGAAGGATCCGTCGTCTGCCTTGCCGCCTGCCAGTGAGCGCATTAGTCGCGCCATCACGCGCGTGCACGACGCCGTCCTTGCTCACTTCGACGATGTGTGCGACGAAGACCAGCAGATGCTGTTTACGCTCATCGAGGAGCACCTGCCGCCTAAGCTCCGCGAGCTGGCGCTTCACCGCGTGCACGAGAATGTGCCACTTGCGTACACTCGCTCCATTGTAGCATCGAGCCTGGCAAGCAAGATCGTGTATCGTGAGGGTCTACAGTTCACGGAGGCTCTACCACAGGGCAACCTGGGCAATTTGGCTCTGCAGTACCTCAAGCAGGAGAAGAAGGTACAGCGTCTTATTGCGGACGTCCGCTCGTCGCAGCTGTCCAACAAGGAGGACATTGCTGACCTTATTGCTCGTGGTGGCGTTCGTGCCGGCATGGATACGCTCAACTAAACAATGCATTAATTAGACATGAACAAAGCTTTTGGTTGGTAGGACGATGAGATTGTATGTCACATATGCTGTATGTCATCAAGTCAAAGCGTTAGACTGAACACCGTGATGTATTGCTGCAGTACACCATACCAATAATAATCAACTTCCGCTACGTGATTCTACCAGCCCATATCGCGGCCGATGAGCTCGTACAGCTTTTCGTTATATGGCGCGTAAAAAGCAGTCAGCTTGGCACGAACAACATCGTTGATAGGGTCGTACTTGCGCGTATTCTTGGCTGAAATGTCGTGGATTCGATGGTATGGCAAATCCAAAAAGTCGAACACCTTGTCCATGGTGGTCTAATTGAAACGTCACAGCGTTATGAGTGACACTAATATCCGCATGGCAATAAACTACCAACGGTCAACGTACATGGAGTTTTTCGGTAGTTTTGAAGTCGTCGAGAGTGAGCAGCAGCACGTTCTCCTTTCCGTATGCCTCGATCCAGCCAGCCAGCTGCAGAGCGTACAGTCCACGTGTTACAAACGAATGCGCGCCGTGGTCGAAGTCAAAACGTCTGCGCATCACTTTGTCATCAAAGTCTTCAAAATCCATATTCGGGTGCACGCCAAGTTTCGAGAGCTCCTCGATCTCGTCGTCAACAACCTGTTCGAACGTGCGTCCATTGAGGTGATGATGACCACGGTTGCGCAACTGCTTCTCAGAGCCCTTGGTATCGGCGGTCATCGAATAGTGCGAGTACGCGCGCTCCACGGGGTTACGCATTATGGCCAGAATTTTGCGGCAATGCGGGATTACCTGCTGCATACGGTTGATCACTACTGTTCCTCCGAGCATATAGCTAGGTGTAGCCTCACCTGACATCAGCGAGGAGAACCGGTACAGAATTTTTCTCTCTAAAAAGGTGTCCTCGTAGTACCGAATATGTTGCGTAGCACCCTCGGGCGTCGAGGCGTCCGGCAACTCTTTATTCCAGCGCCAATCGAAATAGTGGGTCTCTTTACGCTTAGCAGGCCACACGAGATCGTGCTGCAAAATGTAGTCATACAATGACGTTGTACCGGCCTTCTGCGCGCCAATTACAACAAACGACGGTGGCACACGCTTGCCATAATCGGTGGAAAGATCCACCGAGCGACGCGTCTGCCACAAAATTGTACCCGGTTTGAGGTCCATGCGGTTCAGCTGGAAGTCCTCTTCGACATAGTCAAAGATCATGTGCACACGGTGCTGATCCCAATTGTTCTTGACGCGGTGGCGACAGCTATTATTAAGCTCGTAGAGATTGCCTTCCTTGAGCTCATAGCGCTGCATATTCTGATCGTTAGGGCCCACCATAAAGTCAATGTCGGGGCTCGTGAACACGGGAATGTGCATCCGATGTGTAAAGTGCACCCAGGACCCAGTATCGTGATGTACAGGAATGTCTGCTCCAGGCGGCATCGAGGCCAAAATACAGCGTACGACGCGATTTACAGGCATGTTAATCTGCTCAAAGATGGGCGCGAGTTCCTTCTGCCACAAGTGAAACCATGGAAACGTATAGACGTTCTTCAAATAGTCGTCCCCAAAAATAAATACAATTTTATCAATACCCCAAGTATCGTGACCAGCACGACGTATTGCTACATTGTCCTTTTGATTAGCAGGATTCCATAATGCATGACCGCTGTTTAAAATTCGTTTCTGCAGTAATGAAATGTCAATATTCTCTTGACAAGAAACTAGCATGGCCATATTCTTGGTCACTTCATTCGACAGATCTTGCAGTGGCACTTTCTTGTGTCTATCATAGAAATATTGCAATAAGTTGTGAAAATTAGTCGCAAAAGTTACGAAACAATATCACATTTGACGTACGCGAGGGGTACGTGGGAAAAAAAGCATCCATGCTTGTGGTATAATGAAAAAGGTCGTAAACTGTTTACTACGTGATATAGGGCCGTGTATCAGGGCAAAAACGTGATGTAAAAGACGCCGGGCGATGCCAACCAGCAGATCAATTCCGTCTCCATGCAAGGCTTACACCACATGTACACCATGAAGACATGTGGTCCACATCAATTCGGGAAAGCCCTATTCCTGGATAGCAAGCGATTGGCTGGAAGGGTGTGTTTTCAAGCGCACTTGAGATGACTTTTGATACTGCGTGAAGTAACTTTACGATAAATGTTTTAAGCGCTTAAACTTTTTGCCAGCTCGTGGTTGGTTCCCAGCGCTCACAGCGAGAACCACTTGCTAAGACAGTCTTTTTGCGGCGCCGTCTTCATCAAGTTTCAATTTTAAGACTAGCAATATGGTACGTTGATCTTTTTTCTTCTTAGTTATTGAATGAATGAAGAACTTGTAGCTACAATAGTGTGCAAAGAGATGGAATTGTAAAGGATCAACTTTTGTCATTGAGGAGCTGAGGAGCTACAATAAGCTCACTTGGAATCCTTTTGATCAGCTGAAAATGCATCTGTCTGTCTGTCTGTCTGTCTGTCTGTCTGTCTGTCTGTCTGTCTGTCTGTCTGTCTTTCCATTGGATCAATGGCTCATGGAGAACAATAAAGTGATAAAGAGATAAAAGCAGGCTCACAGGAGGTTTACTTCCTCTTGACAGATAGACAGATTCATTCTTTGAGAGGAACAGATTCCTAGCTTGACAGACGATAGTTTACAATCCATTTTGCATTCCCACTTGCATTATACAATGGGGTTAATAGCTCCCTGTCCTCTTGTGATACTAATAGAGCTACTTTATTTTAATGTCTGCTTATAGGGTATCGACCTTATCGCTGGTGGCAAAGTCGTTGGCAAGAAAAACCGTACAAGTCCGAAATCGGAAAATGTGTACTTGAACCTTTTGGTTCGTTTGTACCGTTTCTTGGCTCGTCGTACGGACGCCAAGTTTAATGACATTGTACTTCGTCGTCTCTATCAGAGCAACACGAATCAAGCTCCTTTGTCTCTTGGCAAAGTCGCTCGTTTCATGAAAAAACACGAGGGCAAGATTGCGGTTGTCGTGGCTACTGTGACGGACGACATTCGTCTCCTGACTGTCCCGAAGCTCACTGTTGTGGCTCTTAACTTCACTGAGACGGCTCGTGCTCGGATTGTCAAGGCTGGCGGTGAGTGCCTGAGCTTTGACCAGCTGGCTCTGCGCTCTCCCAAGGGTACCAACACGGTGCTGCTGCGTGGTGCTCGTAAGGCCCGTGGAGTGTACGCTCATTTTGGCCACAAGTCGACGCTTGAGTCGGTCCACACGCACGACCATGTCAAGCCGTATGTTCGCAGCAAAGGCCGCAAGTTCGAGCGTGCTCGTGGACGCAGGAAATCGCGTGGCTTCAAGGTGTAAGTGGCCTAGCTGCAAACACACGGAAACCAGGCTTTCTCTGTCTTGTGTCTTCTGGACGTGGGTATTGTCGACTGTTTTCTCGGTAGGGCGGCTGAAGCAGTCGTCGCAGCAGTTTTACTAGCTGCTACTGCTTACCACTGCGGATGGAATAAACAAACATGGGGAATAAAATTGAGACGCGCGCCATATTTGACTTTACTTGTTCTGTTGACATTGTTAACGATGCTCACGTGGCAAAGCAAAACAATCGCGCTTGTTGCAATGAAGTCACGACAATGCAGCTAAAAGAAAGAGACGAAGAGGTTTGCTAAAGCATTGACCTAACTCATTTCCTACGCGATAGAATGTACTTGAGCTTGGCGACAATTTCAGCTACAAAATAACGACACACGACCAAGATGTCCAGTTAATCCGTGTTCAGAAGCAATCGTCAACGATAATTTCGTGCACCACATACCGCACTCATACGGCGAGTTCGCCGTGTAGTCTGTAATGATCTCTTCGATGCTGTCTTTGAAGTAGATCTGAAACTCGGACGGATCTTGGTTGAAACGCACCCATACGACGCCTGACATTGGCCTCTCCGCCTGTAATGCAAACGTAAGAAGTAATGCACATAAGAATTTAACCCGAGTTTGGCAAATGCATAGGTAGCACGTACAATCTTGGTGGACTTGCCCGATGTGATGACGCGCTCGCCTACTTTACGGTTATAGATCTTGTTGAGGTCGATACCCAGCATACGCTGCTGCTTTTTACCATACTTGTTCTTCTTGATAATGTGCCATTCCTTAAACATTGCAGCTGTAACATCATTGAACATGAAAGTCTCGGGAGGCGGGCGGGAACGGCTGTCAACATTTGCAGTATCCTCCACGGCTGACGGAGCCGGAGCACTAATCTGTGGCGCATCGGCAAAGATTTCTAAAGAAGCAGGATGTTTAAAATCAGTCTTCAGCACCAGGACAGCAAAGTAAACAACAACAACTTACTCGTGGCAAGGGTAACTTCGTGCAGATTCAGTGGCCGCAACTTGGTATGCATATCGATCTCATCGCTAGCAAAATCCAAACGTTCGCGGTCACTTTCGCTAATCTTAAGCACGTAAAGCTCCTGAAAGAGCTGGAGTCGATGCTTCTTGTTCAGAGTTGGCAGTAGATCTTGGCCCACCGTCGTGCCATCAATAGCCACCACTGTGTAGTCGTCACTCCTTGGCCTATAAGATTCCACATAAATGGAAAGTGATAACGATATCAGCAAAGAGTTCTCACGGCATTAAGAAACGCAGTGTCAGTTCGCACATGAAGATCTTAAGGAAAGACTTGTCATTGGGCAAGGGGGCCTTAGCAGCAGCAGCACTCGGCTTTGCCACAGCAACAGGTGCACCGACATCTACAGAATACAGCATTCCAATGTTCCATAAATAGACTGATCTTGTAGCATGAAACAAAAAAAAAACTTCGACCTACCGGGAGTTGCATCGCCCGTTGGCGGGCATGCATCAGGCCGCTCGCACAAACAATACTCATGGCCTCCCGCATCCCCAAAATTCTTAATCTTTCGGGAGCGATCAAGAGCTATCATCATTCAACAAGACTCGTCAGTACGTTAAACGTATGCCATCATCATCCCCAAACCACGCAACAAACCTGGGAAGTCTTCATCTGGAATACCGTCAGAGTCATGTAGTCGAAGCTCGTAACACTCCGGATGACCATAGTATAGCACCGGTTGCCGGGTATCTGCCTGATGCACACGCAATAACTCCTGAATAGCTTCATCCACCGTCGACACGTCGTACAACTAGTTGTACAAAAAAACCAAATCAAATCAAGTCACTACCATCGTTCTCAACTAGCAGCAGCAGCAGCATGAACCACCCCTACATCAATCTTCATCTCGTCTCTCGTTGGCAAGTAAATTGTCAAATGTAATACAGCACTTCCATCTGCTCCCATCATAGGTGGTCTCGCTCCCATGGCCGTCAATGACGGACCTTTCAGAGCTTTGTCCAGTAATGAGGACTCATGGAATGAAACGGGCAGTACTTCTTCCTTTTCAAAAGTAAACCCATCGGTGTGTTTGTTATCACTTGACATTGTATTGCTTGTCTCGTCCTTGTTTCCATTCTTGACACTTGAGCCGGTAGTATTCTTCTTCTCTACACGTCCTGATTGTGTAGAAACCCGTCGTCTTGATACGTTACTAGACGCGACGTTCTTCTCTCTCCCGTCTCTCATTTTGACAACTGTCTCGTCTCCTACTTTGTTATTATTAACCTTTAAGATACTCGAATTACTGCCTGTTCGTAGACCTTTTGGTGTCTTTTTACCACCAGATGACGTCGAAGTGGATGTCAATGGTTTAAAAGCCGTCATCTTATCAATCCACGAATTACGTGGTTGTGTCTCCATTTTAGGTGATGAATTATAAATACGATCGACTTCTGAATCCTGTCGATCATGAAATGTCGGACTATTACACGCTGCTAAACGCATAAGTCCTACTACATGATTAAGCTCACTTAGCTCTGTGAACTGCATGACGAAATGACAAGTGACAAAATAGAGTACCGTAACTCGTACAAAATAGAGAATATCGATATCAAAAAAAGTGTTTTTTTTTCTGCAAAACTAAGCACCAAGTTTAGTGTATTTCCATATCTCGATGATTAGAGTTTGTAAATTACAACAAAGATAGCCATTGGTTTTATTCTAGTGAAACGAGATCCGCTATTCACTCGAGACGTATGTTATTGTCAGGTATAATTACTACGTTTAGTGATAACATGAGTACGTCCTTCTTGCCATCGAAAGCTATTATTCTCATTGGTGGTCCGAATCAACAGGGTAATCACTTTCGTCCATTGTCTTTGGATCTGCCGAAACCGCTTTTTCTCTTGGCTGGTCGAGAAATGCTTTATTTTCACGTCGAAGCATGTGCTCGTGTCCCGAATCTGCAAGAAATTCTAATGATTGGATCATATGATGAAGGACTTTTTTCCCGTTTCTTTGACTCGATCTGGCGTCGTTTTAATGTACAGATTCGGTATCTACGAGAAGAAAAAGCACTGGGTACAGCTGGAGGTATTCGCTTCTTTCGAGATGAGATTTTAGATGGAAACCCCACTAGTCTTTTCGTGTTACACTGTGACGTGTGTTGCTCTTTTCCTCTGAATGAGATGATGCACTTTCATTTGAAGCACAAGGGAACGTGCACAGTACTTGGCAAACGAGTGTTTCATGATGAAGCCAAGAAATATGGCTGTCTTGTGGCTGACCCGGTGACCAAAGAGATTCTTCATTGGGCAGAAAAGCCCGAGACGTTTGTTAGTGACATTATCAATTGTGGTGTCTACCTCTTTGATGTGTCGCTTATGGACACAATCGTCAATGTGGGGGACAAGATCAGTCGACAACGATTGCGCAGCGAGTCCAATTCAGAAGCTAATACACAGCATGACCTTAAGAAACTTTTTCCCGAGTTTAGTAAACTCGATAACCTCCGGTGCGTGAATTGTACGGTGTCTTGAGGTACACAGATGAGAAGACTAATCCTGATTTGTGTGTTTTTGTGGCACGGTAGACTGGAGCAAGATGTTTTGCTGCCTCTTGCTGACCAACACTGTCTTTACCTGCATGAACTCGGCGACTTTTGGTGTCAGATTAAGACACCTGGAATGGCTATCACGTGCTCGGAGCTTTACATGCAGCGGTTTCGGTTTACAAACCCGAGCGCTCTTAGCGCAACGGGTGGAAAGCTATCGCCGATTATTGAAGGAAATGTAGTAGTGGATTCCACAGCGAGCGTACACCCGACGGCAAAGCTGGGCCCAAACGTGACGATTGCCGCAGGCGTGACCATTGGACCTGGAGTTCGAGTTGCCCACTCGATCATTCTTGAGGGCGTGACCATAAAGGATCACGCCTGTGTGCTCTTTTCTGTCATCGGGTGGAACTCCATTATTGGCCAGTGGGCCCGAGTCGAAGGTCAGCCACCTAACGCTTCCCAGATCCAGGTACATTCGGCGGAGACAGCGCTCGTACGCGACGTTACAATCTTCGGTGTATCTGTCGTTGCAAACCCAGAGGTCATTATCCGCAATTGTATTGTTCTGCCACACAAGACTCTCACGCAGAGTTATCACGATGAGATTCTATTGTAAGAAGTGCATTGCTGACTCAGCTCCTTTGACTTGTCAGTGTTGCTGTTGCATGAATCTGATCGAGCGTTAGTGAATGAATGAAGGCTATAGGGATGACGACATCAGTTTCGAAGACCCTTGTCAATGGCTTGTTATCTTTGAGATGTCGTCGTTAGAAGTTAATATAGACGGGAAGCTGTACGAAGACCTTGCTAGATTTCACTAGGCGCATATAGCGTGACATCTATGGGTCCAATACTACAGTAGAGTTTACGCTCGAGACAAGGAATTCCTTGCCATCCTTGCTTTTTCTCCTACAGCTCTTCTAAGCAACATCTTGATCGCACTAACAATTGTCCAAACATGAAGTGAATGTGAGTTTGACATCTACAGCGTCGTATATAATCAAGCGAATATGCGATGATTCTCTACAGAGCGTATGCTTCAGCGTACGCTCGAACTCAATCATGAAAGCCAAAAGATTAGTGCTTTCTTCATACGTGATGATACTAGTTGTCTAATAAGACACCATAAAAACAAAAACATACCCCCTTCCTGGAGATTGAATAAAAAAACTTCAAACAAACCTAAAAATAAAAAAAAAGAAACAACCTTTCTTTCCCTTTATATACCCCACTTTAAAAAAAAAAACCCCCAACGCTTCCTTGTTTAAGAAATGCATGCTGACGATAGCCTCTTCCGAACTAACGCTAAGTGAATGCACTCCTTGTCTGTATTGTACCAGCACGCAGCTATACTACCGAACTTTCATGAGTCTATCGTTACGAATAAGGTATGGGGCCTTTTATCGATGGGTTTTCGTATAAACGCAATGAAAACTGATTGCAATCCACACTCATGATGAGTGCATCATGAGGAATACCATGAATACAGTAAAGGACGATTCCTATATCTTTACTCCACTTACGGATGCAACTATCATTAGGTAAACTCAACACATCAATTCTTCCTGCGCACGTGGTAGTCGTCAGTAGTCAACCATTACACTTTAGATGCACTTTGTATCCGTCCAAGAACCGACACACTTTACATGCAGTTAAAAATCGAAACTGATCGAGAGTACATTCGGAATGGCAGGCTTCATTTCTTATGGACCCCTGTCTCCTCGTGGCTCTCACTTGCATCAATCGAGTATTAAACGCTATCACATGTCAGTAGTATTGCTGCTCCTCCTCCTAGCGTCAAGAAACAAAACTGACTAGAAGATAAGATTGTGGGTATTTATATGGACCTGGACCAGCTGAATGCCTGATGGAATATACATTTGACACCAAAAAGTGTTGCGTGTTGCACCATCGCGACTAGAAATATGTCAATACTGTAGGATCATTTCACAATTGACAAGACTATCGTTCACTACCATTATATTAGTGGCTTGGATTGCTCATGAGACAATCCTGCATAAGAAAGAGTAATTAGTATCGACACAATTGTCATCATGGTAACAAGGTCCTGGCGAGTAAAAGGGATATATGAACAAACTTTGGAAGACCTTTGGGGAAGCTGAGCAATTGACTATTGGACATGTAACACACATGATGTCACACATGGATATACATGTGTGCCACATGTATCTGTTGTGGAATATGTATGTTACATAAAATAATTATCAGCCATCGATGAAAGAATTCTATAATTCGACGCCATAAAACACCTTGTCACCAAGAACTTTAATGAAATGTGTCGGAACGTTCGGGACCTATTCCAGGAACGGCGCAAAAACCGTCCACGCCCATACAAAATTAAATGAAATCAGACCAAATCCTCGCCCTAACTCAGTCTTTATCGCTTTAGTCCGGCCTTCCAGGCCAGTAGAGTCGCATTCCATTCTACCATCGACTTCTTTCCCATGGCCACGTTCCAGTCCGCCGGTGCATGGGTTTCTCGTAAGAATCCTCATCCAAGTCTCGTCACTAGTCGCACTCCCGTCCCGACCATGCAACGTTCACGCAGTACAGACCAAGAGAAGGCCGCACACGTGGTCAAAAGTAGCACAGACTCGACAGACAGTCGCGCTGCTGCCCGACGACTACGTCGTCAGTACCCGCAACAGCCAATTGCTCAGTTAGAACACCATTATCACCTTCAGTATCAGCGATCAGTCAAGCCACAACAGCAGAAAGTGCACCGTAATACGCACGGGTCGTTTACTGGACCGCCACAACTCGTGACGTCCTCAACTTCTAGTTCTTCTTTCATGCATTCATCGACATTGAAATTGTCGTCCAAGATGGAGCTCCGGAAAGATGAATCCGATAGTTTGAAGACGACGTTGAGTCGCAGGCATGTGGTACTGGGTATTCCTGTATTACGAAGCAGTCGGACGACAAACTCGAGTGTCGACGGGTTCTCACTTCCTTCCAATGGTCTTGATGCTCCTTATGAAAGCAATGGGACTGGAGATGCTCCAAGTACACCATATGAACAATGGAGACGACTACGAAGAGCTCGAACTGGTAGTGGAAACAGTTGTGCGAGCACTAGCAGTACCAGCAGCTTTGCATCGTACGTGATAAATCCTAATACACGACGACACAATTTTGGACTAGGCAGTGATGACGAGGCTGAGGATGAAGAGGAAGATTTGGACAGTCTTATGGATGTGGAAGAGGAGGAGAAAGACACACAAGAAAGATTGCCATCAGTGCTACAACATATTATCGCGCCATCGCTGCCTCCGCCACCGTATCCGGTGGATCCTTACCATTTCTACTGCAAATCCAAGCGCATCAACACTGGCGCTGGTACTGCCGCTGCTGACGTAACGTCAACGCTTGCGGCGTTATTTACCGAGTGTGGCATAGAAGCTATTTTTCATCCGCTCAAGTGCAAGTTCAAGTGCCTCAAGTACGTGCACTATAGTCATGTCGAGTTTGTTGTGCGAGTTTACGCACATCAGCGCGCGCTTCTTGTAGAGTTCCAGCGCCGCAGCGGAAGTGTGTTGCTATGGGATGGATTGTATTGCATTCTTTTCCAGAAACTTAACGCCATTATCGATGCTACAGCGTTGCCCTGTCCTCAGAGTAGCGGTCAAAAACGCGTTGCGGGGGACGTTGCTACCTCAACTGTAGGGAATCGCGCTCTCGGGTCAGTCCAACGTGACCATGTGTCCTCCTTGACACCATCACACTCTTGCGACCATGACGGTCTTGGGACACAGATTTGGCGAACGTTGTCACTTAAGAAACCAACGCCCAGCTCAGGTGTTGAAGCGATGAAGATTATGCTGACATCTCGGTACCTGGATGCAATGCGTGAAGGATGTGCTGGGCTCGCGGAGCTTACGGAGGACGTGCATAATTCGTGTCTGGTTGCCCGCGCCGATCTCGTGGAGCCACTAATTCAAGCGGCCAAAGCTACAGACCTTAGCATGTCGCGCTGTGCTGTCGGCACTCTAGCGAATATTGCTCGTGCCGTTCCTCGGTTCCCAGAGAGCGAACTGGCACTGGCACGGCGAATAGCGCAGCAGCTTCGGATTGAAGCCACGCCAGTGGTGCTTGCGCAACTTGAGCACGCTAATGAGAGATCGCTTTTTTCCATTGAACTGCTTCGGGAATGCGCCCGAGCACTTGGCGCTTTTGCCGGATTAGTGCCAGAGGTGGATCAGAAATGTCTAGCTGCCTCCAGTATAAATGATCAACGGTGCAAGCGCGTTCTTCGTTTGTACGCGCAACATCGTGACATCCAGCTAGCCTCCTATTGTCGTGCTGCTCTGGAGGAGTTGTAGCCTGGACGTGTCGATCCTGCAATGTAGCATAGAAAAGAATAATGTGTTTTTCTTAATAGTGTCTTTGCAAGACGAGCTCCGAGGTATGAATACGAGATCGAAGAGAGTAAGAAAGCAACAAGACAGAGTACTTTGAAGTACACATGATCGCGGCTGAATCACTTAAATTGAACTTCACTCGTTACGTTGACGCAATTATCGACCTTGACGATGAGTCAGTCACCCCTCCCACCAATTCCATCATCTACCCTTCTATCTGTTGTAAGTTTTGTACCGATGCCGTGTGCGCAGGCTCAGCTTCAAAATTGTTTATACCAACACCAACGAATTAGCTCATTCCTGTACCAGCTTCTACATGTCTAGAGCGGTGTAACGGAATTGAAATGTTCGCCGAGGGTGTAATAGTGTAGGTGGTACGTCAACTGCAGCTTTGGTGCGCTTGCATCGTCTTCATTACCAAACTCTTCACCCATCACCAGTACATCGCCCTCGGCCGCAAACACCTCAATAGGTGTTTGCAGAGCACATGCCAAAGCTCGGAGCTCCAGCTGTCCACCCCAGTCCGCAGTAGTAGCCACTCGATCACAGTAGGTTGTGAATGCGTCATCAGCACTGCTAGTGCTTTCATCAAGCGTCATAAAAGGCAAAAAATCATCAGGGTGTGCGAGCATGTACTCACTCGTGAGTTTACGCAGATACTGGAATCCTGTCATCTCATCAGCAACAGGCAAGTTCTTTTGTTTCACTTGATCTGCCACAGCATGATACATACAGTGTCCATCAGACGGAATATCCTTGAGCTTAAGTCCGTGTGTAGCCAACCGTGCTAGGATCATATCAACCTCAACCTGTCGCTCACTCACTGTCGACTCGTTTGCTTCTTCAATACGTTTACAACGTTCTCGTTCTTGCTGTTTCTTTTCTTCTCGTTTACGATGAGCTTTGGCTTGAGCTTTACTTTGTTTAGTCAGTCCTCCCACTTCATTAGCCTTGTCATCCGAGTGAACTGCAGGGGTCTCTATAACTTCCTGCTCTGTCTCTGTCTCAAAAACCTTCAGCTCTTGATCATGACGATCCTTTAGAGCCTTTTCCATAACTTCAATCTGATTCTCGACCTCTTTCTTGCTTATACGGTCTTTCTTGGCCTTCTTCTGGAACGTCTTGACATCAGCTTGCAGTGTCTAAAGGAGGCGACAGTTTAAATGTGTGGCTCAGTCTACAGAGCTCAAAATGAGGTAGAAATTGCACGAATGGAAAGATAAAAGATAGAGTAACACAATACGTACACGCAATTCCAGTTTATGCCGTTGCTTTGTCTGCCCTAGAGTCTCGTTCTTGGACGCCATTTTACTCGTCGTTTTCGCTTGGTATGAAATAATGGGGTTACAATTTGGATTACAGTGTCGTGTAACCCCAAGTGACAATCATTCACTCCATGACACCAACTATTCTGCTGTGCGCCGATTTTGATGAGACCATCACTCTGCAAGACACGATCACGCTGCTGTTCCAGCTGGCGTCCTGCTCTGCATCAAAACAACTGCAACTAGTAGCGCAGTATGTGAATGAAATGAACGACTATCTTGATAACTATAAAGCCAAGTGGATGTGTGCCTCTACGACTGGAAATAAAAGCTTTGACAGGACGGGGTTACACGAATTCCTGGAAGGGTACGCTACGATAGATCTTCGTTCTTTAGAGCGAGTAACCAAGTGTCGAGCATTACAGGGAATTCATTATCAAGATCTTGTCAAGGCTGCAAGAACTGTACAAATTCAACCGAATTGTGTCGATACATTCGCAGCTGTGGACGAGTGGAAGATAATCTCTGCGAATTGGAGCATGGCTCTAGTAACTTCCGTGTTGATGCAATCTGGTATAATGCCAGTTGTTAAAACGACGCAAATTATCGTCAATGGTTCGTAGCAAAGGTCTCATAAAGTTGCATGAGGGTACATAACTTCTTGACTGTATGTTACTGAATTAGACTTAAAGCTGGATCCACAAGGAGTGACAACTGGAGAAATTGACGTAAAAGTGCAATCTCCTCTGGATAAAGCACAGTGGATTGACAAAGTTCGATCATCGTACACTGAGATGCAATCAATCATCATTTACGTTGGTGACAGTGCCAATGATCTGCTTGCTCTGCTGAAAGCTGATGTGGGAATCTGTTTCGTATCTGATAGCAGTTTATCGTCGTCGCGACTGTTACGTCAGCTTTTGAAGATTTATGGCGTTGATGTTCGACCATTGAGTACGTACAAGTCCCTTGCTGACTGTATTGCCACGACTTCAGACGGTGGAAATAGCAGACCTGTGATCTTTATGATTACAGACTGGGAACAGCTCAAGCAACTTGTTGTAGAACGCAATTAGAATTGATCCACTGGGCTGTCATTACAAAGACCGCGCAAATGTGGAATGCGTGGTGCCAGTGATAAACTAGCTAGGTTTCTTTAACACTTATTTCACTCCCATATGTCCACTTGACAGCCTAAAGGCTCGTAGCTCCTAGAACATGTAATTCTTTGTAGCCACTCGTCATTGCAGCACTTCCAAGTGCTATCAGCCTTTCCAAACCCCGACACCAATACACTTCACCAAAGTTTGCTTTGACTGTACTTGTCAAAAACGCATCTCCCAAGGATGCGCTCGAAGGAGTGAAATGCAAAAGCAGTCTATTAGTAAAATGGTACTGCAACAAATGCAAAAGCAGTAACGGCCCAAAACACAGCACACTGACGTCACGCTCAATCGCTGGGGCGGTTTTGCAATAGTCAGTACGCACATGGCTATTTCCGCTGCGTGGGCAACCATCTGTGATCCTTGCTGGCATTTTTCTTGCGCTTCTTGGCCATGAACTTGGACAATCTTCCAGTTTCCTGCAAATCCTGGAACTTGGCCTGCAACTCCACTTTTTTCTTGTCCTTCCGCTGCAACAGGTCACCAGCAATCACAAAACACACGAGTCAGCTCCTCTGCATCTTTGTCAGTGTATCCAAACCAACCACAGCAAACCTTGAGGTAAAATGCACCCTTGCCGCTTGCCACAGCCTCGCGCTCCTCCCGCTTCCTTTTGGTCAATGCACTTTGAATCTTGTCTCTCTTTTGCTTCTCTGTCATCTCCTGCTGCCTCAATGCAATCTCATGCTATACAAATAATATATCAATGCCCTTATATCAGTACCCTCGTACGATCAAGCCAGCTTTTTTTGCCACAAATGTACTGACTTTGAGCTCATCCTTCTTGGCTACACTCTTGGTCTTCTTGAGCTGTTGCTTAAGCTGCTGCAACTCACGCTGCTTGTATTCGTCCAAGAACGCGTAGCTTTTGTTAAACAAATCTTCATTCAGACGTCCACTTTGAGCCTCAAAGCGTGGATCCAGCAAACGTTTTTTTTTTACTTCGACCACTTGTCGAAACCGTCCGACCGCCCGCTTGGACGAAAGTTCCAATGGCTGATTCTTGTTAGCTCTGTGCGCCTTACTACCCTCTGTAGCTACGTCCTTCTCTCTCTGTATTTTCGTGACAAATCCCTGCTTTTTTTGACGCAGACGCTCCTCCAGAGGCACGTCACGTGTGTCGCTTATCTGCACGTTTGGGTCCATTATTGCAGCGACTTGAGACCAATAATTGCTTATATTTGCTTTTATGACGTTTTAACACTACGATTTCGCGTTTTAGTAATTTTATATAGTGTGATGAAATAATCGGTAGATTCCGATATAGCGCCCGTTTTTTTATTACTTCGCTCAAGCAGAGAATTTATTCACAAACGACTCTTCCTTCATGACCGCGCTTTTATGGCAGCAGCTTTTTACTTTACGCTTTTCGTATTGTGTTTGTATACAGCAGCAATCTCAGAGTACACTTGAATGTAATGTGCTCGAGAGCGGATACTGGTGTGGTCTCCAGGTACCATTGCCACATAGTTTGGCACAATAGATCCATCCTGTAAATTGCTTGTACTATCCCCAACCAGCTTTTGCAATGATCGACACGCAAAGTTGAGGTAGTACGTGTCCTCGACACCACAAATGACGTGAATTTTTCCGCGTAATTCCGTCAGCAGTAACTCTGGTCTCTTTTGAAGATACTTGCAAATGTCGAACCGCTCCCAATATTTCGCAACATCACGATTTATGTCACCCGACAACTTGTCGAAAAGAGGGATTGGCATTCCATCAGCACCTCGTGGACCAAAGATGGCAAACTACATCAAAATAGTCAGCACAAGAACCAAACCACAGTGCATTCCAGCGCACTTAACTTACGAAAGCATCCCACTGCCCGCCATTGCCGCGACCGTATACTCGCTCCAGTAAATTCTCGTCACGGTTGTTGCACGTAGTGAGTCCATTGTTGCGGCTGGTCGGGTACGGATTGCCATTAGCATCCCAATACGCATTCTCTGCTTCGTAGATATTCACCACTTGGAATCGCGAAAAGTCGACAGGATCAGGAGCCGAACTCCACGTGCCACCAAAAAAGTCGGGAAACTGTAGCTGCAGCCACAGTGTCGCCCAAGCACCCGACGAGTGGCCGTGTAGAAAACGACCCGACGCAGAAGGAACGACGGCATATAGGCTTTCTAGGTACGGGATGAATTCTGTCACTAATGCTGTACCCCATGGACCATTGGCTTCGGTATCAGCGAACGAAGTGTGGCCAAACCTAAAGCGCGACCCCAGGGTAACGCGAAGCATGGGAACCGGCCAATGTCCAGCCTGCCAATCCTGTCCCATCTCAGACGACAGAAATCCCTTTGCACGCTTTGCATACGACTCCGTACCAGTAAATCCTTCAATGTAGTATACTGCGGGAAACCGAGACGACTTCTTCAAAGCCTTGTAATCCTTTGGCAGCACAATGGAAGCCATCATGTACACGTCCTGATTGTGGTACTCACTCAAAAGTTGACTTTTCATTGTGATATGCTCAATCCACTCGGTCGGCGTCAAATCCATTGTCTCACTGACAACCTGGTCCACGACAATCTTGACGACATTGTCAGCTTCATCACCATCAAACCGCACTTCGACCGGTTTGCTGTACGTATTCCCCACTCGCGAGTTGGCGTCCGGATCGTTCACATCTGTACCAACCACAAGTAAGCAACACAAAATAACACAACAGACATAGAAAAAAGAGAATAACAGCACACAATCGTCGAGCCGTACCATGATGAATCAATGCTTGGACGAACAATTTATTGGAAAATACGTCCAAATTCTGAGGCACGAATCCCAAAGCATCCGGCGTTGAAAATGTCGTGCTTTCAAACTCAATCAGATCTCCAGGCTCCACATTTTTCTATAAACACATGGACGCAGTTCCATAAATAGTAGCATAAGTGCCAACGAAACTCAAATGTCAGCCCCAAATTCTAGTCTCAATTTAACATACAACGTCCTTGGCAAACAGCGGCCGTGGAGAATTCAGGTCAAAACTTTCAAAGCGTGGCTCAGGGTCCGGTCCAGGAGCAAAAAAAAGGATCACACGTCCGTCTTTGATAAGTTCCTGGCCTTTGTATACAACGCAAAAGATCAAATTTGACTTGAGGGAGTTCTGTATGACACGTGGAGGATGAGCATTAGTATATATTACCGAAAGGATTGACAATGGAGGAATGACGCACCTCTGGATAAGAATAATAATTGCTACTGGTGATCTGGCAGGAGAAATAGTCCGGGAAAATGGTCTCAAGTACACGATTCATTATGGGGCTGTAAGATGTGCTTATTATCAAGTATATACCAATCTGACGTGGAGCATTTCTAAAGTCAATAGAAATGCGTGTAGCGTCCCTTGATATAGATTAGCTATAACAGGGATCCGCATTGTACCGGTATTTCGATACTAAGTACATTTTCATATTTCGTCTTTCTTTAATATTCGCATACGGCTGCCATCGCGTACGATTTCGACAGCATTTTCGGGAAGATCATTAAAGGTCGACATTCCATTTTACAAGCTTTTCGAGACGGCACATGTCGTCGCTATCCTTGACGCTTTTCCGATCGTACGCTACCGTTTTCATGGCTGTTGGCTTCGCTACTTTCTTGGACAATCTCAACATATATTTCTAGTAATATTTACAGTTAATTTTGACAAAATTATTGTATATAATACTAGAAATATAAGAAATGGTAATTGATTCACAATTAATTTTGACAAAATAAAATGTAAAACAATTATCATTTCTTCCAAAAGGTGACGACAGAAATGGCTGGGCAATATGTTCAAGGAGCTTTCACATTTTGCCAAGGCGGTAGAGGAAGCCACGGACTGTGATCGCATTCACATTATCCATTGTTCTGGATAATGTCAGACCAGGCTGTATTCCACGCACACATCCATGTGATCCCGCGCTTTAATGACGATAAACTCATTAAGCTGCCGGCGTGGTCAAACCATGATGATGGAGGAAGAAGGCCATGCAGATCAAGATGCAGAACAAGCTCGAGGATGTCTGATTATTTGACTTTGTTTGTAGCACAGAGTAAAGTAAGCTTTGCACCGGTTCGCGTTCGTGCCTGGAAGAAAAGCCCTCATGGTTTTTTATGGGCACCTTTTGTCATTGGCTCTGTGATTTTTTGTTTGAAGTTGTGGAGGTGGTTTGGTGTCCGTCGGCCGTCTTGGAAACAAGTCTAGTGTCGTAGTAACGTGACTGTATGTGTGTAACTCCGAGCGACTGTGGTGACCGCTTTGTTATCGAAGCAGCTGTCAAATATCGACGAAGACAAAAAAGTAGCCGCAATGCTGCAGAAAAACTAAAAGTCAACGAGGTCGCCACCGATGAAAGCTAGTCAGGAGTTTATGCTATGGATTGTGTTGATGCTGACACTATCGACTGATATCGTGCTCGGAGCTATCGAGGATCAAGGATGCCACACTGCTGAGGCAAAGTGACACCGAGGTTAACACATCTACACACACCTTCGCTTAGGACGAGCGAGACAGTTTTGGAGCGCGAAAGCATCGCGTATTTGCACCCGGAGCAGGCCATCCATCCATTTTTCTTCGAATATGGTCGCGTGGGACGCTATCAAAGCATACGATTCCGTCGCCTCAATCGTGTCTGGCCCATTGTAGGTTGTACCATCACACTGTCGTTTCCTTCGTCCGTGGCTGACGCGGCGCTTTCCCGCACATTTTTGTATTACACGTGTTCTGTCTCGCAACCTTCATGTCGCTGCTGCTTTTCCTTGGACGTGCTTCTGGTAGTGCTTTTTCGACCCAACGGACATCATCATCCCGATACCTCGTCGTGGCGTGAAAGCTTCTAATGAGCCACAACTGTTTGAGAATTCTTTTGGGGACTACCTATCGCGTCAATTTGCTGGATAACTTTCATGGTAGTTCAGCTCTCATCAAGGCCAATCAATACTATTGGAATTTAGCTTTGCGGCATCATGCAAGTAGTGCAAAGCGCAATGGCAGGTCAATGCGGGCAAAGCAACCGAAGGTGACCACCATAGTCACGGCGGTCAGATACCAAAATTGGGCGTGGAAGTCCTGCAGCATAAGACGCTGTATCCAGAGTCGCGCAGGCATGCCATCGATGGAGCCGCTGATAGCATCAGGCTGTGCAGTCTTGCCCAAGTCTTCGGGTGACGAGCGCAACCGCGACCGCAATTTACAGGTGAAGATTTCACGTGCGAGGAACGCACCACCAAGTCGGCCAATAAACATGCACACACAGCGCAGCCACAAATTCGCCTGGTCTTGCAGCACGGAGAGAGCATTATCTGGCTTCTCAAACACTGCCAGTAGCGTCAGAAGTGAAGGCACCAGTATTAGCGCTGTGGTATCGGCCATATTGTCTTGTTCTGCAAGCTTCATGAGAAAATAAAGTGGTCTCAGAGCGTCACTGGTAGCTGCCCTCAAGGGAGGACTTGTTGCTATGGTTGCATGAGCCTTATCATCATTACCAAACCGAGAGGACACGCTTGTTCGGCTGATACATTTACTGCAGTTCATCTGTGTACGCAAGCATTCGACGCAAAAAATCGGCGTCTTAAATATGCTTGCCTTTCGAGCCGGCAATGGAATGTCACGGTCTAAAGCCCAACTACCGTTTACATTTCGGTCTCGTTCACGATTTCTGCTACCAGTTTCTTGCCAGGAAGGCAACTCGCCAATATCACTTTCTTTGTCGTCAATGTTTTGTGGCACGATAAAGCCGTCTGAGCCGTAACCACTGTCATATTCGCAATCGTGATCACTGCTGATATGAAGTAGATCAACGTTCGTCTCCATTGCTGCTGCTCCAGCTACGCCGCAATTCAGACCCAGTATTCCGTGTGTTCTAGATGACATATTGTGCGGCAAACACTTTGAAATATCCATTGCTGAGGTCTTTGAGTATAGGCAAAATGCAACGGAAGACGTGACATGCAAAGGTATGGCCAACCAGACTGAAGATGTGCGCTTGAAATCCGTGTAGACACCCGTATTGAGAAAAGCAATATGGATATTGTTGAGGAACAACATGCCCCAGTACAGCGCGTCGATGGGTGTGTCCGAACCCACAAGGATGTACCAGAAAACATAGTAGTAGAGCTGCCCCACGTACAGCAGCGATGGGTGCTCAAAAGGTTCCGACATGCTGTTTACCATATGAGTGATCACGAAGAAGTAGCCTTGCATTAGCAGCAGATAGAGCACAGAAATCGCCAGCTTGAGCCACGACTCACTTCTAGTCGTCGACGCCGCTGAGAGGTCTTCAGCAAGCGCAAACAGCCGCACGCATAGGTGTCCGAGAAACAGCGGGACATGCACCACCAGCGCGCTGTATGCCACCGCGTGTTCGAGGCTGAAGCGAACTTTCCCGACACGGGAGCAGAAAAGCACAATGCACAAAATAGGTGACAGCAAGTATAGCAGGAACCACGATCGCGTCGAAGCTTCTCCTCCACGTGCCGAGCTGTACGACAAGAACATGATGAGCCATAGCACTAGCGCGCAGAAGCCACAGCCACAGATCAATCTGGTCACTGGCTGTCCCTGTCGTTGTGCTTGTTCGCTCATTGACGGTCGAAGAGTCTCATTTTCACTCCTTCCCCCTCCCGGTCGCTGTCTCACAAGAGTGGTCGTCTTTAACCTTGAATATTCATCCATAGATGAATCCAACGAACTTTCTACCTCTTGCATGGCGTTGAATGTCTCCTCTTCTTCCAAAACTCTGTGCGTTCTTTGATCCTGTTCTTGTTCCATCACGAGATTCTCATACTGCGAACGTGCAGTCCTTGGTTGTATACTAAAGAAAAGTGGCACAGCTCCAAGTGCGACAATACCAAACAATGTATTGCCCACAATCCACGAATATCGACTCGTTGGTAAACTCATGTACCATTCCACGAAGCTGATCGCAACACTAACAAGTGCAAGTCCATACCAGATCTTAGTCTGACCTTCTTCTTCTTCATCTAATAGTGAGAATCGAAATACCAATAGAAATGGAACAGTTACCAGCACAAAGTTGCACAAATACCAGACCGGAGTCACAATAATCGAGTAAGCAGCATGACCAAATTGACCCACAATACAAAATAATGTAAGCAACACCAATGACACAAGAGGAAAAGTTGCACGCCATAATAACAAATTCCACTCGCTTTGAGTTGCAGGACCCTGACGAAATTTTTCCAGCAACTCAAGCGCTACATATGATTGATGTCGAGCACGACGTGGACCTGAAGCGAGAAAGTTCCATACATTCTGACGGGATAAAGCAGATGAGGAGGAGATGACACTGGGTAAACTAGTATTGCGATTGCGATTGAATGTGGATACGAGCTTCATAGTCCACGTTAGCAGCGCGACACTGCCGTGCCACAAATAGGTTAAGGCACCGACCATGACAATATCGAATTGGAAAAATTAAATGCGACTTTGAAACGCAATTATTGTGAGTAGAAATGATATTTTATTGTGCGTTGAGAATGATATATCGAGGTTTTTTATTGGTTACAGACCTTGAAGCGGCAACTTTGAGATTGAGGGTATGCAATTCGCAATGAATTAGATCGATAAAAACCGGTTTTTTGGTACAAACATATTTAAGAATGCCTCAATTGAACCTTTCCAAGTACTTTACTCACAATTGTTTGTAGTGTCGGGCAGCCATATGGCTACAACTGATGCAGTCGTCTCAATCCCTAAAAAGAAAGTGCACCACTATACCTCTTTATTGTCTTATAAAACTCTTACGTGAGACTCCGTGCGAGGTCGAAATCGGGAACCGGTTCTTGACGAGGTGGAGGTTTTGCGACTGAGTCACAGTTCCGGTAGGATGTCGTCTTTAAACTACAAAACTTTCGACTTTGACGTTCTACAAGGCCTAATGCTTGACGTATATTTGCTCCGTTTCTTCTCTGCGACGTGTTCGAGAACAAATGTGCGGGAAATGAGCTGGGTCTGGGTGTAATGGGGTTACACGATGGTTGGACAAATACATCCAACATTACGTCACAGTTGTAAACCATACGGATTTATATACATTGTATTTTCTGTGCTTTCCTTAAGAGGCAGTAAGTGTGGGTGTTGAGATACGGTATCGGTAATACCGTACCATATCGGTAATACCGTACCATATCGGTAATACCGTACCATATCGGTAATACCGTACCATATGGTAATACCGTACATATCGGTAATATCGTACCATATCGGTAATACCGTGTCATATCGGTTATGGCCTGATCGCTATTCTAAGTACATCATACACGAATGTTTGGATGACACATCATCCAATAAAGAACCCTGCATATTATAATTACTATTATGGTTATTATTATAGTGATTAATCAAATGTAGGGTGCTTAGAGTGAATTTTTCTTGAAATCTCAATGCATATATATATAAATTCTCATATTGAGTTATAAAGATTAGCCTGTATTGGTTTGCTTCTCTTGTGCAATTCGTGCGTTGGTTTCTCGAACCCTTTAAGCTTCTAGCTTAACCCTTGCTCTCTGTGCGTTGGTTCTCAAAACTATTCAGCTTCTTGCTTGTTGACTAGAAAAGCCATCCAACCTTTTATATTGGAAAGACTTCATAGTCGTTGATTAAGTACTTTAAAACTTAGTGGCTTTCAAGACAATTAAAGAGTTCTTTAAAACCAAGTGGCCTATAAGCCTTACCCTAAAATTAGCCAATTAGGACTACATAAATAAACGGCTAAAAGCTTTTTAGTTTTAAAGAACTAAATGAATTTACGGCTAAAAACTACTTAGTTCTATGGAACTAATCGAACGACTACGAAGTCTACCCGTTCTACATTACAGGGAATAACTTCTTTAGTCTACGAGCTTACGCTCACTAGCTTAGCAAGCTTACGGTTCAAAGACCCAAACGCACGAGGTGCACGAGAAAACAAGTCTTATAGACTTTGCTTCTATAACTCAAAATGAGAGCTGTTACATATTTATGCATTAAGATATCAAATTTAACCTACCCTAAGTACCCTACACTAGATTAATTACTATAACAGTAACAATAACATGCAGACTTCTTAATTGCACAACGTGTCGTCCAAACATCTGTGTATGATGTACTTAGTACAGCGATATCGATCATCGAATCCTAACCGACATGAGACGGTATTACCGAATACCGTATCGTAACGCTCATACCTCATACCTTCTTGTAGGGAAGTACCAAAAATACGTTTATGCAATATCCATAGAATTACAACCATGACATAATTTTGGATATACTATCCAACCGTTGTGTAACCCTGATACACCGTAGCTATGCTACACTTTGTAGCACTTGATGGTCAGCCCTACACCTGAGTCTTTAAAAATGGCCCTCTGTGAGGATGGAGAGTCGTTATTACCTCTTTGAGGCACAACGCCTTGCGCCTGATAAAAAAGTCAGTGCTAAAAAATCGGAATTGATCAAGTTGATAATATTATGGCCCAAGGCTCTGAAAAACCTAATGTACGCCTTAAGTCCTTCATGCATTATGAAACAACGTTAATGGGACAGCCTCATGGCCATGTAGCGTCGGCTATGCCAACGCGCTAGATTTCGATAGCCAAAGGCTCGCCTGCTTGTCCTGAGCGTAAAACCCTTCGAGGGGAAAGAAGGGGAAAACCTCCTCCTCTGAATCGGAGAGGTTGAAATGGCGATGATCGCTGCTTTAATCAAATCAGAGCATCAACGAGTTAGCATGGCCATCTTCAAGCTCGGTGGCAGAGTTAGAGAATGGGCACTAATGTGCGATGCGTTTTAAGACGCTACGTTCCCAGCATAGGATTTTATTAAAGGACAGATGTCTCGTGTGTTTGCACCGCCTAATCAGGCATATCGCGTGCCCTCCACTTCTTAGTTCCCGACAAGAGCAAAAAACGATTTATCGGACTATTTCCAAGAGTTGAGAACTCTGCTTGCTACGATGCTGCTGGACCCTCTTTCAGAAGACGTCCAAGTTGCCATTTCTACGGAAGGTCGCCGCACAGGGGTCGCAAGGACGGAAGTCTTCCGAGTTCACCCTTCGAATTTTTGAGGAAGCAATGCATAGCATTGAGCACCAAGTTCAATTACAAAGCGGCTCACTATGGTACCCAAGAGTATAACTCGAATGCCATTGATAAGGCCGAGCCCATGTAAATTAGCGATGCTGAAGATGAGGAAACTGAGCTTCAAGCTACAGAGCAGCAACGTAAGATCCGCAAATGTTACATGTGCGGAAGACAAGGAACATCCACCTAAGATTTCCGTTGCGAAAGCAACGTCAGAATTGGCAGAGCTAAAAACCTCGTTTCGAGCCGCAAGAAGGGCGTCGCGGGGAAAAACGTTGACTTCCAGTAGGCTTGGAGCGCCCTAATGATAATGAAACAAGTTCTGTTGAGCATGTGGTAAAGTGCCAGGAGAATAGGGCCCCAGGGTACCAGGGTACAGGGGCTCCAGGGTACAAGGGCCCAAGACTCGCAAGGTCCCAAGGTTCAATCGAGGGTCACCAGGGACAGATTTTCCAGTCACCAGGGACCGGGTTACTAGTCACCAGGGACAGGGGTACCAGTTACCGGGGACAGGGATACTAGTGATCGGGGACAGGGGTACCAGTTACCGGGGACAGGGGTACGAACGTCCAGGTTCAAAGGTACAAGGTTACCCTACCGTGCGCACACCAGGACCCGAAAGGGTCAGTGCCCTGAGGTGGTCCAGGGTCCTAAGTTCAAAGAAGGTACAATGTATTTCAACGTGCAGAGTAGGTACAGGCCCCAAGGTCTAAGAGCACAGGTTACAAGAGCCCAGGGTATCAGGGACCAGGGTACAGGGTACCGGGGTACCAGGATACCAGGATACCGGGGCCCAATGCCCGAGGGTGCAGAATCGGTACACGGAATATCGAAGATTACAGAAAGTACAGGTACCAAGGAGCCAGTTCTTCCTCCAAGAGTCGACACGTGGCACTATCCAGATCAAAGGGTTAGGGTTAGGCAAGAAAAAGCATACAAAGTATAAGGTAAATAAACACACTCGAATTTGCATTACACGTGGCAGCTCCAAGCGCTTCCTTCAAGCTTCTCCGTCACCTCACCTATTCCGGGCGGGATGCCCTTTGGCCCACCGAGGTCAGGTGAGATGACGGCTCAAGCAACGCAATTAGAACCTCAGGATAGTTGGCCTGAGGTGTCAAGACTCAAGTGCGAGCTTGTTTCGATCTACCCACCTGTTCCGGGGAAGGGATTTATTTTGCCCCCCCCCCGTTGAAGACATTCGTGTGGTAATATTCAAGCTCGAACGAACTCCAGGAAGTATTTTGGCCTGTGAGTTCGTACCCATTCAAGACCCGCTATAGGAAGCGGTTTCCCTACGGGGAACAAGAAAAGGGGTCGAAAGACCAAGAAACCGTTAGCCACCGAAGGGGTACATAGTACCAGGTGCACTGCTCTCGACCCAGTCGATTGAGCCCAAGAAACTCTGAGCCCGAGTGAAGCATATCCACTCGTGGCTTGTAATGGGGTTACACGACGGTTGTAGCGTCTTTCCGAGAGTTAACGGTTCAACTCCCCTTTGTATTGCATATAATGCATTATTATACTTCTCTTTAGAAAGGTATTAAGTATGAGCGTTAAGATACGGTATTCGGTAATACCGTATCTGTAATGGGTCTACCTATTACATAAGTAGTTATAGGATTAATACATAATTACATAAGTAGGCATAGGGCAGTATCCGATTAGCGGATACTGCGCGTCATCTTATTATTGGTTTATTATTGGGGTGCCAGACCCAGTAATTAGCCAATAATAAATTGACTTCCATATTGAGTGGTTCCCATGAGCTAGGGAACATATTCGCACTTACTGCGAATTAAGACTAAAACAAAAATAAAACAGAGTTATATTTACGAGTTATTTCCTCAACGCCCTTTTAGTGTAAGACGGTAACGGGTCCTTAGCCCGTTACACCTGGTAGCACTTTGTAGTCCTTCCAATGACCAGATTCGAGATGAACATGGGCGAGTCTTCGGTGGCTCCAGCGGTCTCGCTGGAGCATTCTGATTTTCCACATCTCACCTCGGTAGAGTGGCAGGCACTACATCGCCTCGCGGCGGTGTCTGGTGAAACTATTGTGACGTCACTGCTGAGCACAGCGACGCCTGATGATCAACGTGCCGCCATCCAAGACTTTATGGTGCGCGAGCTCGCCGAAGCGAATCGGCGAGTATTGAGTCCCTCGCGCACTTTGCACCATGACGCTATCAAGATGGAGACGTCAACGTACTCCGGTGATGGTCCGGATCGTCTCCCCCTCAATCGCTGGTTTCGCGAGGTGGATATTGCAATAGCGTCAAGATTAATTGACGCTCCGACGGCCAAGGTCAATTTCCTGTTGTCTCGTCTTGCCGGCAAAGCCAAGGAATGGGCTCTCGGAAAGCTCGTCGTAGATGAGTCGGCGTTTCCTACACTGGACGATATCCAGCGTGACTTACGACTGGCTTTCGAGCCTCCTCAAGATGAATCTTGCTTGCGTGCAGATTTCTTCTCACTCCGACAGAGCAAGCTGTCGATGCGTGACTACGTGCAGAAGACACGTCATCTTGCTTCGTGCATTACCACGCAGCCAATTGACATGGCTTCACAAGTCCATGTCTTTATTTTTGGTATGCAAGAGGGCATGACGCGTTACTGCCTCACACGTGCTGAGCCAAAGTCCCTCGAGGAGGCATTTGCCCTCGCGCTTCTTGAGGATTACACTGTCGTGTCGTCGTACCTGCACGCAGCGTCACAACATTCCCGGACGTCTGGCCCAGAGCCAATGGAAATTGATGCAATTGAGTCCTCTCGTGGTCGCGGCAAATCATTAATCCGCGACATTCGCAATCCTAACACGATGAAGTGTTTTCGCTGTGGTAAAACAGGCCATCGTGCGGCTGTCTGTCGTGCACCTGCGCCGGTGACGATGAACACAGCTGTCTCACGAGGAGACGCTGTGTCGTCGGTGGTCCCGCCAAAAAACGAGCGGTTCCAGTAGGCGTGGGGCGCCCTACTGGCAGAAATGGAGCCCCGAGTACTCAGGTGGCAGCTCGGGCTCCTAGCCCCAAAGTGATTCATACTCACTTCAATGCCACCACCATGCGCGATGATTCAAGATAATTATTAGTCTCATCGTCGCTGGAGTGAAGCGACCACTTCGAGCGTTGTTGAATTCTGGCGCTTCCAACAACTTCTTTCGTGCATCATGTTTGTCCCTTCTCCCGTCGTCTGTCACGGTTCGAGAAGGTCCAGGTGACATCGTTGTCAAACTTGCCGATGGACAACCAAAACGTGTCCCGCGTAAAACAGTGGTTTTACCGTACATTTTCGACGGTTTCCAGAGCAACGACGATTTTTGGTGTACGAGATGAACTATGCATTTGATTGCATACTTGGGATACCGTGGCTGTCACGGTATCAGCCGAAGATAGATTGGCTATCTCGGTCCGTCAAACGACGAAGCGGTTATAATGTCAGTGAAGTGCTTACTCATTTGTTGGTCGCTTCATCCGATGGCCTCACGTCAGGGTCGTGAACGAACTCGCCACGACTAGTAGTCAACACAGAGAGAGCGATGGCCCTCTGTGCGCAGTATGTTCCGTTACACTGAAGGAGCCACAGAACGAAGCGGTCGAACAGCGGTTCCCGCATACACAGACATCGGTCGAACAGGGTTTCCCGATGCACAACGAGGCGGTCGGACAGCGGTTCCCGCATACACAGACATCGGTCGAACAGGGGTTCCCGATTCACAACGAGGCGGTTGAACAGCGGTTCCCGCATACAAGCACATCGGACGAGCAGAGGCTCCCGATCAATTTCGAGGCGGTCGAGCAGGGGCTCCCGCATACTATCACATCGGACGAGCAGAGGCTCCCGATCAATTTCGAGGCGGTTGAGCAGGGGCTCCCGCATACAAGCACATCGGACGAGCAGAGGCTCCCGATCATTTTCGAGGCGGTCGAGCAGGGGCTCCCGCGTACAAGTACATCGGACGAGCAGAGGCTCCCGATAAATATCGAGGCGGTCGAGCAGGGGCTCCCGCAAACAAGTGAAGCGGTCAAAGACGAGCTCCCGCTTTTGATTGACGAGAATGGGCGGACTACGAATCCGCATGAGATTGACGTGGTGGAGACAGAGCTCCCACGTCTAGAGGGGGGTACATCATCCTCTTGTGATAGCGACGTGCCAGTCTCGAGCAGGGGCTCGAGGCGCAAGAGAAAACGCAAGAAAGGAGCACGCCGATTACCGACACGACGAAATTAACGTCAACATGCTGATGCATTTGATTCCGTAGTGACGGAATCCGTATGCGCGCTTGAATATGTGAAGGGATCCCCACATCGTGGCCGCTACATTGAGGTAGCGAGTCCACCGTGCACTGCTGCAGATATCACATCTCTGCCAGACCTTACATGGAAAGACTTCCTTCATGACCTCAAGGCCGGCGACATCGAGCAAGTGTGCATCGTTTCAGCCACCGAAGTAGCCAGTGAAGACGTTCTGGAGGCTCGCCCGAAGAGCGCCGAGCCTAAATCAGCGCGCGAAGAGCGCTTCGCGGCACAGTCTTGGGATGCTCTTCGTGCTTCGGGCAACCCTGTATACGATATCGCCCGTGAGTACGCGGATATTTTCCCGGAGAAAATTCCAGCTGAGCTTCCGGCAGATCGTGGTGTGCGGCACGAGATAGATCTCGTACCAGGATCGAAATATTGCGTGACACGGCAGTGGCCGTTACCGCGCGACCAAGTCATCGCTATTGATGAATTTTTCGAGGGTCGCCGCAAGGCTGGCCATGTCCGCGAGAGTATCTCGCCACATTCGAGTCCTACTTTCTGTGTGAAGAAAGCCACCGGCGGTTGGCGCATTGTGCACGCCTTCAACAAGCTGAATGACGCCACGATCCCGGCTCAAACGCCTATCCCTCGAAAAGACATGGTATTAAATACCATGTCCGGGAGCGAGATCTACAGCGCCATAGATCTGACAGACGGTTTCTATCAGATCCTCATGAGGGACAGTGACATTCCGTTCACTGCGGTCAGCACCCCAAGCGGGATGCTTTGGGAGTGGTTAGTCATGCCATAAGGTCTTAAGAATGCTCCAGATACGTTCAATTGGATGGTGACACAAGTACTTCGTCCACTTCGCGACTTTGCATCAAGCTACTTTGACGACATTTTTGTTCACAGCCGCGCTGAGCAAAAGCTCAGCGCTACGGAGGTACACCTTCGACACTTGAAGCAGGTATTTCAAGTTATGCACGAAAATAAATTGTATGCGAATTTGAAGAAATGTGTCTTCTGCGCTCCCGAGATTCCAGTACTCGGTTGTTACGTCAGCAAGGAAGGTGTCCGCGCTGATCCTGAGAAGATCTCATCGATCTGTTCCTGGCCAACGCCCAGGAACTAAACTGAATTACGTCAATGGCTCGGTCTGGCGAATTACTTGCATAAGTATACGAAGAACTATGCTGAGCTAATTCAGCCATTATCGACTTTGCTCAAGAAAGATGCAGTATGGTTATGGACGGCAGAACATCAATCTGCCTTCGACTCCGTAAAGAAGAGCTTGTCCGAGGCACCGGTGCTGATGTTACCTGATGACTCTAAGCCATTTTACGTCGTGTGTGACGCGAGCAATTTCGCTATAGGATGTGCCCTCATGCAATTCGATGACGAGGGTCGAGAGAGCGTCGTGAGTTTTCAATCACGACAGATGAAACCTGCCGAGAAAAATTATCCGGTACACGACAAGGAACTTTTGGCTATGCGTTACGCGCTAATCAAGTTCAGAGTATATTTGCTCGGCGAAAAGATGTTTTCTATCTACACAGATCACGCATCATTGCGTACCGCCGTCAAGAGTCCTCACTTGTCCCAGCGTATGGCATGGTGATTGTCATTTTTTGCCGAGTATAATTTTGTGGTGCATTACAAGCCTGGCAAGAATAACATTCTCGCTGATGCGCTTTCTCGTCGTCCTGATTACGATCCTCGGCGTGATATGGGTCATCAAACGGAGTATGTTGATGACGGCGAAGATATCTGTGTGTGTTGCATTGACCTGGGACTTAATGCGATGATTTCGACCCCCGTGCTTTCGATCCGAACTCAGATCGCTGAATCCTACGGGAATGATTCCTTCTATGCAGGAATCATCAACTATCTCAGGGACCCGAACGAAAAATTACTCGCTAAGTTGACGAAACCAACACGCGACAACATCAAGCGTTACGCGCTTGACGGTCCGTTGCTGACGTACACGATGGACGTCTTTGACTCCCCGCGTGTCGTCATCCCTGCTGATGACGACCTTCGAGCCCGATTGGTTCATGAATTTCACGACAGCCCAGCTGGCGGAAACTTGGGTCGCGAGAAGACGTCTGCAGATATTTCTCGCGTATTTTTCTGGCCGCGAATGTATAAGTACATCCAGAAATGGGTGCGCTCCTGTTAAACCTGTCAGCGTGTGAAGCCCGCGCCGTATTCACAAGCACCATTGCGTCTGCTTCCGATTGCTACGGAAGCCTGGCGCTCGGTCAGCATGGATTTTATCTTTGGCCTTCCACCGGATGAACAGAAACGCACGGGCGTATTGGTGTTAGTGGATCTATTTAGCACAATGGTGCATTTTGCTCCGGTATCCGCCAACATTACGGCGGAGACGACAGCGAAGATCTTCATTGATCTTATCTT
The DNA here is from genome assembly GCA_947646735.1 of Peronospora farinosa. Taxonomy (NCBI): domain Eukaryota; phylum Oomycota; class Peronosporomycetes; order Peronosporales; family Peronosporaceae; genus Peronospora; species Peronospora farinosa. Next base: position 87,114 of record CANTFK010000380.1, read on the forward strand.
TAGGCATCACGGCTTGCCAGAATCTATTGTTTCGGACTGTCTTTTCGGCTTTCTGGTCCGAATTATTATAACTATTAGGCACGCGGTTGCTTATGTCTACGGCGGCCCATCCAGAGACGGATGGGAAAACGGAGCGCGTGAACAGAGTGCTCGAAGATGTCTTGCGCAGTTATGCAACATCGTTCTCGTCACGGAGTTCGTTTCTTCCACTTGCAGAGTTTGCAATCAACAATGCTGTCCATGCGTCAACCGGAATGACGCCCTTTTTCGTTAACAACGCGAGGCATCCTCGCGTTCCGGCGCTGCTTGCTCTCAGCTTCAGAACACCCTGTTTCCAAGCTTGGTGGGGGAGTATCTACGGATGGAATTGCGCCGAAACTCTTGATGATTGATTACGATGCGCATAAGGTTGTAGCCGATGCACCTAATACTGGTAATTTCGTAAACAACGGCATATCGACTCCTGACGCGATTCTTTTCATCGCGTCTACCGTTGCCAATTTTGCTCCACAAGAGAATACGTCACCTGTAAGTTCGGCTGCAGTAACCGAATTCCTACTATTACGACAAGGAATCACGCGTTTTGTGCGTGGTGCATTACAAGAGGCAGTCGACAAGCAAAAGGAGAATGCTGACAGAAGAGGACGAAAGAATATGTTGATATTTCGAGAAGGTGACAGAGTATTGTTATCAACAAGTGGATTACCGAACACCTCAGTGACGAATTTGGGCGCTAATAAGTTAGCGCCAAGATATATTGGCCCATTTCGGGTTGTCAAGGTGCATGGTGACGCTTACACGCTAGACATACCTACATCTATGCGCTTGCACCCGACGTTCTATATCAGGCGCCTCAAGGCTTACCTGCCGGTGGATCTCCCTCGAATCTTCCCCGCTCTTCTGTGCCGGCTCGAAATCTGACATCCCTTGACGACGACGTTGACGACGACTGGGACCAAGTCCTGCCCAAACGCGTGCAGACTCGACCTGCTGGGTCCTCCGAACGCAGTCGTCTCAAGCTGACGTAGGCGCTCAACCAGTACCAGCTGCTCACGTCGAGTCCGCTCAGCAGCCTCAGTCGCAGCATCCGCACGATCTTGAGCTCTCTCAGCCATCTCGCGAGCATCAAGTAGGGCATTCTTCGACTCCTCGGATTCAGCGCGGAGTAGGCGCAGCTCATCACTCGACTGTACAGGTGCCCGATTACGAGAATCGGCGCTCATCGCCAGAGGCCTTCCGTCGTGATGCTCCTCCTCCATTAGTCGATGCATCGGGTGCGCGACGCTGAATTGTCGACCGGATTGTCGATCACGAGGATCACAAGTCCCAGGCGCCGAGTAATAACTCGGCGCCCATGAAGAAGCATGTCGAGAAACATTACAGGGTTCGCTGGTTGGGATATTCCCCGGCGGACGATACATGGGAGCCATCGAGTACGCTGTCCCAAGATGTCCCGGACGTGGTCGAGGACTACGAGTCCCGTAGAAAGACGGTGATCGCGACCGACGCTGCCGGTTCCATCCCCGATCTCGCGAGCCGTAATGCTCGCGAGCAACGAAACCGCGACGACCTCCCGAGCGACTCCGAGACCGAGACCTAATATAAGGCTCGGGAGCATATGGATGATACGGTTGACGACCTCGGCTACGTGAATGCCGTCGGCGATCGTAAGGACGCGCTCTCACTCGCCGTAGCTCGGACACCTGGAGCTCCGAAAGGCTTCTCTCATAACGGGCAATCCATGGACGAATATGGTCGGGCATGCCTCGCGCACACACTAAGTCGTCCCATTCCTGCCGGACCGGTCGCGATCTGCCCACGTTGCACGTTGGACATCCCTCACGAATGTGGACGTAACAAAGGTGATACTCGTCACAAGTCATACGACAGATGCGCCGGCGCAGGTCGCCAATAGCGTGTCTATCACGCGTTCCCTCGCGACCGTCTAACCAGGACGTGAAGGACGTTCCTTCACGTCGGCTCGCGTTCCAGCGCCTGATGAAGGCACACCAAGACCTCTGCAACGCATCGTCGGTATATGCGTTGTTCGTCGCTTTGCCTCTCACTGTACGGTATCGCGTGAAAAGGTCCTTCATGACCTCCAGTGGCTCGGGTTCGACAGCACCTTCAAGACCATACAAGCGCCACGGTTTCAAGTCCCCATCCATGACCTGCGGCGCCTGCTCTCTACGGATTGTCGCTTGGTGTTCCCAGTTCTGGTTGTCAGAGACATTGTTTCGTGGACGCCTAGTGTTCATGCTGCTCAGTTAAGTCTAACTGAGCAGCTTCGGAGTTACGCCGTTGGTCGAGAAGAAACTTTCTGCGATTCGCGCTTACGTTGAGGTAAGCGCAACTTAAAGGGAGGGGGGGGGGTGATGTAATAGGGCAACCTATGACATGAGTAGTTATAGGATTAATACATAATTACATAAGTAGGCATAGGGCAGTATCCGATTAGCGGATACTGCGCGTCATCTTATTATTGGTTTATTATTGGGGTGCCAGACCCAGTAATTAGCCAATAATAAATTGACTTCCATATTGAGTGGTTCCCATGAGCTAGGGAACATATTCGCACTTACTGCGAATTAAGACTAAAACAAAACTAAAACAGAGTTATATTTACGAGTTAATTAAGAGCGCTTCCCCAACGCCCTTTTAGTGTAAGACGGTAACGGGTCCTTAGCCCGTTACAGTATCTTATCGATTGTGATTCGATAAATCACTAACGCTGTATTAAGTACATCATACACAGATGTTTAGACGATACGTCGTCCAATAGCAAAGTCTGCATATAATAATTATTATGTAATTGATCTAGTGTAGTGTAATTAGAGTAGGACTATTCATAAAAACCTTAAAGCATAAATAAAATCAGTTCTCCTTTTGAGTTTAAGATCGGAAGTCGTTCTGACTTGTTCTCTTGTGCACTTCGTGCGCTGGTTCTATGAACCTTAAGCTTCTGGCTTGACTGACTAAAGTCTCTTTGCTAATTCCTTAGAACCGGGTAATTTTTAGGTCGTTTAATTAGTTCCTTAGAACTAAGTGGCTTTTAGCCTTAACTCTATTTAATTCTCTAGAACTAAGAGGCTTCCAGCCGAAAGTCTTTCTCTGGCTTAAGAGCTGTGCAGCTCCGCTACACTTGGTAGCACTAGTAGTCAATCCTACACCTGAGTCTTTAAAGACTGACCCTCTGTGAGGATGGAGAATCAAAATCACCTCTCTGAGGCACAACGACTCGCCTTAGATAAACTATCTGCGTTCGTCGGGCCCGATCAAATCGAGGCCCTTTTGGACCAAGGCCCCGAGGTTCTAAATGCTCGTCTTGAGGCCTTTATGCGTTATGAAACAACGCTCCTCGGGCAGGTCCATGACCAGGCAGCGTCAGCTGCGCCTACACAGTACATTCCGGTACCTGTGCCCGATGCAGAGCCAAAGGATCGCCCACTTGTTTTAAACGTAAAGGCCTTCGAGGGGAAGGAGGAAGAAAATCTTCTCCTCTGGATCCGAGAAGTTGAAATGGCAATGGATGCAGCCATGCTTGTATCAGATAAGCAACGAGTTGGCTTGGCCATTTCAAAGCTCGGTGGAAGAGCTAGAGAGTGGGCTCTAACAAGCGATGTCTCTGTAAATGCTGCATTTACCACATGGGAATGCTTAAAAAGCAATTAACTTGTGTGTTTGCACCGCCTAATCAGGCTTATCGTGTGCGCTCACGCTTCTTAGCTACCCGAAAGGGTAACAATGAATTGTCGGACTATGTCCAAGAGTTGAGAACTCTCATTGCTGCTATGCAGCAGGACCCGCTGGCAGAGGAAGTCCGAGTAATCATTTTTATGGAAGGACTTCGCACTGGGGTCGCCAGGACGGAAGTTTTCCGTGTCCAGCCTTCGACTTTCGAGGAGGCAGTAAGCATAGTGTTTAACGCTGAATTCAACTTCAAATCTGCTCGCTATGGTCTGCCCTGGTATTAATCAAATACCTCTAACAGGGCGGAACCCATGGACTTCAGTCAAGCTGAAGAAGCTGAGCTTCAAGCTGCTGAGCAGCAAGGTAACATCCGTAGATGTTACATGTGCGGAAGCACTAGGCATCTCCGCCCTAGCTGTCGGTTGCGAAAGCAACGTTCAAATCGGTAGAGCCGAAACCCTGCTCCTAGCCAAAAGGCGAGCACCGCAGGGGAAAACGTCAACTCCCAGTAGGCGCGGGTCGCCCTACTGGGAAAGAACTAAGTTCTGTTGAATCTTTAGGAGGTAAAGGTAAACAGGGCTTAGCTCCAGGTGGTTCTGTGGATGCTTCCATGGAACAAGATTACAAGCCAGGCTTGTTGGTTGTGTCGGCAACCGTTAAGGGTTTTGAGAATCCATGGTCAATTTTAATTGACTCAGGGGCGTCAGGTAATTATGTCCGACGTCGTTCCCTTAAAGGGAGTAAGCGGTATGCTGAGGCGCTAAAAGCGCAGGAGGGTGACAGTATAACCGTGCGTCTCGCGACCGGTGTACGTGTCACCTTTCCTAAAGTTCCGTTGAACTTAGGTGTGAAGTTCTTAGACTTCAATAGCGTTGAACGCTGTCTTGTCCTAGATTTGGACTCGAGATATGATCTCATTCTCGGTATGGCCTGGCTGGAACGCCATGAGCCGTGGATCGATTGGAGATCCAAAACTTTAGGCGCAACGCGCAATGTTCCTAGCGAAGCTTTGGAGAGTCATGAACCCACCTTCGCTAGAAAACAAAAGTGCTATTGGCGCGAGCCATTAACTGATTCAGTTAGTGTGCTGGACATTGGAGTGTCTGAGTTGATAAACTCCGATGTCAACAATAATAGTGTCGAGCAGAGCTCAGTGACACCTAGTGGAACGGAACGTACTCCGTTGAGTGATACTCAAAGTAATATTGAGACACTGGATGTCGGTAATGACATCGGCTCTCGTATAGAGCAAGTTAAGGTCGATGACCTTGTTAGTGATATTGGCTGTAAATGCGATTCACTGGATGTCGGTAATGACATCGGCTCTCGTATAGAGCAAGTGAAGGTCGATGACCTTGTTAGTGAGGTCACTGGTACTAGTGACCCACTGGATGTCGATAGTGACATCGGCCCTCGCATAGGGCAGGTCAATGTTAAGGGGTCTGTTGACCTTGGGGATGATAATATTCCAAGTACTTTGAAGAGTACGGTCTCGTCAATGAGGCGGCAGCGTTGCCAGATGGCGGCTGCGAGACGCAAAGCGTCTGTTTATCGCGTAGTCATGTCAGTGACCAACCATACACCCTGGTCAACGGAGTGACATGGTGATGTGGTGGAGTGGATTCTCAAACAACGTAGGAGATCCACAAACACACACAGCGCCGGACTGCCGACTTACGGAGGGGGTACCCCGATACCGTGTCGTGTTGGCCTAGGGTATCACCTTGTGTACCCGTCGGCTTGGCTGGTCTTGCTCCTCGGTTGAGAGACTTAAACTTGGTCTTTGTATAAGACTTGGACTTGGTGGTCCCCGAGTGGATATACTTCACTTGGGACCGTGTTTCTTTATGCTCAATCCACTTAGTCGAGAGCGATGCACCTGGTACTGCGTACCCCTTTGGTGGCTGACTGTTCTTGGTCCTTGGACCCCTTTGTGTTCCTCCCCGTAGGGAAACCGCTTCCTGTAGCGGGTCGTAGAGTGTTGACACCTCAGGCCAACTATCCTGAGGTTCAACTTGCGTTGCTTGAGCCGTCTAACACCTGCTGGACGTCGGGGGGGTCAAAGGGTATCCCGCCCGGAAGAGGTGAAGCGACGGAGAAGCTTAGAAGGGGCGCTTAAAGCTGCCACGTGTAATGCAAATTCGAGTGTGTTTATTTACCTTATACTTTGTATGCTTTTTCTTGCCTAACCCTAACCCTTTGATCTGGATAGTGCCACGTGTCGACTCTTGGAGGAAGAACTGGCTCCTTGGTACCTGTACTTTCTGTAATCTTCGATATTCTGTGTACCGATTCTGCACCCTCGGACATTGGACCCTGATACCCTGAGCCCTGGGCCCCTGGAACCCCTGGGCCCCTAGTGCCCCTGGTACCCCTGTACCCCTGGGCCCCTGTACCCTGTACCGCCCCTGGAACCCCTGTACCTCTGGGCCCCTGTAGCCCCTGGGCCCCTGGACCCCTGGGCCTGTGCTGGCTCCGCACGTCTGGGTCCTTATATTCTTAATAAGGCGGGGCCTGGTGTGTGGTTGTAAATCCGCGAGGCCGGGTCGTGGTCACTCCCTCGGGGAAGTGACCAGAAAATCTCTTTCTCTCTGTTCCATTTCCCTCAAACTCCAACTTTCCCTGGCACTTTACCACAGTGAGGTTGACCTTGAGGCCCTCCCATCATTAAATGCTCTCTTAGAGCTAGACGAAATGTCTGTGGATGAATTTCATCAGGCCTTGAAGGCTGGTGCTCTATCCGATATGGTGGTCATTCGACCTACCTCGAGCTGGACTCATCCTCGCTTGTCCATGAGACAGTCCTTGAAGATACAAAAGCGGCACTAAGTGCACGCAGTGGGGCATCTATTCTGAAGGACCCTTAAGATCCCTACTATCCTTATGTTAAGGAATTCCAGGACGTGGTGTGTCACGATCCACCGTCGGTTCTACCACCTGATAGGGGTGTACGTCATGAAATTGACTTGGTTCCCGGAACCAAATAGTGTGTAACACGGCAGTGGCCTTTACCCAAAGAACAGTGTGACGTCATTGACGTGCTCTTTCGTGCAAAGCACGCGGCGGGCATGGTGCGCGAGAGTTAATCTCCGCACTCGACACCCACTTTCTGTGTTAAGAAACCGAATGGTAAATGGCGTATCGTTCATGCTTATAATAAGCTCAATGCAGCCACTATACCTGCACAGACGCCAGTACCTAGAAAGGATGTTCTTCAGAACAATATGGTCGGTTGTACCATGTACAGTGCGCTCGACATGTCGATGGTTATTATCAATTGCTCATGCGAGCTAGTGATATTCCGCTTACTGCTGTTAGTACTCCAAGCGGTATGTTCTGGGAGTGGTTAGTGATGCCCCAGGGGCTATCTAATGCTCCGGCTACGTTTAACCGTTTGGTGACGCAATTGTTTAGTATCGTCTGTGACGCATCGGATTTTGCCATTGGCAGTGCTCTGTTACAAATAGGTGATGAAGGCCGTGAGCGTGTAGTCGCTTTTGATACTCGCCAGCTAAAAGCTGCAGAGAAGAACTATCCAGTTCATGACAAAGAGCTACTTGCGATGAAGTATGCCCTGGTCAAATTTAGAGTTCATCTGCTAAGCTCAAAGCCTTTTTGTGATCTATACCGATCATGCGTCTTTACGCACTGCGACTCAGTCACCGCATCTCTCGCAGAGAATGGCCAGATGGCTGTCATTCTTTGCCGAATATAACTTCGAGGTGAAATATAAGCCTGGTAAGCAAAATGCTTTGGCTGATGCGTTGTCACGCAGACCTGACTATGAGCTGGCTCATGTGACGACGTTGTCGTCTTCTATCATTATTTTCATTCGATCTGCGTATGCTAAAGATGATCACTGTATAGCGTTGCTACATGCTCTTGGCAGTGATGAGTTTAAAGACTCGGACATTAAATTGTCGGCACTATTACGTGCGAGCCTCCATCGATCTTCTATCGATGAGGGGCTGTTGTACTATCGTACAGATTTGGCGGATCCTCCGCGTATTGTGGTTCCTCATGACGAGGATCTGTAGTATCGTATCCTCTATGAGGTACATGACACCGCCATCGGTGGTCATTTGGGTCGTAAAAAGACCTATGGGGCAGTATGCCAAACTTATTGGTGGCCCAAATTATATAAATGGGTGCGCTTATATGTGCGTACGTGTGAAACGTGTCAACGGGTGAAACCCTGACCCCATTCGGCAGCGCCGCTGGCTAGTTTGCCTATTCCCATTGGGTGCTGTGAGTCCATTAGTATGGACTTTGTATTTGGCCTACCGAAAGATTCGCATGGCAACACAAGTATTGTGGTCTTTGTTGACCGCTTAAGCAAGATGGCTCACTTAGCGGCTGTGCCAGATTCGATCGATGGTGTGGGTACAGCGGAGCTGTTTATCGATCGTGTGCTTCGCCAACATGGCTTGCCAGTGGCAATTGTTTCTGATCGTGATCCTCGTTTTACGAGTAAATTTTGGAAGTCTGTCTTCCAGGTGCTGGGCACCCGTTTAGACATGTCCACAGCGGATCATCCGCAGACCGATGGTCAAACTGAGCGCGTGAATCGCGTTGTTGAAGATATCCTACGCAACGTTTGTGCTGAAACGCCTAAGCGATGGGGCGCTATGCTCCCTGTTGTTGAGTTTGCACTCAATAATTCCGTGCACGCCTCTACCGGCTACACTTCGTTCTATGTGAATGGTCTCACACACCCAGGCGTTCCGTTAATGCTACCACCGAGTGGATCAGGGCTTGGTGGGGGAGAGGTTGCCGATCGGCTTGCTGATGTCAGCCCTAATACTGTTAAGAAACAGGTGAGCGCGTTTCTCGCAACGCGACTAAATGTCTTACGACATGTGCAAGACGCAATGGCTGATAGTCAAGACAAACAAAAAGAATATGCGGATGCTAAAGGGAGAAGTTGTAGTGATTATTATGAGTTCGGAGACCAAGTATTACTTAATGCTAAAAACCTACCTACCAATGTAGTATCTGCTGTCTCTAAGACAAAGTTGCGTCCGCGCCTTATCGGACTCTTTACGGTCGTGGCCAAGAAAGGCTTAGCATATACGCTTAATCTGCCGCGCAAATTGCGTACGCACTCCGTGTTATATGCTGGATGATCAAATCATATCGGAATCAATCCCAAGTGAGCACTAAGGCACTCGCGCCGAGTTCATCGGCATTGCCGCGGGGCGGATCATCTGCACCAAGAGGTCAAGCTGCCCCTCCACTCGGGCTCGGCTCTTTTTCAGCGACTCGAGGCGGGAGCTCATCGACTGCACAGTCTCACGGAGAGACTGCACCTCTTGAAGTAGCTCGGCATGAGCTTGTGCTGGTACACCGGCCTCCTCCGGCTTTGCTTGATGAACAGTGGAATCTTCAGCTGCGTTTGGAACTTCTACTGCAGAAACGCCGTCGCCATGGTCAAAACCAGTATCTGGTGAAGTGGCGGGGATATCCCGAGTCGTGGAACTCATGGGAGCTCGAGGTTCCCCTGCGGCAGGATTGCCCATACGCCGTGGAAGTTTTTGAGCGTCGTGCGCAGGGCCAACCTGTTGGCGATGACGCTTCTCATGGGGGTAGACGAGTTAGCGGCCTCGGCCTGTCGTGAACTCGCGGCTACAGGTGTAGCTGAAACGCTGGAGTGCTGGCTAACAGACGCATATTGCGTTCGTGGAGACTCTAATTTTCCTCGGGCCTTCAGTTCAGCGTAGTCGTAACGCATTTTTCGTTCGAGACGAACATCTGCTCCATCGGCACTTGCCCGTAGGGTTCACATGCTGCTTAAACGTCGCGCATAATGCGCCCAGCGGCTAAAAGCCGTGTCTTCTTCGTCCTCGGTTTCCCCCGCGAACAGAAGGATGGGAACACCCTTTATGGGAGGAACTGGCGCACCGCGCACTTGCCTATTAAGGCGTGCCAAGTATTGGCTTTGTGTAGTGATGTGGGGTTCCAGATATCGTTGTCGAAGTGCCGTGCGCGTGGCAACATCCTCAGGTGAAATGGCCTCAGGCCCAATGGTCCAGCCAGAAAGGAAATGCCCAGATGCTTCCTTTAGGCGTTCTTCCACCGTAGGTGGCTTGAACCTGTACTGCCGGTGGTCCTGAAGTCTCGCCATATTCTTCGTCCGGCGCTTGGCGCCTTCCTCTTGGTCGATGGTCTGCTGTTTCTGCTCGTAGAGTGGGTTGGTAACCGTCGCCGTTGATGATACGTCAGGCGGGTCACGTAACGCTGTTAGCGCATCTGCAGCACCACGTTCAAGGAACGAATTCGGTGCATGACTAGTGTCATCTTCACTCGTGAGGGTGGCTAAAGGGGACCCATCGGGTCCCACAAAGACAGTGTCACTTTCGTAATCAACCGCTTCGTCAAGGTTGGCTTCAACGAGGTCCCGAAGAGTCTGTGACACACTGCCAGGAGGCGTCATGTTATGTGCCGTGAACAAACCGTAAGGTTTTAACGTTCGCTAAAGCACTACCTCGAAGAGGAAAGATGTCGAATAACATTCTATGAGAACGTCAGTCTGGTGGGGGAGAGTGTAACGGGGTTACATGACGGTTGTAGCGTATTTTCGTGAGTTTACGGTTAAACTCCCCTTTGTATTGCATATAATGCATTATTATACTTAGGTATTAAGTATGAGCGTTAAGATACGGTATTCGGTAATACCGTATCTTATCGATTGTGATTCGATAAATCACTAACGCTGTATTAAGTACATCATACACAGATGTTTAGACGATACGTCGTCCAATAGCAAAGTCTGCATATAATAATTACTATTATAGTAATTAATCTAGTGTAGTGTACTTAGAGTAAGACTATTCATAAAAATCTTAAAGCATAAATAAAATCAGTTCTCCTTTTGAGTTTAAGATCGCAAGTCGTTCTGACTTGTCCTCTTGTGCACTTCGTGCGTTGGTTCTCTGAACCCCTAAGCTTCTAGCTTGTACTTGCACTCTGTGCGTTGGTTCTCTGAACCTTAAGCTTATTGCTTGATTGACTAAAAGTCTCTCCTACTTCCTTAGAAAAGGGTGACTTTAAGTCGTTTAATTAGTTCCTTAGAACTAAGTGGCTTTTAGCCTTAACTCTATTTAGTTCTCTCGAACTAAGAGGCTTCCAGCCGAAAGTATTCCTCTGGCTAAAAAGCTTTGCAGCTCCGCTACATGGCTCCCAAGTCCCTCCATACAAGGATCAAGTCTATAAGTCTTCTGTGTCTAACGAGGAGCAAGACTAGCCAAGCCGACGAGTACACAAGGTGAGACCCAAGGTTGACGCGACACGGTATCGGGGTACCCCCTCCGTAAGCCGGCAGTCCGGCGCTGTGTGTGTTTGCGATTCTCTCACGTCGTTTGAGAATCCACTCCACAACAAACCTCTAAGAGGTAGAGGTGAACAGAGCTAGCCCATGACTTCGTGAGATTCCTCGTGGCGTGAATACAAGCAAGGCTTGCTAATTGTGTCAGCAACCATCAAGGGATTTGATAAGCCATGATTGACTCAGGGGCGTCGAGTAATTATGCTCGATGTCGTCTCCTTGAAGGGAGTCATCTGTATGCTGAGGCGCTAAAAGTGCAAGAGGGTGACATTATAACCGTTCGTCACGCGGCAAGTGTACGTGTCACCGTTTTTTAAAATTCCGTTGAACTTAGGTTTAGTTTTTATAGGTTTCTATAGCGTTGAACGCTGGCTTATTTTTAAATTTGGACTCGAGATGTGACCTCACTCTCTGTATTGCTTGGCTGGAACGCCATGAGACATGGATCGATCGAAGATCTAAAACCTTAGGCACTACACGCGATGTTCCTAGTGAAGCTTTGGAGAGTGATGAACCCATCTTCGCTAGGAAACAGAAGCGCCTTTGGCGCGAGCCACTTACCAAGTCAATTTGTGTGCTGGATATCGGTGTGTCTGAGTGATGGGACACCCCATATCAACAATAGTAGTGTCTAGAAATGCTCATTGACCTAGTGAGACGGCGCATACCTTGTTAAGTGATACTCACAGTGATATCGAATCACTGAATGCTGAAGGCATTGGGCCAAGTCATCAAGGGTTGAACCCGAGTAATGAGCGTGGAGTGGCGCGTATAAATACACCGAGTGATGTTGGCTGTAACAGAGACTCACTAAATGTCGGTAATGACATCGGCTCTTTTCTAGATCAAGTTAAGATCGAAGATTTTGGTAGTGATGTTGGCGGCTATAAAGACTCAATGGATGTCAGTAATTACATCGACTATCCTATAGAGAAAGTTAAGGTCGAACAAACCTATCGACTTTGAGTATGATACTATCCCGAGTACTTCAACAAGTAAGGTCTCTTCATTTGAGACGGTAGCGTCGCCAAATGGCTGCTGCAAGACGTAAGGGGTCTATTTATCACGAAGTGATGTCAGCGATCAGCTGTATACCCTTTTCAATCGAGTGACAGGTGATGTTGATGGCGAGGTGGGCCTTGAGGCCCTCCCATCACTAAACGTTGTGTTAGAGCTAGAAGAGATGTCGATGAATGAATTTCATCAAGCCTTAAAGGCTGGTGATCTATCCGATATGGTGGTCATTTGACCAGACCTTGAGTTGAACACATCCTCGCTTATAGATGAGGCAGTCCTTGAAGATACAAAAAGGCTACACTTAGTGCACGTAGTGGATCATCTATCTTGAAGATCCCTTCGGATCCCTGCTACTCTTTATTTAAGGAATTTCAGGGCGTGGTGTGCCATGATCCACCGTCTGTTCCACCTCCTGATAAAGGTGTTCGTCATAAAATTGACTTGATTCCTGGAACCAAATACTTCGTGACACGGCAGTGGCCTTTAACCAAAGAACAGTGTGACGTCATTGACTCGTGCACAGTACGTGCCTGGTATGGTGCTCGAGAGTTAATCTTCGCACTCGACAACTACATTTTGTGTCAAGAAACCGAAACTCGACTTAGTCGATGGGTACTATTAACTACTCATGCGAGCAAGCGATGTCCTGCTCACAGAGGTTAGCACACCGAGAATATGCTCTGAGAGTGGTTGGATATGCCCCAGGGCATGTCGATTGCTTCGGCTACGTTTAATTGACTCGTGACGCAATTGTTTCGACCCCATCGAAGTTATGCACAGACGTACTTTGATGACATTTTTGTTCATAGTCGTGCTGAACACGGGCGGTGGATACCGAGAACCATATTGTTCATTCACGAGCTGTGCTCGAGTGCATGCACACTAATAAATTATATGCTAATGCATTTAAGTGCATCGTTGGTGCTGGAGAAATTCCCTTTTTAGAGTTCTTCCTTGGGAAGCGAGGCCTAAGAGCGGGTACCGCTAAAGGTCAAGATCGTAGTCAATTGGCCCGTTCCACAGACCCAGTAGGACTTGCGTAAGTGGCTTGGCCTTGCCAATTACTTGCATAAGTACAATGTGGTGGAGTGGGATTCACAAAATTGCTGATTTGATCCCGACTCTCCACTGGCGACCGGACTACCGAATAACGGAGGGGGTACCCCGATTCTGTGTGCAAAGCCTTCCTCGCCTTGTGTACCCGTCGGTTGGGCGGGTGGCACTCTTTTAGGTGAACTTGAGTCGATGCCGATCCTAATCTTTTTAGGGATAGGTGGGGAGGGGCGATCGCGTGGAACTCTTTCACACGATCGCAGTAGTACTTGGGGTGCTCTGCTTGAGTCGCCCTGATCTCCCTTGAGATCGCCTTGTGCAATGTCGATACTCAATCCGCTTGCCTTCTGACCACTTGAGCTGTCTCGCGATCTTGTATCTGAACCCTGAAGTTCTCTGCGTCCGATCACAATGTAGTTTTTTGTGTTGAGAATCGTGTATCCCTGGCCAAACAATCCAAGAATATAACTTGCGTTGCGATGTAACAAAAGCTCTTGATCGTCGGATGGCCAAAGAATCCAGCCCGGAAGAGCAGTCTGCGTGCGCCTTTTGAAGCAAATCGACTCTCTCTAATGTAACCAATCAAATACTCAAACCTATAATTCTGTCTATCTGTGGTCTAGGATCTACTGCCGCTCGTCACCTTTTTGAAAATGAATCAGAGCTCGATATGTGGTCCACTCCGAATACCATCGTGATCTCGATCCGTCGATCCCGGTTCTGGATCGATCGGTAACCGGTAACATACTTTCCAGATCGAGATTACGGATCGATCTGTAACTGGTTTCACATCGCGATTCACTTTCCAGATCGAGGTTACGGATCGATCTGTTATCGTTACACATCGCGATCCACTTTCCAGATCGAGGTTACGATCCGATCTCATCTGATTCATCGATCCGATTCTCCTATGATCGCGACTGTGGTCTGATTCATCGATATGATCCTCCTAGATCGCGACTGTGGTGTGTGGTCCACACCCAATACTCTTTCGATCCATATTCTTCTATGTTCTAGACACCGTTACTTTCTCTTCCAACCATCTCGCATGTCTTATTGGCCAATAAGAGCGCGGGATTGTGGATCGACGATATTTCTTTGATCGATCCCTCTCAAATTATCCGATTGCTTTACCACGACAATGAGAACTACGCTGATATGGCTTGACCAGTATCCAATTTTCTTATAAAAGGACGTGGAATGGGATGACATGACAAACACGAGAACGCTTTTCAAGCGGTGAAAGCAACCCTTCTTATGCTCCTATTTTTGCTTTTCCAGACTCTGACCGACCGTTTAGCGTCATATGATACGCGTCGAACTTTGCCATCGACAGTGCTCTGTTACAAATAGATGATATAGGACGTGAGCGTGTGACCGCCTTTGAATCTCGCCAGCTGAAAGCTGCAGAGAAGAATTATCCAATTTATGAAAAAGAGTTACTTGCAATGAAGTATGCTCTAGTCAAATGTAGAGTTCATCTACTTGGCTCGAAGCCTTTTGTGATCTATAACAGATCATGCGTCGTTACGCACTGCGACTCAGTCGCCGCATCTCTCGCAGAGAATGGCCAGATGGTTGTCATTATTTGCTGAATATAACTTCAAGGTAAAGTATAAGCCGGACCAATGAAACGCTTTGGCTGATGCGAAGTGCTCATAGTGAAGACTTTTAACAATCGGACAACATATTGTCGGCACAATTGTGTGCAAGCCTTCGCTGATATTCCATCGATCAGGGGCTGTTTTACTATTGCACAGATGCGGCGAATTCTAGTTCCTGAAAGGGGCGCTAAGCGCCCTTCCCAAGTGCAGCAGTTTGTTGTCGCTGCTCATCGAGCGGGTTTGTCACTATTGTGACTAACGTTTCGGCAAACGTATAACGCAACGCCGTGAGAGTTTCTTCAACACTACGTTCAAAAAAAGGATTAGGCGTGCATCGAGGTTCCTTTTCACCTAAGGACAAGGTTTAGACTCGTCTTCAGCCTTAACATAAGGTTTACTTCGAGGAAGCTGCTGTCACTTCCGTAATCCATCGCTTCCTCTATATATCTTATTAAGAGACCACGAAGAGTCTCAAATTCATGACCAGTGAGTGCTATATAAGCGCACAATATGGATAACCGTTAAATTTGGTGTTTGTAATGGGCTACATTACACACATAGTATTAACACAAATAAACAATTACATATGTAGGCAGGTGCTGGGCCCGAATAGCGGGCACAGCGTGGTAATTTATTATTGGTTTATTATTGGGCCTAAAGTCCCCAATATGGACCAATGATAAATCAACCTGAAATTGTGTGGTTCCCGAAAGGCGGGAACACTGTCGTATTTATTACGACTAAAATCTTCGTAATTAGTACGAATTAAAACCAAAAATAAAAATCAGAGTTAAATTTACTTAATACCTAATACTTGGGCTTGAGTCTTCCTCGAGCGCGCGTGTAAGCTAGTGACGGTACGTTCTAGCCCCGTTACACCTGGTAGCACTTTGTAGTCCTTCCTATGCCCGAGTTTGGGATGAGCGAATCGTCGTACTTTGACGCTCCAGATTTATTTCTGGAGCACGCGACCTTCCCCCATCTTACTGGTGTTGAGTGGGATGCCCTTAATCGCCTCGCGGCGATATCGGGAGAGGCATTCGTCGCGTCGTTGATGAGATCAGCGACCCCTGACGCGCAACGTCTCGCCATACATGAGTTTATAACGGCACTAGCGACGCTCGAGGGTCCAGGCATCCAACCGGCGAGGCTTAACTCCCTCGCGCCCTTCACGTAATGAGGCCGTGAAGATGGAAACCTCCTCCTACTCTGGAGAAGGTAAGGACCGGTTGTCGCTGAATCGATGGTTCCGAGAAGTTGATATCGCCATCGCCTCGAGACTTCTTGAGGCTCCCCAGGCGATGGTAAACTTTCATCTTTCCCGCCTCACCGGGAAGGCCAAGGAGTGGGACCTTGGTAAGCTCGTTGTGGACGAGCACGCATTCCCCACCCTGAATACCATCCAGGACGATCTTCGTCTTGCTTTCGAGCCACCACAAGAGGAGAAACTGGTGCGATCAAGATTCCTGTCGATGCGACAGGGTAAAATGGCGATGCGTGACTACGTACAGATGGCTAGGCATCTGGCGTCGTGTATTATCACGCACCCCATGGACATGTACACGCAGGTGAATGTCTTTGTGGATGGTATGCGTGAGGGGCAGACCCGCTTATCGCTGGAGCGCGCCGAGCCTGCCACATTGGAGGAGGCATTTGCCATCGCACTCCATGAAGACTTTAGGGTCACAAAGGCATATGCCAAACCCTCGGTCGTCAGCATTCCCCGGCCTTCTGGTCCAGAACCTATGGAGATCGACGTTATTGAGTCTTCGGGTGACCGACGACGTGTCTTTCATAAAGGTGACGCTCGCACCGGGCGTCAAATGGTTTGCTTTCGTTGTCGCAAGCCAGGACATCGCGCGGCAGAGTGCCGTGCGCAAGCTCCAATATCGGTGCAAGTAGCGGATGCCCATCATGAGGGTGCTGTACCGGCCGCACGTCCAAAAAACGGTCGGGACCACTAGGTGCAGGGCGCCCTACTGGTTGGAACGGAGGTCCGGGTCCCCCGGTGGCAGCCCAACCTTCCAGTCCTCCTGCGCTACGCGCACGGTTAAATGCCACCACTACGAGTGGTGATTCACGTCTGATTATTGTCAGTTTACATGTCGCCGGCGTCCGGCGACCTCTGCGAGCACTCCTGGACTCAGGAGCAACAAATAATTTCTTTCGTGAATCTTGTTTGTCGATGCTGCCTCCCAGCATTCAGGTCCGTGAGGGACCTGGCCAAGTCGTCGTCAAGTTGGCTGACGGGAAACCACACCGCGTATCGCGGCGCGAAGTGTCGTTGCCGTATACGTTTGATGGCTTTCGCAGTAATGATGATTTCTTGGTGATCGCGATGAATTATGCATTCGATTGCATACTGGGCATGCCATGGTTGGCACGTTATAAGCCCCAGATCGACTGGTTAGCCAGATCAGTGAGACGTCGACGCAAGTTCGATGTCAGTGAAGTGTTTACCCATCTCTTGGTATCTCCAAGTGACTGGCCGAACGTCACAGTCGTGGATCGTGATTCCACGACGTTGGCGGTGCACAGAGCGAGCGATGGCCCTCTCTGCACTGCTTATGCTGTTCTTCGAGACACAAGTGACAGTGACTCCTCGCTACAGAGCGAAGAGGATGACGAGGACGACGCGGTCGAACAGGGGTTCCCGCGCGTCATTAATGCGGTTGAACAGGGGTTCTCGCACGTGAATGCAGTGGTTGAACCGGGGTTCCCATCTGCACCTACTGTGGTCGAGCAGGGGCTCCCACAAGGGCATTGTGACGACGAGCAAGAGCTCGCCAGCGAGTGTGACGTGGACGGACAGGAGTCCCCACGCGAGAGCATGATGGTCGAACCGGGGTTCCCATCATCACCCACTGTGGTCGAACCGAGGTTCCCACATGGGCATATTGTGGTCGAGCAGGGGCTCCCACACGAGTACAACGTGGACGGACAGGAGTCCCCACGCGAGAGCATGATGGTCGAACCGGGGTTCCCATCATCACCCACTGTGTTCGAACCGAGGTTCCCACATGGGCATACTGTGGTTGAGCAGGGGCTCCCACACGGGTTTACGGCGGCCGAGCAGGAGCTCCCGCATCAATTGTCGACGGTCGAGTTTGGGGTACTCCCGTCCAGTGTTTCCGGCATCTTGGATGAAGACATCCAGTGCCTAGAGGGGGGATGGTTTATCACCTGACTGCGGTTCGCCAGCTTCGAGTAGTGACTCGAAGCACGATGGGGACAACAGCACCGAGAATTTAGCGTTGGAATGCGTCCACGCTATCGTGTACGTGGAAGGGAGTCCACAAAGGTGCCAATATATCGAGGTCGAGAGTCCTCCTCGTGATGCGTCTTCCATTACAAGCCTTCCAGGGCTTTCCTGGAAGCATTTCCTACGTGACCTTAAGGAAGGCATTGTGGAACAAGTGTGTCTAATCACCAATGAGGTGGTTACCGTGGCAAACGAGGAGCATATGGCGCGTCCTCAAAGCGCTGATCCGAAGTCAGCGCGTGAAGAAAGGTTTGCATCACAGTCATGGGAGGCTCTGCGAGAGTCTGGTAACCCTGTCTACGACATTGCTCGTGAGTATGCAGACGTGTTCCCGGACAAGATCCCGGCTGAACTTCCTGCGGACCGTGGTGTTCGGCACGAGATTGATCTCGTGCCAGGGTCGAAGTATTGTGTGACACGGCAGTGGCCGTTGCCTCGAGATCAAGTCGAAGCTAATGACGCATTCTTAGAAGGCCGCCGCAAAGCGGGTCATGTGCGTGAGAGTATCTCACCACATTCGAGTCCAACCTTCTGCGTGAAGAAGGCTACGGGAGGCTGGCGGATAGTGCATGCGTTTAATAAGCTGAATGATGCCACTATTCCTGCGCAAACGCCAATTCCCAGGAAGGACATGGTGCTGAATTCCATGTCAGGAAGTGTCATCTTCAGTGCCATCGACTTGACCGATGGCTTTTACCAGATTTTGATGCGCCCGAGCGATATCCCACTCACCGCGGTGAGCACCCCGAGTGGCATGTTGTGGGAGTGGCTGGTTATGCCACAAGGGTTGACGAACGCTCCGGCCACTTTCAATCGCATGGTGTCTCAAGTGTTGAGACCTCTTCGGAACTTTGCTCCAAGTTATTTTGACGATATCTTCGTCCATAGTCGCGCCGAGGGCAACCTCAACGATGTCCAAGTTCACCTTCAACACCTGAAGCAAGTGTTTCAAGTTATGCGGGACAACAAGTTGTACGCGAATCTCAAGAAGTGTGTCTTTTGTGCACCGGAGATTCCGGTGTTAGGTTGCTATGTGAGTAAATCGGGAGTTCGAGCTGATCCAGAGAAGGTGTCGTCCATCTGTTCTTGGCCCACGCCCAAGAACCCTACGGAGTTGCGCCAGTGGCTCGGCTTGGCTAATTATTTGCACAAGTATACGAAGGATTATGCTGGTTCTATCCAGCCTTTGTCGTCACTCTTGAAGAAAGACGCCACGTGGTTGTGGCATCCCGAGCACCAAGCAGCCTTCGAAGCAGTAAAGAAGAGCCTAGCGTCAGCACCAGTCCTGGTCCTACCAGACGACTCCAAGCCGTTCCACGTGGTTTGCGACGCCAGTGATTTTGCAATCGGTTGTGCCCTCATGCAATTTGATGATGAGGGCCGTGAACGAGTCGTGAGTTACCAGTCACGACAGATGAAGCCAGCTGAGAAGAACTATCCGGTTCACGAAAAGGAGTTGTTAGCGATGCGCTACGCACTCATCAAATTCGCGTGCATCTCCTTGGTGAACGTACGTTTGCTTTTGTACACCGATCATGCATCGCTGCGCACAGCGATGAAGAGCCCACACCTGTCCCAACGGATGGCATGATGGCTCTTTTTCTTCTCTGAGTACAAAAAACTTCGTCGTACATTACAAGCCATGCAAGACTAATAGTCTCGCTGACGCCTTGTCACGACGTCCCGACTGCAATCCTCGGACTGCTCGAAGTCGTCAGGCTACTGATAACGAGAACGATGATGACCGATGTGCGATATGTGTATCGCTGAACCTAACACGGGTTACACCCGAGCCGTCTTTATTTGATGAGATCGTCGCAGTGTACAAGGGAAATTCAGATTATGCAGACATTATCGAGTATCGCGTGCTCCCAGCGATGCTGCACTGGGAGCATCATCCCGAACTAAGCGCGAACACATTCATCGATACAGTTTAGACGGCGATTACCTTCTGTATAGCATCGACCAATTCGATGCTCCTCGCACGGTAATTGACAACGACATGGATTTGCGCGCAAGAAGTATCCACGAGTATCACGATGCTCCTGCTGGAGGCCATTTAGACCGCGAAAAGACTTTCGCGGCTGTGTCTCGTGACTTCTTCTGGCCCCACATGTATAAGTGGGTACGCAACTGGATTCGAACGTGCGAAATATGCCAGCGTGTGAAGCCATTTCCATCGTCACAGGCTCCCTTGCGATCGTTGCCAATTGCAGCAGAGGCCTGGAGATCAGTTTCGATGGACTTTATCTTCGGGCTTGCGCTCGATAGCCAAGCTCGAACGGGCATCTTGGTCTTTGTTGACAGATTCAGCAAGATGACACATCTCGTGCCTGTTCACGCTAAGATCATCGCGGCAGAGACCGCGGCGCACTTCATCGACGCGGTGTTCCGTCATCATGGCCTTCCAGAAAACATTGTTTCGGACCGTGACCCGCGATTTACGTCCGCATTTTGGACATCACTTTTCGAGCTCCTCGGGACAAAACTGCTGATGTCGACGGCAGCTCATCCGGAAACGGATGGGCAGACCGAGCGCGTGAACCGGGTCCTCGAAGACGTTCTTCGAAGTTATGCTACGTCATTTACAAGTTGGAGTGCATTGTTACCACTCGCTGAGTTCGCACTCAACAACGCCGTACACGCGTCAATAGGGTTGACGCCATTTTTTGTGAATTCGGCTCGTCACCCTCGTGTTCCTACTGTCCTGGCCGTGGGGCGACCCACAACACCTAGTGGCTCCACTCTGGGGGGGGATAAAGGTGATAAACAAGGATCGAGTGCAGCTCACGGTATTTTGAGTGCGAATGCAGTAACCCGATCCAAAGCAAAGACGGCCACTTTGACGCCATCAGACGTGGTGTCCCCATTAGCTCGATGGACTGCGCAGACATTGATTGACCCATCTTCGGGTAAGCGTTCACCTACTGCCAACTACGCGCCGATTGAGTCGGCGCGACCAATTGATGACATGGCCGTGTCGGAATTTATACTCCAACGTCAAGCCATCACCAGGTTTGTACGCGACGCACTACAAACTGCTGTAGACCTACAGAAGGAGAACGCTGACAAACATGGCAGAAAGAACATGAGCAAGTTTGAGAAAGGTGACCGTGTATTATTATCGACGGAAGGTTTAAGGGATTCTGCGGTCACTAATCTGAGCGCGAGTAAACTCGCGCCACGCTTCATCGGTCCATTCAAGGTTCTGAAGGCAATTGGCGACGCTTATACACTCGACGTCCCCTCTTCACTGCGACTCCACCCGACATTCTATGTCGGGCGGCTGAAGGAATATCGTCCGGCTACGCTTCACGGTTTGGCTCCGACGCCGGCTTCAGGGGTTCGTAAGTCGAACGGCCTTCCCGTCGTGCTCGACGCGCCGATGACATGGGGCGGGGTCTCGATCCCGTCTGAACCTGACCAAGAACCTGGCGTTCCAGAACCCTTATCCGTTCGAGCAGTTCACGGTTCGACCGCCGGGTCTCACTCGAAGTCTTCTCCGCCCGGGCAGCACGTTCACTGGCAGCCTCAGCCTCCAGCCGAGCATCGGCAGCTATATTCACGGCCTGATCAACATCGTCCTGAGCACCCAGGACGCCAGCACTACCATTGCGAGAGCCCTACTCCGCTTGTTGACGCGGAGGGAAAGGTGCGCTGGATCGTAGACCGCATTGTGGGTCACGAGGACCCTCCACAACCATTACTGCAGTCGGCTCATGAGAAGCGTGCGGTTCCATCCGTGCGCAGGTACCGAGTACGTTGGCTTGGATTCCCTCCCGAGCAGGATACATGGGAATTACGTTCCTCGCTCCTTCGTGACGTTCCAGATGTGGTTCTGTCGTATGAAGCCACGAAGTCGGACTATTCCAAGGCGGGCGAGCACGCGAACGCTCTCGTGACAAACGAGAGTGGTAAGGAGATCCACGTCGTCGGGAACGGGAACGATGACGCGAACGAGAACGATGTCGTGAACGAAACGATGCCGTGAACGAGAACGTCGTGTGAATACATATCACGATTGCGAGGCGAGAATTACGCAGCAGGATGGGCAAGCGAACGTGTCGCTGCCCTGCGCTGATGATCCCGCGGAGATTGACTCCGCTGTCGCGAGTGGTGCTGCCAGCGAGGCGCACCACGAATAACTGCGCTTCTCCGTTCGCTCAGACTTTGCTCATACTTTGCAATCCAACTTCGTTCGCGATCACTGAGTGGACACTCAGCGATGTGTCGTCGCCATTCGTCATGAGTTGGGCGTGGAGTCGAGTCACAAGACTGGCATCCTTCATTGACATGGACGAAGCAGAGACGGTCCTCATTCCAAGCATCTTCACACACTCTTTCGCGTAGCGCGCCGATGGAGTGATCGGCGCGAAGCTCCTCTCGATTGGCGAGCCATAGTTGGAAGCTGCTACCATCCTCGAGCATCCGATTCCAACGTTGGATAAAGGCACACCAAGAACGTTGTAGAGCTTCATGCTCGATTCCATCAAGACCTTTCCCGCGCAGTTTTTGAAATCGGCGGAAGTAGTCCCGCATCGTGTCCAGCGAGTCCGGAGCGTGAGCTCCGGACAAGTCGTACAGTGACCAAGGTATGAGCTGCCGCGCCATGATGCTTGTTGATGCACTCCCGCTGATGCTTCTTGGGAGTGCTGCTGGATTGGGTGTTGGGTCTCTGAACATCGCTTGTTCGTTTGTGGGCGAAATGTTTTCGATAGGTGAGCGCTCACGGTTGGTGAGTGCTGTCGTGAGAAGGGGGTGATGTAATGGGCTACATTACACACATAGTATTAATATGAATAAACAATTACATATGTAGGCAGGGTGCTGGGCCCGAATAGCGGGCACAGCGTGGTAATTTATTATTGGTTTATTATTGGGCCTAAAGTCCCCAATATGGACCAATGATAAATCAACCTGAAATTGTGTGGTTCCCGAAAGGCGGGAACACTGTCGTATTTATTACGACTAAAATCTTCGTAATTAGTACGAATTAAAACCAAAATAAAAATCAGAGTTAAATTTACTTAATACCTAATACTTGGGCTTGAGTCTTCCTCGAGCGCACGTGTAAGCTAGTGACGGTACGTTCTAGCCCCGTTACAGTGTTCGTGTTACTCTCCTCTTTGAGACTTATGTCGAAAATGACGTTATGTGGTAACGTCAGTCTGGTGCGTGAGAATGTAACGGGATTACACAACTGTGGTGGAGTGGGTTCTCAAAATTGTATGATGAGACCCCAAACCACTCACTGTGCCGGACTGACGACTGTCGGAGGGGGTACCCCGATGCCGCGTATGAACCTTGTCTCACCTTGTGTACCCGTCGGCTGGCGGGTTGCACTCTTCGGAGGACTTGGTGACGATGTAGATGTCTGCCTTGAGGGAGGTAGACCTGGGAAGCCTCGAGTGGATATGCTTCACTCGGTAGGCCGGTAGGTGACCACTCGATCGACCTTGTCGAGAGTGGGCTTAGAG
Source organism: Peronospora farinosa (assembly GCA_947646735.1). Taxonomy (NCBI): domain Eukaryota; phylum Oomycota; class Peronosporomycetes; order Peronosporales; family Peronosporaceae; genus Peronospora; species Peronospora farinosa. Next base: position 110,541 of record CANTFK010000380.1, read on the forward strand.
CCAAATTCTTCATGGAGCTTGTCGTCCCTGGCCATTTCCTTTTTGTGTCAGGGGTATTAACCACCTGACCTTTACTTTGCTCCCGGATCGTGAGGTGAGGGAGACCGCTTACGATAGCGGGTATGGGGGGTTTTGCTACTCGAGCTAGCTCACAGGCCAAATATATCCTGGAGCTCTATTCGCACTTGAACTTCGCTACACAACTGTCTTCGACTGGGGGCCAAAAAATATCTTAACCCGGAACAGTGAATAGCTTAGAGCAAATTCTTTTTGGGCGACAAAGTCGTTGTGATAATTCAATTCTGATTAACATAAAAAGTCTTGTACTATGCCAAGTAGATCGCAAATTGAGTAGTATTTAATATAGTCCTATCCTTTTAACTTCTTTACTCTATCCTTGCCTGAAGCTCTTATTACTTGCGTCGACTGGTCTGGTCCTTGTGTTAGCTGGCCAGGAGTGGCTGAACCCCGAGGGGCCGAGGTCGACCGAAGAAGAACCCAGGTCTTCCAACGAGGTACCGGGTCGACCAACGAGGGACCCAGGTCTACCGATAAGGGACCGGATCGACCGACGAGGGACCCTGGTCCACCAATGAGGGACCGGTTCGACCGATGAGGGACCCAGGTCTACCAACGAGGGGCCGGGTCGACTGATGAGGAACCGGGTCGATCAATGAAGGGCAATGGTCAACTGCCTTCGGTAATGGTTAACCGGTACCCTCATAATGATTTTTATTCTATGGGTCCTGCAGATTGTTCTTCGCCAACGGTCGCTCCCTCTCGAGGCCCCTGTCTTTCTGGTCTCTTTTCTTTGAATCCACGGTCTATACTCTGAATCCAACTAGATTCTGGGGTCCCCATATCGCAAAAACAGCACTTCACCATACAACGGTTGGATAGGTATATCCAGAGTTATGTGCATTGTTGTAATTCTATGGATATTGCATAAACGTATTTTTGGTACTTCCCTACAAGAAGGTATGAGGTATGAGCGTTACGATACGGTATTCGGTAATACCGTCTCATATCGGTTAGGATTCGATGATCGATATCGCTGTACTAAGTACATCATACACAGATGTTTGGACGACACGTTTTGCAATAAAGAAGTCTGCATGTTATTGTTACTGTTATAGTAATTAATCTAGTGTAGGGTACTTGTGTCTCGTAGCCGTAATTTATTTAGTTCTTTAGAACTAAGATGCTTTTTGCCTTTGAGATCTTTCTCTGACTAAAGAGCTGTGTAGCTCTGTTACACTCGCAGCAAAAAGAACGGCTGGGATTGCAAAACTTATAGGTGACTACAACAAGAATGGCTTAGATGATATCACGAAACGCATTACGCAAATACAGCTCGAACAACTGCACAAGACACTTCAGTCACATAGTGGCTCGCTTTTGACCTTAAGTGCCACTGTGCGGAAGATTGTCTTCTGTACGGGCACAAAGAGGTGCAAACACCGCTCTTCATCGGACACCATAATGTAGAACGTTGGCAAAGCCGTCGCTACATGGTCATGGACCTGTCCGATTAGCGTTGCTCTATAACACATAAAGGCCTCAAGGCTTGCATTAGGCACTTCAGAGTCTTGAGACATAATTTGGTCGATATCTTCAACCCCAACTAACGCTGTAAGTTTTTCCAGCGTGAGTCGTTGCGCCTCAGAGAGGTAAAGACTCTCCCATCCTCACAGAAGGTCAGTCTTAGAAATCAGGTGTAAGATTGACCACGAGTGCATCCAAGTGAAGCTGAGAAACGTAGTTGTTTAAGTCAGAAGAAAACATATACAGGCTAAAAGCCTCTTAGTTTTATAGAGCTACATATAACGGCATTAAGCCACTTCGAGTTTTAAGAAACAAAAGGAACGACAAGAAGTCTACGAGTCTAAGGAACTAGAAGAGATTTCCAGTTTACAACTTATAAAGCTTTAGAGCTTAAGGTTCAATAAACCAAACGTACGAAGTGCACTAGAGAACAAGCCTTTTGAAGGCTTTAACTCTATAACTCAAAATGAGAACTGAATTATATTTATGCAATGAGATCTAAGAATAAACATATCCTAAGTACCCTACACTAGACTAATCACTAATTTTGATTGCAGAATCTTTTATTGGATGACATGTCAACCAATCACCAGTGTATGTTGTACTTAGTAGTACTACTGTATCAGTTATGAAACCGATACTGATAGTATAAGGTAAAAGTAATACCTTATAATATCACTCATATATAATATTCCTTTTTAAAAGATCGGTATCAAGAATACATTTTATGCAATACAAAACTTTAATCGTGATGTACTTTCGGTATGATGGTACAACCGCCCGCCGTGTAATCCTGTTACAAGCTTAACGACGGCTACAAGATGTCATGGTGTATCATGGTGCTGGACAATGGTGGCAAGCCCCAATTTGAGGGTATGCGGTGCAGAACAAAAAAGCGGAAGTTGGGGTACCTGTCCAGTAAGGCAGCACAGACGCTCTGGCCCTACCAACAAGCACTGCAACCGAGAAAAGTAGTAGCAACAGGCGTGAGCGCGTCAAAAGAAGTAACAGCGTCGAAGTTCTTCTTCTTCTTCATACCAACTGGCGTGCTTATGCAAAGGAGTCTCATTTTCTGATGGACAAAATTCGAAGGCCAAGCTCCTGGTGGCTTTCATGAAGATAATAATTGTTGAGCGGCTTCGATCGAAGACCCGTGCTACCACCTACCGCGATGACGTGGCATACATGCCGAAGAGGATGTACAAGACTTCCTTAGCACGCACCATTTATATTTCCTTGCATTGGTCCACCACCGTTTTTAAGCATCTCCGAGCGCTCTACGCTGCCGGCGCACTGCAACATCAGCGTATGCTTTTGCTCTGTGGCAAGTCGAGACTCTGCGCCAGGTTGTACGCAAGTATCCTTGAATTAGTGTAATCTTCCACTCTTTGCTACACGACGGCATTCCATAGCAGTAACAACATGTATCTCTCATGTATTGCATAGACAGACTACCTGTACAACTTATGTCGCTTAAATTATTTATGGCGGGAGGTTTAAGCGACATAAGTTGCTTGTCAAAAATGTTTATGCAACTGAAGAGGGCATCAGTAACGCGTTCAACGCCAATCACTTCTCATCTGCCAGTTGACGATCGATCGTAACGATGGCGCACGTGGACCGCGCGCAGTTGAACGACATGAACCTGCAGGTGCTTAAGCGCCAGGACGCAGATGTGACAGAGATTGTGGATACTGCAAGCCACGTCGTCATGTACGAGTTTGACCAGGACGCACAGAGTTGGGTACGTGTGGCAACTTAAGAGAGGGGGTAGGTGCTAGTGTTTCGTGATGCTAACGTTGCAATGACGTTGTATTGTTGCAGAAGCGGAAAGACGTTGAAGGTTGTTTGTTTGTTGTCAAAAGGTGCGTAGGTGACGCTATTGAGGAAGTAAAATGACTCATACAATGGCTCACTCACTTTGCTGAGACGCTATCGCTTGCTTGCAGATCTTCGTCACCGCGTTTTCAGATCTTCGTGAACAACCGACTGAGCACAACAAACATGACGCTAGAGCTGGACGGACGCCTCCAAGTAGACAATGTCGATAGTTTCCTTATCCTCCGCAGCCCTGACTTGGTAAGTGAAAGCTCTGTAATCCATAGTTTGGTAGAGACTTGAGCTGATTTTGCTGTGTGTTATGTTTGATAGACGTACTCGTCGGGTTTTGCAATCTACGGTGTTTGGTTCTTTCCTGAAGAGGATCGTGCCAAGATTCTACAGCTGTTACAATCGTAAGAACCTTTTTGTCGTGCCTGTTTAATGAAGATGTAGTTACTAATGTGGTGAATTGTATAGTCTTATTCAGACGCTGAAAGCTCCACAGAGCGCTGCCATTATGAATAGTACGCAACAACAGCCCGTGAAGACTCAGTTGCCGCCTCAGATGCAGGCAAAGGCGAAACAGCTGCAGACGACACAGCCCACGCAGCAGCGGAACCAGCAGCAGGAGCGTCCTCCGTCGCAATCGCGTACTCGGGGACGTTCACGCAATAAACTGGACGATGTAAAGCGTCGCATCTCCAGTGTAAACACCCCCACCGCGATCTTGCAGCGATCTTCGAAGGGCACGCGAAGCAACAGCAGCAGTAGTGGCAGTAGCACAAACGGCATGGCTAAGCAGGAAAATACCCCAGTGGTTGCCAACTCGAGTGGCATGGTTCCTATTTCGAAGGTGGAAGGTATTGCTGCGGGTGAGGCCATTATGGGTATGATCTCGCAGAATTGGCCGCAACAGCAGCACAAGCAGCAGTCGACGGTGTCTAATGTGAACAAGGAGCAGCTGAAACAAACGCTGATCGATTTGCTGAATGACGCGCAGTTCTTTGACCAGATCTACCACGCATACGTGGACCGTGTGTCGACTCGAGGATGAAGAGCGAAGCGACAAAGGTAGTGTAAGCAGTGATGGCTGCCATTGAAGGAGGATCATTCGTTGGCATAGACCTTGAGCTCCAATCACACCTTTCCACTAGCTTTGAGTGAGAATAAAAAAGGGAGCGAGCGACTCAACACAAGATACCTAGTCTAACTCACACACACATTAACATGGGGTCGCGTCTGTTGTGCGTACAACATTATCATCATAGCAAGCCACTGCTGGCATGCAAATACACATTTTCGTGTTCTCTCTTTTTAACGGCTTGATGGTGATGTCTGAGACGAGTGATGACGGTGACAATCCGTTCACACGCTTTGCGTTTGCTTCGGTCCGAAACGATAGCAGCACCAACGATGGGATCACGGCAGAGATAACTGTTCATCAGCCTGGAACCTCCAGCGCTAAACGCGCTAGAACCGAAGCGAAGAAGCACGAAAAGGCTTCTTCCAGCCGTCAGGAAAAGATTATTAAGACTGAGCGTAAGAAATGCAGCGACGCATCTCACCAGCTGCAACTGCAGTTACTATTGGAGCTCTATGAAGCAAGGAAAGACATCGTGGACACACCCATCGACAAGTTCGGAACGAAAATGTGCGTAGCTCCTGGTGTGTCGAGCGCTAACGCCAAGCGCTTCCAGCTATTGGTGGCGGCGTTGCTCAGCTCGCAGACTCAGGATCCAATCACGTACGCGGCGATGCAGCGTCTGCATCAACTCGGAGGGAGCGGCGAAGGGCTCACCATTGCAACTGTGCAGGCCACAAGCGAAACAAAGTTGAGTGAAGTGCTCAAGCCGGTAGGTTTCTACCATCGCAAGGCGCACCAACTCAAGCAAGTGGCTGCCATCTTAAGCACGCGATTCCACGGAGACATTCCTCGTTCGTTGGATGAGCTACTGGAGCTGCCAGGCATTGGACCAAAGATCGGCCGTGTCATCACTTTGCTTGCATGGGGACAAGTAGATGGCATTGTGGTGGATACACACGTACATCGCGTTGCTCAACGACTCGGCTGGGCATCCACATCCAGCCCTCAAGACACGAGGCGAGATCTGGAAGAATGGGTTCCTCGCGAATACTGGGGTAGTCTTTCATTCGCAGTCGTGGGCTTCGGCCAGACCGTATGCACAGCAAAATACCCTTTGTGTTCGACATGTCCATTAGCTGCAAAGTGCCCCAGTGCCTTCAAGGTCGACACAACAAACACCAAGAACAAGAACCAGAGCAAGAAGCGCTGCACTTATGTGGCCAACACTTGAAGTCTCCTTCTCTATCCAACAAATAGCTAGTGAACAAAGCAGCACATTGTTATTGCCAGTATTGCAACGATCTGTGCGGTTATTTTGGTGATATACATGATGTTTTCTCCCTCTTCTGCCTCCCTCTCTTCACACCGTCTGGACGTACACGACAAGCAGTAGCAGGCAGCAAAAGCCCAATGTGATGATGGCCAGCACTGCCAGCGCACGCTCTGACACATCGTCCATATTCTCCACTTTGTGTCCGTGTGCGACCATCTGCGTAGACAGCGAGGTGGGCGATGAGCTCTTGGGACTGCTAAGGAGGTTCCCCACGGTCGAGAGTGACACCACCCACCTACCAATGAACTGCAGCACCTTCAGAGGCTTCACATTCACTAAAAAGACCTTCGCTACCTCTCCCAAGTCCTCGTCCTCCTTACGGCGTCGCCGCTTTCGCCGTGTCGCCACACCCTCGTCGAACTGCGTCCGGATAACTTCGCGTGGCAAAAGACCACCCATCTCTTCATCCTCAGTGTCATCCTCGTTATTTGTGGTCATGAGTGGCTGCCGTAACTTTCCTGCGTTGTCACTCATTACGGTACATTCTTTACGGGGACTCACAGCCCGAAAATGATCCCACACGACGTTCATGATCCTTCTCTAATATAACCTGGTAGTTACTTTAATATGCAGTGTGTAACCTGGTAGCAACTTCATTTGTAACCAGAACTAATAGAGTAACAGCTTATCAAACAGCATAAATCCGAAATCGACAAAATATTCAGACTTTCTACCATCTCGTGATTCGTTTGCGTCATCTTGGTATTCGTTTAAACAGGTAAACGTCAAATTAGCCATGGCGGAAAAGCTCCGTAGCGAGTTGCAGCAGCTTTCGTCCGTACAGCTTCGAGACCTTTTACGTACCACTGGCCATGGACAATTGTTACAAAGTGAAGTATATAATAAAGACAAGCAAGTGGCGGTCTCGAAAGTAGAAGAGCAGTTTGCACTAGACGCTAAGAATGAAGGGAACGCGTTGTTCCGCCGAGGTTTCATGAACGATGCAGTCTCTGCCTATTCTCGGTCTCTACACGTCGCTATCTGAATATTTTTCTCAATTTTTGTCAATATTTGTGACTAGTGATTGCTGTGCGATGGCTTTAGATGCCTTAAAGTGGACCCAAGCAACGCTGTGTGCCTTTCAAACCGAGCAGCAGCTTACCTGGAGGTTTGGCAGCAATAGAATTCTTCTCAAATGAGCTACTGATCAAAGTATGTGATTGTAATTTGGTCCAGTTGAAGCAGTTTGATCTTGCAATTATAGACTGCACCAAGGCGATCAAGGAGACTCCAATGATCAAGGTGCAAACATTTGTTGCTTAAGATGTACACGTCCTGGTGATAAATTTACTGACAATAGTTGTAGCCATTTATGCGCCGAGCAACGGCATATATTGCAGTGCAGCAGTTTCGACAAGCAGTTGCTGACCTTGAAGCAGCGTTAGAATTTGAGCCGCGAAACAAAGAGTGTCATGCAAAGCTTCAAAGTATCGTAGATATAGCGACGGATGTGCGACAGCGTGCAGGTGCTAGTACAGAGTTCCGCAAAGCAGCCATTCAAGCTGCATTGATAGTTTCTGTTCGTGAAGGATGGACGAAAAGTGCTGTGCGAGGCAACCCAGGTCCAGCTGCTGTAAATGGGCACACATTGTTTTCAGGAGCTGACGGACGCATTTATCTTTTTGGTGGAAGAGCAGTGCGTGAGCAAAAGCCTGATCTTTTTGTGCTAGACGAAAACGACAATTCAAGCTGGGACATAATACCTACTAGAGGCACAAGTGCGCCATCGTCGCGTGCGTGGCATTCAACTTCATCTATCGGGCACGAGAATAGAGAATTATATTGCATTTACGGTGGAGTGTCTTCACGGGGCGAAGACTCCAGCGTTCATTTGCTTGAGCATGATGCATTACGCGGATATCAATGGTTACAGCTTCGTTGTTTGCAAGATTCCAGCGAAATCCCTGCTCCTCGATCAGGCCATGCAACAGTATCACTTGTGGAAAGTACTGGCAATCGGGCTGTATTCATTTTTGGTGGGCGAACAAAACGAGGCGTAAACGACCAATTACTGGTTTTGAGGTGCTCTTCACTACCTGCTGTCGCCGTCGCTGACAGTAGTTGCGTAGTAGATACGACAGTTGTTTGGAGTGAAATTTGTCAAGAAAAAAGCGTGGAGAAACACTTGAATTGGCCTTCTGCTCGAGATGGTCACTCGATGTGTTTGCTGCAACGTTCGGAATGCCATTGGCCTCGACTCATCCTTTTCGGTGGAAATGGCCAGCTCAACGATGAAAGGATGAATGATGTGTGGACGTTTGACGTGGAGAAGCAGCTCTGGACGTTGCTGCATTGTTTCGGAGATATCCCACCGCCAAGGTCCTACCACACAGCCCACACCATCGGTGAGTTTCTTTTCGTCGTTGGCGGTCGGACTGCTGAATCTGAGGATAACACTGTGTACATGCTGGACATCGGGACATGCGAATGGTTTAAGGTGCCTGTTCCGAACGACCATGGTCTAGCTCCCCGCGCTTGGCATTCGAGCGTCCTTACCGACGGTGGCAAACTGTTTGTGCTGGGTGGTGGCTCTTACCACGGTCCACTAAAAGACGCCGCTTTGCTTGACTTAGGTTACTTTCAAAGCAAGGCATCTTTACTTTTTCGTCGCCACGATGACAAGTTCGTGCTGGATAAGTAAAGTTTTTACGACATAAGCGATGGAAGATTCTCGTGTTATTTGGTCTTGGCAATGCAGCAACGCAAATTCATTAGAAAGTGAACTTCATAAGAAAGCAAAACGAAGGAGCACGTCATTGTGCCTGGACTGCGGAACCCTTGGTGGCAGTATCGGGCACTTGGAAGACGCGCTTGTGTGAGAACTCGGCAACGAGGTGACAGTTTTTTGCGGGGTCGTCCTCGGGGGATCCGTCGCCGAGACTCTCGTCGCCGCTGCTTTTATAGTCAAAGCTTTGGCTCAAAAAGGTGGCTGACGAGTTGGACGGTGGATCTTCAAGTGCCTGCAAAAACTGATGCGAAGACGTAGGCGGTGTGTCGGGGCTTGGCATGGGATCTCCTAACAAGGCGTGGCGGTAGCTGGCTTTGCGGTTCTTCCACTTGGTCATGACAGCTTCAAGACTGGAGCAGCCGTCCAAGAAATTAGGTAGCTCGCCATGCAGTCGGTTGTCACGAAAGTCGGACTCCCTTAGAAACTTAAGTCGTGCGATGCTGTCAGGAACCCTGCCTTCCAATGCATTGTCAAACAGGTACAGATACTCGAGATCTTCAAGCTCGCCTAGTGACTCCGGGATAGATCCACTAAGCTGGTTGCTGGAAAGATTAAGGAACTCAAGTGTCTTGCAGCAGCCGAGAGACGGCGGGATGATACCCGTGAGTTCGTTGTTGCGTAGCGATAAGAATACGAGCGACTGCATGCGGCCAATGTCCTTGGGGATGCGTCCTGTCAGACAATTGCCACGCAGGCTGACCTTGCTTAGCTGCGTCAGTTCACAAAGTGCCTCGGGCAGAGCTCCACACAAGTTATTGTGCTGCAGCTGCAATGTCCGTAGACTCTGGAGCTTGCCGAGCTCCTTTGGTAGTGTCCCAGACAGCGCATTCTGGTACAGATTAAGCTCCTGCAGGCTTTTACAGGCGCCAATCTGACGCGGGATGGCGCCCGTCAGATCGTTGCAGCTCAAGTCCATACGCTTGAGTGACCTGAGTGTCCCCACCTCGACCGGGATGTCGCCTTGTAGCCGGTTCTTGGACAAGTCGAGTACGCGGAGCTGCGGCAGACGTGTAAGGCTGGCCGCTGGCAGACATCCACTCAGATCATTTGCTCGGAGTTCCAGCGCCACGACATGACCCATGGACACTTCGACACCAAACCACTGCTCTGGGTCTTGCGTCGTTTGTTTCCAGCCATCGCGACGGCGCCAGCGGTCGCCATTAAGCGCGTCGTAGAGCTCAACGAGCGCCGCCACTTCCGTCGTCGGGATAGAACTCTGTCCTTGGCCCATGGCTAGATGACACTTTGGATGAATCAGCCTCTTCTTCTTCTTACCAGGATAACAAAAGGGCTTCCAGCGGTTTTTCTCTCCCCTTTTAGTGGTAACTATGATTCGACGCAGCAATGATGAGGTCGTATTAATACGGCCATGGATGTCCCATCTGGTCGTGTCAAGCAGACGATCGATTGATTGATCCAAATTGGCAAAGAGTGCCCGAAATGCCTCGCTCAGCTATAGAAAAACAACAGTGACAAGGATGGAATGGGGTGGAGAATACCGCAGCTACCGCTGGCTGCGTTCATTTTGATTACTCATGGAATGACTTCTTAATAATTATGACTACCTGATGAACGGAGGACTGGACTCCGCCTTATAGTGCGTAGCTCTGCTGATCCAGCGAAGGCTCGCGGTTGCGTGACGACATGGGTGTCGTTACGCTGGACTGGTACTGTGGCACGTACCGTGGCATGTACTGTGGCTGATGCTCGTTGTCGACGTCAGCCACGGCTACCTCGAAATTGATGCCTTTTACTGATGCCGCGGCCAACGCCTTAGCTTCCAGTCGCTTTTGTTTGCGCTTGTTGAGGCTGTACGCGATGATGCTGTTTGGTGGGGCTGCAGACGTGGGCGCGTACGAACGCGAAAGCTCTGCTTCACTGGATAGCGCTCCTCGTCGTCTACGCTGGCGAGGCTGCGTTGACTCAGAGTTGACCGGTAGCACTGCTATCGGTGACATTTCGGGTGTTGGCTCAGGCAAGGGCTCTCCAAGACTACCTGTCAACGTAAAGGACGAGTTGTAACTGGGGCTGGTCGAGCCCTTCGTAAGTGAGGCCACGAGCTTATTGAGGTCGAAGGCAAAAGCCGGTTGGAAAGTGTGCGGGTCCTTCGAAGGTGCAACACTGTCGAGTGCGGCGTTGAGGTCGCGGCGCTTAATCACGGCTGGCACACGGCGCATGGTGGAGGTGCCCCAGGCGGCGGCGGCTACGGATTCGCTCTCAGAGCCGTCGGTATTGACGAATGAGGGCATCTCGGGTGAGACGGTGGAGATGGGTACGTTGTAATAATTGCCGCTGCGTGTACTACGCATGACGGACGTGTAGCGTGACTCGACCATCATATTGATGTTCTGCTGCTGCTGCTTCTGCTTGTGGTGTACTCTGGTCAATGCTTCTTAGCGAGCCGAGAGTTTGGTTTGAGTAAAGACCGTGACGGTTACAACTGCTGTTGTGTGTTGCTGGGGGTGAGTCGCCGTTGCGGATGCTTCTTCGATAGAAACGTCCGCGTCTGTCGTGACGTTCAGTGGTCACCAAGACGTGCTAGTAGTAAAATGTGCAGTGAGAGAGCTGGTCGTCGAGAGCTCAAGTGAGTTGTGCCTCGCATGGTCGTTCCCTACGACCTCTCTCCAAGGGTTAGGTCTCTCCCCATCCGATCGCCATTTCAAATACGGAGCAGACACATTTGGCCAGGACGTCCGTAGCTTAACCGTTACATACATTTGTCAAATGTAAATGATCTCCCCTGACGGAGAAGCGAGGGTGCTACTTGTTTATACAACCATCTGATAGGAGCGCACGCGCAAGAGACGAAAGCGAACTCTTGTGGTGGTTTTGCCACTTTTGCCAATACTCTTGACCGCTCGAATGCCTTTGGTTGCAACGCCAATGAGATGTGATTTTTAAATACTTATACTCTTACCAGCACAGATTGTCGTCAGGGTGTGCTCTCTATGTCGAAATACGGTTTGCTCCGGGAAGCACCACAGACATTCAAGTCCATCATGGTAGTCGCGCCTCCCACTCTTGAAGTTCTGAGCCGATTTCACGTCAGCTGCTTAGAGTACAGGCAATTACTACACTGTAGCACCTGCACCTGCACAAAAAGACGCCGTAGTTGCACATTTGGCAACTGTCAACTGTTTCGTCAATTTGATCAAAGCGGTTCCACCGAAAGACACGAGGGATGATTGCGCTGTGCAAACACGAAACAGCTCTAGATCAGGCCATGCAGAGCCTGTGCAGAGGACCTGGCGACAATTATCTCACATGCGTCGCTGACGACATACGAACGCCTAGAGCTCGCGTCCGTCGCAAACAATTCGCGTTAGGACCCTCCTATATGGATGGTTCAGATAGAAGAAGCCATGTATTTACAATGCAACACATTTTGCCATGTCACCAGAAGCTCTTTAAATTGCAGCTGTCGCTTCTGTTCAAGGATGAAGAAGACGTGATTGCGAGGTTATATCGGATGAGCTTTATCTTTGGTATGTATTCTACATGATAAGATACTAGAGCTGAAGAGCAACGATATATGGCATTAAACCGATCCTTAGGACCACGTGCAACGATTGAAACACACGTTAGAGTGATAACAAATGGTCCTAGTATCTTCAAGGTTTTAATCATTTTGCAGAGTGACTATTGTAATGATCGTCGTAATCGTCTACTCGCTTAATTTGAAACGTCGCTACATCAGAACATGTTGTGGTGCTCTATAGTACATAATTATGTTGGTAACGTGTTTGTAACGTGTCACTGTAAAGAGGTAATGAATGCCCGCAGTCGACTGACTACTTTGAGTGGCTCTTATAAGCAGCAGCATCATGGTGGACACGACGAAGCGTCCTCAAGCCAATGGCAAGCACCGGATAAAGAAACTTACTGCTGAAAAGCTACGGCAGTTTCGTAATGAAATTGTCAAGGGAAATGGGCAGCAAGTTGATCTCACGGAGCGTGGTATTGAGTCTATCGTGAGCTTGGAGGGTCTGCAGAACGTCACCAAATTGGATCTGAGCCACAATAAGCTCACAAAACTGTCGCAGCTCAAGTCTATAGCACACGTGACGATGCTTAAGATCACGGACAATAAATTGAATGGCGATGGATTGATGGAGATCCAGCACCTCAAGAAGCTCGTGATTTTAAATGTCGCCGAGAACAACGTCACGCGCATCCCGTTTGAAGTGATACGGAACATGAGTACACTCAAGGCGCTGGTGCTTAATAAAAATTTTATCTCTTCATTGGATTGGATGCCTAAGCTACCGGTGAGATGCACAGATGATAACAAAAGAGAGAGAAATGAAAAGTGTGGACTGACTTTTTTTTCGTGTGACAGGAGCTGAATTCGCTTATTGTGAGCAACAACCGCATCACACAAATACCACAACGTGTGTTGGACGGACTTCCAAAGCTGACGAAGATAGGGGGGGGAGGTGAATGCTGAAATGGAAATCCCTCAAACGACTGTTCATACCGCAAACGAGAATGATGACGAGAAGCCGAGCAAGAAGGAGAAGAAGGAGAAGAAGGGGAAGAAGGAGAAGAAAGATAAGAAAGAGAAGAAAACGAAGCAAGAGAGTGAAAAGCTGGTTGCTAACAAGCCGCTTAAGGAGGTTGTTGCTGCACCTGAGTCCGAGAAAAAGTCAAAATATCAGGAGAAGGATGTTAAAGCTAACGGTCCTGCACCAATGGACGTTGTGCAGAGTGCATCTACGTCCAAGTTTGATGCAAAGACAAAAAAGAAGAAGACCAGTGAGAAGAAGCCGAAAAAGAAGCAAGACAAAAAGAAAGACATGCGACAGCCAAAGGAAATTGCCAGTGGTGTGGTGGCTGTAAAGCAGTTCAAGAAAGCCAAAAAGAGTAAAAACGCACAAGACAAACCTGTGGATTTGACGCAGATGAACTTTACGCCCGATGTTGGTTTTGGCGGTTCGTCTACATGGGACTGACTAGTCCTCTTCAACTTGCTTTAATGTCCGCACACGAAATAGATTGGCTACCAAAAACCCTCTATAAATGCATAATTGAAATTAGAGAGGCTGTCTTGTACAAACGAGCGGTACAGAGCTAAAGATGGCGAGCAGTCCGGTCAGCGAGAGTATTGAGAGGCTCATGACGTCCAAGAGCCATGACGAAGAGGAAGCTCTGGTGCGTTGTTGTATACGGTAGAAATGCCTCTATTTCATTGACTTATTTCTTTCTTCTTATCACGTGTTAGGCCCATATCTCGTCGTTGGCGGACAATGCCAAATGGCGACTACAGGACGATATGCCGGCTCATAAGAAGGCAGGATTTCATCGCCATCATCAGTATACGAGCCCAGAAGGATTTTCGGAGGTACCTCGTCAATATATTGTGACTACCCACTCCAAGGAACAAAATTATGCCACGTATGCTGCGAACTCATACGCATCGGCTATTGCCATTCAGGAAGCGATGAAGTCTCGTCCGTTCTAAGCTATTGCTTTAGTTGGCTGCAGTATTAATTACTTGTCAGCTGGAAGGGTACTGATATGAGCGATAATATATTGTCCAACAGCTGAGTGATGACGGAGAAAACTTCTAACAGAAATAACAAAATGAAGGAATTGATCGATTGGTCGATGGTATAACAAGCTTGTGACTGTTGATACACTACCAGCTAGTGTTTTTCTGCTGGTGAATTGTATAGATAGACCTGGATGCCACAATGAACGTCAGTCTCGACACCTTCGAATCTTCGACTAGATGAAAAACTTACTCTGGTGCCTTTGTAGATGCGCTGATCATCAGGTTTCCAGCCTGGGATCGAAAAAACGTACGTTACGATACGTACGTGTAGCTCCCGCGCTTCCTCTAACCTGCTCACCACAGCAACAGCTTGTTAGATCCAAGCAGCATCTAGACATATCTTCCAACTGCATTAGCTTGTACTTTGGCAACAGCATCTTGATTCCCTACACAGGAGGAAAGCACAACCGTTAGCTTCTGTCATGTCATCTACTTGAAAATCCTTTACGTACTTGTGGGACAAGATAGAGAAACATAGCTGTAGCTGTCGTAAGATCGACCTTTAGTGCATCACCATGTCGAATATCCACGAGCTCTTTTACTCCATGCTCCTCAACACGTGTTAGTGCTCGCTTCACCAGGTCTTCATTATATTCCACACCAACACATCTACAATTCAAGTCCGATACAAGGAATTGGCCCAATAGTTTATTGCCCCAAAATAAGCGATGCATTCGTCGCACCTTGCACCGGTCTTATCGGCTGCATGGACCAATATCCGCGCGTCACCGCAACCCAAATCAAACAAAACATCCTTTTCTGTGAGTGCTAGCAGATCAAGCGCATGGCTTAGCACTCCGTCACCGCTGGGTGTGGAAGGTGCGAGCTTTGGGCCCAATAAGACAGTCTCGAGCGGTGTCACTGGCGACATGATTTTAATAAGTGGTCACATTGTATTTAAGTTCAGTATCCGAGTTCTATCCTACTGTTGTTGCGTCGAGCTTGAAGCAAGCGGCGAGTAAACGATATCACGGAAAGTCGTGCGTATCCGGTAATGCTTTTTTCTCGTCACTTTATTCCGAGGTAAGGTATTGAAACTATTCACATCATAGCGCGCACGATAGATGGACAATGCATTAAAGAAACTGGATCTGATCGTGTAGTCGATTCGCTTCAAGTGTACAGCGATCTAGCAATTAGAAAAGACCAGTCTCTTTCTTCTTAGCCTGCTTTTTCCACTTGGGAAGCTTGGCAAACTCATCCTTGCTCATTTCCATTACGGTCTGAAATTCAGCGTCCGTGAGGTAATTCTGGGGAAAACAAGCCAACCAGACCGTCAGTACTACTAAAAGCTACAAGAACTGCCGTGGGTGATGCTTACCTCTTTCACAGTAATATCGATGCCTTCAACACCAGCCTTCAGCTGCTCGTAAGAGAAAGTCTCGCCAGCACGACCGGTGGCCTTTCCAGCTGTGGGTACAGAAGTAGCCCGTGAGGATCCTGGTGCAGGTTTGATTGATGCCAAAGTGGCCGTCGACGAAACGGGCGCAGCCTTGGGTGATGCCGACGTGGCCTCAAAGGATGCCGTAGTGGCCCTCGACGAAATTGGCGCGGCCTTGGGTGATGCCGGCGTGGCCTTCGACGAAACGGGCGCAGCCTTGGGTGATGCCGGCGTGGCCTCAAAGGATGCCGTAGTGGCCCTCGACGAAATTGGCGCGGCCTTGGGTGATGCCGGCGTGGCCTTCGACGAAATTGGCGCAGCCTTGGGTGATGCCAGTGTGGCCTTCGACGAAATGGGCGCAGCCTTGGGTGATGCCGGCATGGCCTCAAAGGATGTCGTAGTGGCCCTCGACGAAATTGGCGCGGCCATGGGTGATGCCGGCGTGGCCTTCGACAAAATGGGCGCAGCCTTGGGTGATGCCGTAGTGGCCTTCGACGAAATTGGCGCGGCCTTGGGTGATGCCGGCGTAACCTTCGACGAAATGGGCGCAGCCTTGGGTGATGCTGGAGTGGCCTTAGACGAAATGGGCGCAGCCTTTATTGATGCCGAAGTGGCTTTCGACGAAACGGGCGCGGCCTTGGGTGATGCCGGCGTGGTCTCTGACGAAATGGGCGCAGCCTCTGGAACATGGGCATTCAAAGGCAGAACAGGAACAGCCTTTGACGCAACCGGGACAGATGTAGGGGTCTCCTTCTCGCGGATCTTTTCGTTAGTAACCGTACCAGGAAGATCTTTCGGTGTGTTCTTTTCCTTTTCGGCCTTCAGCTTTTTCAGACGGGCTTCGTAAGGATCCAAGAACTCATTCTTTATGAAAAACTCGTTGTCCCAGGCCAAAAAGTTGCTCGTGAACATGAGGGGCTCGCTGTTGCAGTGGACCGCCACAATGGATGCGCCCTTCCCACGGCCGTCGCTCTGGGCAACAGCTAGGTACTTCTCAGCAAGTGACATAGCCTCGCGCCTCTCAGACTCATTCGCACCGGCACCGATCCAGACATATAGAGTTGTGAACGTATCCAGGATAAACACGTCGTCCGTGTTAAGATCATCTTGCGCAAAGTTGACGATCTCACGCGCATCAAAGTACCCGTACGAGTTTGAGCACTGGAACAGGCGGGGATCGTGCGGGGCCTCGAAAGACGATTTCGACGTCGCGTACTCGCCCTTACCGCCAAGGAAGTCCCAGAACTCCTTTGCTTCGCTGCCCTCCTCGACAACCTCAGTCTCGCGGCTCTTTTTCAAAATAGAGGCAATCTTGGATGCAATCTCACGCTCAGCAGAGCTACTTCCAGCACCCTGCCACTCGTACACCATACTGGGAGTCACTAGGACAAAGCAATCGCCAGAGTTGAGGCTTGAGGCCTTCTCATCTACCTGCACCGCCATCGTGTTTTTTGCGCTGGTGCCCTTGATCTGGTACAGGGAAACTCCATCCGTGTCGTAAGAATCTTCGTCGTCACGGTTGGCAAAAGCACTAGCCTTGCCACCAGCGTGCACGATCATCCTTCCATTGAACAATGCACGGAAGTGTGCTGGCTCCTTGCCTTGTGTCACACGGACCTGAACGGGGGCACCACCAAGGCTGTCATCCAAAAAGGTTGACAGGATGGCAGACGCAGCCTTCTCGTCGATCGTCGACGAGCGTCCCTGCCAAAAGTAAATCACCTGGGTAGGCTTGCCACTGGACGGAGTTACCACATGCAGAACAATGTAGCTGTCACCATTGTAAAAATGACCATACTGCTCTTTCGGCACACCCACCTTCGCCAGTTCTTCAATACGCCACACCGTAACTTCGTGTTTGCCATCTCCATTCGGATCTACGCCAATATCCTCCTCTGACTGCAAGGCTGACTTCACCATTTCCTTCACATTAACTTGCTTATCGTTTTGCATCCTAGCAACGCCCTGACTCAGCTGATAGCCAAACTTAAGCACCTTGGGCTCAGTCCAAGCCTTAAATAATAAAGTGAATACGGGTGTCTCACCCTCCTCCACAACACGAGTGATAGGCGTGTGCGACGGACGGCCTTCCTTTTTCAAATAGTGCACAGCGATCGCTAAAGCATTCTTGCGCTCGCTCTCCGACGCAGCCTTGCCTACCCACACAAACACCTCGTTGCCGACGTCGATAATAAACACGTTCTCAGTCTTTAACATGTCCTTGGTGAGCACGCCCGACGACGGCGTCACATTAGCAACCTGCACGTTGTCGTCACCGGATCCGCTCACACGAAGTACAGTAGTATTCTTCTTGACTGCATTCTCATAGTATTCGTCGGACACACCCGAACGTGTCACAGTCGTGAAGCCACCGAGAGCTTTCCAGAACGCCGCATTCTTTGGCTCCTCGTCAATGAACGTGATATTGGGACGACCACCACGTGCCTCTCTCGTCTTGCTAACAAACTCCAGTGCTTTTGCCTTCTCAAGACGGTTGGCTTCCTTACCAGCGTACACGTAAAGCTCAAGTCCAGCATCAAGTACATAGGCGTCATCCACATTTAAAGACGAGCTCTGCAATGGCACCTGCTCAACACGAGCCGTGTGCTTGCCCTTGATCCGGTACAGACAAGTTACGTATTCATCACGCTTCACTTCATTAAATCCACTAACAACACCTCCTTTTAGGTACTGCAAACCTGTAGCTTTAAAGTATGACAAGAACAAAGGCTAAAGTTGCACAGAAAAAGATCAGTCATCAACAACAAGATCAATGAGAAACAAAGTGATCTGTAAACGTACCGACTCATAGCCTTGACACTCACGATGTTGTACAGGCACGCCGCCTAATGAGTCATCGAGTTCCACGGTCTTGTAGGCAGCGACGCCACTCTCGTCCATTGATGAGTCTTTGCCCAGCCAGAAATGAATGTGCCGCGTCAGTCCACTAATAAAAATAGTCGTTATACATGGGTTCAACATGTATACAGATGTTAGAAATGTGTATACATTGTAGCAATGAGAGATGGCACACGTACGTTGATGTTTCATTCGTCTTGAGAAAGATATAGCTGTCACCACTGTACAATTTATGTTGTTCAGTAGATGGTACTACTATGGGTTTAAAGTCTTCAATACGCCAAGCTTCGAGTCCGGCTTTCTTGCCTGCCTCTCTAAACGCATTCTCAGTCGTCATAATGTTGTTGTTGTTAATCGCTTGTGATCTTTTTTCTAAATGAAGAGGGGAAATGATTAGGAATCACTATAAGTGTGTGATTTCGAATTTACGTGGTACACCTTATTGTGTAAAAGTAGCATTGTATCTGATTTACATACCGGTATGGAATTGCGTGTTACCGATTATACTTTGGTAGCAAAAAACTTATTTGAGAGACCTGCGTAATGGGCTTTGCGACTTTTGACTTTTTCCACTGAATGCACCAAGCAGACGACAAGTCAACTTACCAAGAAAAAGTTACTTAACTATATTTATTATACGACCATTGCCAAAAAAATATATACAAAGAAATCTCAGCCCTAATAGTAAGGGTAGAACAAATAAATTAATTGAAAATGCAAAAATAAGATATATGTGTCGCGTCATCATGCACAAGACTCGACAACACGTTAAAGATCGACAGTCTCCAATGGCGCTTTGCAAATCGCAGCTGTTTGATCGCTCGCTTAGTTTCCACCACTCGTAGAGCTACTTTCAGTACCAATTTATCCAATCAGATAGATCTAGCGAGGTGTCGTCCAGCGATGTAACATGGTCATTCGCTTTCCAGCATCCAAGTCTTTATTCTTGAACCTACCTCTTTCTTCTCCAACCCACCTCTTCTTTTCACTCTTTTGTGATAATGTTGGCACGTCAATTACGTATTCAAAAGCGCACCATTCAGATCGTTAGACCAATTGCATCTATATCGATGCACATGCGTTTATTTTCAAGTCGCACCTACGTTGAGGATCACAAGGAGGACGAGGAAATTATGAATGGCAGTGAACCCTTGAGCTCCGAGCACGATATCCTCGACACGTACTTAACGACACTTAAGAAATACAATCCCCCCATTAAGACGGGACTTAAGGGTCTTAATATCGTGCATGACCCGCTTTACAATAAGGGCACGGGGTTCCCACATGTCGAGCGTGATCGTCTTGGTAATATCAGCAAAAATGATTGATCTTGAGACGGTTCTTTACAGCCGATTATCAGCTCTAATGCTACTTTCTATTGCAATTGTTGCTCTATAGGTCTGCGTGGTCTTGTGCCACCACGTCGCCTTACTATGGAGGCGCAGCTTTCTAAACTGTACGATGCTTTTTGTGAGCAAAAAGACCCATTGGACAAAAGCCGTTTCCTTACGGACCTACACGACCGAAATGAGACGCTGTTTTTCCGTCTTTTGATCAAGCACGTAAAGGAAATGGGTCCGTTCTTGCCCCATTTCAACTGCTTTTGCAAAGTTTGTTACTGACACTTGCGTGCTATTGCTCACTTCAACTTTAGCCCCCATTGTATACACCCCGACAGTTGGTTTAGTGTGCCAAAAGTTCGGCCACTTGTTCCGTCGCCCGCGTGGAATGTTCTTCAGCACGCGCGACCGCAGCCAGTTCGGCGCCATGGTGCACAATTGGCCGTCCGACGACGTGGAAGTGATTGTAGTCACAGACGGCAGCCGTATTTTGGGTCTTGGTGATCTTGGTGTGAATGGTATGGGCATCCCTATCGGAAAACTGGCACTGTACACGGCTGCTGGTGGCATTGACCCACGCAAGGTGCTTCCAGTGATGCTCGACACGGGTACCAACAACAAGCAGCTTCTCGAGGACCCCTACTACCTTGGTGTGCAGCAGCCACGTCTCACCGGTGAAGCTTTTTGGTCAATGGTGGACGAGTTCATGCGTGCTGTGCGTCACCGCTGGCCCAAAGTGCTGGTACAGTTCGAGGATTTTTCAAGTGAGCACGCTGCAGATGTGCTAAACGCGTACCGTCTAAAGCAGCTTTGCTTCAACGATGACATTCAGGGTACGGGCGCCACGGTGCTGTCTGGTGCTTTGAGCGCTTGCGAACGTGTGCAAATTCCGCTAAAGGACCAACGCATTGTGGTTCTTGGTGCCGGTAGCGCAGGATTGGGTGTAGCCACCACTTTGCTTCAGGGTATGTTGCGTGAAGGCATGACGACCGAGAAAGCTCGCGAGCGCTTCTACATTGTGGACCAGCATGGATTGTTGGGCGAGTCCCGCGAGTCGCTGAACTCGGGCCAACAGTTTTTCTCGCGCAAAGACATTGCTGACAAGACGAGCCTCGTCGACGTGATCAGGCAGGCGAAGCCCACGATGCTCATGGGTCTAAGTGCCGCCGCCGGTGCCTTCACGCAAGAGGCGATCGAGGAAATGGCGAAGCACGTGGAGCAGCCGATTGTGTTCCCGCTGTCAAACCCCACCTCCGTGGCGGAGTGCACAGCCGAGCAGGCTTTCGAGTGGACCAACGGCAAGTGCGTGTTTGCCAGTGGCAGCCCGTTTCCGCCTGTCATGTACAACGGCACGCAACACAATATCAGCCAGTGCAACAACATGTTCATCTTCCCGGGTGTAGGCCTTGCGGCTTCAGTGATTCAAGCGACCCGTGTGACGGATGGCATGCTCTACTCTGCTGCCAAGGCGTTGTCGCAGTGCATGACGCCGGAGGAGATTGCGACTGGCCAAGTGTTCCCCTCCGTGGAAAACATTCGTGAAGTGTCGCTTAAGGTGGCCACGGCTGTCTGTAAGACTGCTCTGGAGGAAGACGTAGCTGGACTTCAGCCGATAATCCGTCGTGGTGCAACGCTTGAGGACTACGTCGCCTCCAAGATGTACTACCCGACATACCATGTGCTGGTGGAGTAAGGGCCTCGCTTCAAGCGATTAGAGCCTCAATCATGCATACAGAGAAGTTGCAATATTCGTGTACAGACATCTTGTCCTATCCACCCGACAATTTGGTCATAACCCCGCGTTTCTCTTGTGAAAGGTGCGCAATATCCATTCAAACATCTCTCTATGTTCTCGTGCTGCAGGCAATACGTCAGCGATGGCACCCACGAACGATTTCGGTGGCAACATGACTCCTTTAGGGTTGTACCGCTTGTCAATTAGTCGCACAGGTTGTGTTAGGTACTGAATGCTTTGCAGAACTGAGAGCAAGCAGCGAAACGATTGACATGCGTATATATCTATCAGTTTGAACGACCGTCACGCCCAGCTTATCGTTCAGTCCGAGTGGGTGGAGCAAGGAGAGCAAACCGTGACACAAGCGCGTCAAAGAGCTCCTCGTGGTCCTTCCCCTCAGCGTTCTTCGACTTGCGCAGAGCATGCAGACAACCGGTCACGGAGCCTCGTGGAGCGTCAATGTCAACTCCGCTGGCGTACTCAAATATCTGACCCGGTGCCAGCAGCGGCGTAGCGCCCACAATTCCCGGTGAGTTCCGCTTCAGTGCAATTCGCTGGCCCTTCTCGCTTTCAAACGTGTATTGGCGTCCGAGAATCTGAATCGAGCACTTTTCGTCTAAAAACAAAACGCGTGAGCACGCTGAGATCACAGGTCTAGCAGCATTGAAAGCATTCTCACTCTGGTTGGTAATGGTAACTCGGTACGTAAAGCGGTAGGTATTCGAGGATGGGTTGCTGTGACTCTGTAGGTACTTGCTCGTCGCCTCTATGCGGACGCCATCCGTCACTGTCACTGCAGCACAGCACAGCACCACACACCAACATCATTAGCAAGATTGTGGATAAGCATCGACACCCAATTAGAAAGACCTTGACTAATTATTCCTACCAGTCGAGCACTGGGCTAACAAAAGTTGGTTGGATAATTCACTCAAAGCTCTGCAACATAGTAGTAACACAATAATTAATGCTACCACTCAACAAAAGACCACCTACTAACACCTCAGTGCGCACTCAATTGATTCGTCCAGCTTCACACTCACAATCTGCCACAGAACGAAAAAAAATCATCGTCAGTTGTTTCAAAAGATCCATAAACCCTCAAATTCACCTTCTGTCGGCACCTTCGGGTCACTCAAGTGCATGTTTTCTCTAAATGCCACTTGAATACATTTAATAAGGTCCACACTAAGTGATCCCATACGAAACGCATTGTCCCGCAGTCTCTGAAACTCTTTGAGTGACTTGATCATCTTTGGACCCATTCGACTCAATTCCTGGAGCTCCTGCTGCTCGTGGATTGTCATTGGTTCTACATAATTACCAGTACCCCACTGCTCTTTCTGTAACTCACGACGGATGTTAAAGTACGGCATGCACTGTAACTCGCGCGCATCACGCAGCAGACACCGATAAATGGCTCGGACAGTTGACTTGGAAGGCATTATGAAAAATGATGCACTCAAAACATGCGAATTATGTGCCACATAACGTTACATTTTTGTTACTTCAGAGGGGGAAGATTTTGGTTTTTTATCACTTTTTATCAATAAGACCCAAGATTTTATCTGTAAGGACTAGTGATGACCGCTACGACAGAGATAACGACGACGTCGAGCAAATTTCAGCTGCCAGATGAGGTCGTAACGCATCCTCTAGTACTTCTTAGTATCGTAGACCATTACAACCGTGTTGCACGTGATACAAGCAAGCGTGTCGTAGGCGTTCTACTTGGCTCGACGTTCCATGGCAAATGTGACATTACAAATTCATTTGCTGTCCCATTTGATGAAGATTTACGTAACCCTGAAATTTGGTACTTGGATCATGATTTTCTTGAAAGTATGTACCATATGTTCAAGAAAATCAATGCCAAGGAGCGCATTGTGGGTTTTTATAGCTCTGGTCCAAAAATCCGAAAAGCGGATTTGGATATTGACGATTTATTTCGTCGATATTGTCCAAATCCAGTGCTGGTGATCTGTGACGTGCGACCAAATGTCGAAGGACTACCAACTACGGCCTATGGCTCTATTGAGGAGGTTGAGGAGGATGGAAAAGCCATTAAACGTGTTTTTAAGCACGTTAAGTCCACTGTTGGAGCTTATGAGGCCGAAGAAGTCGGTGTTGAGCATCTTTTACGTGATATTAATGACCCATCGGTCACTTCATTGGCTGGACAAGTCAAGCACAAGATGACGGCACTTAATGGGCTGAAGGAACGACTGGAGGAGATGAAAACGTACCTGGAGAACGTTGTGGCTGGACGTCTCCCACCCAATCACCAGATCATTTACAACATGCAGACGATCTTTAATTTGCTGCCAAATCTGAACGTGGACGAGCTTGTGCGCTCCATGTTCATAAAGACAAACGACATGCATTTTGTACGTAAACTTAAGACTTTTGGTAGAGAGGTATGTAAATTGACTCTTTTTTTGGATGTGTTGTTTTTTCTGTGACTACTTGCATAGGTGATTTACTTGTCTTCGCTGATTCGCTGCACAATTGCACTCCACAACCTCGTGAATAACAAGATAAAGTACAAAGAGTCGGAGGAGGTCGGTTTTACGGAGAAGAAAGATGAAAAGAAGGACGAAAAGAAGGAGTCTGCTGCCACCGACAAGGCAAATAAGACGAGCGAGAAGGCCCCATAGAGCTGTTCGCGCGGCTAATACGCTGGCGAAATCAGTCGTGCTCTACATGAATGACTTTCCGCTAATATGTTGTTTCATCATCGTTTAGCAGGTGTCAAACGTTTTGACAAGAGGTTTTACTTGATGTTGCAATATTGATCCGCTAACGATTACTGACAAAATAATGGTTGAATTTAGGCGTTGTTACAATTTGTTCGTTTCGGAGGCTTTGCCTACGATAATGCCATTGAGCCCCCGTCAATCTGCCTCTACGGCACCTTGTTCTCATCTCCACTTGTCTGTAAGTCGATCACTTTGAAAATCGTGTCTAGCTCGACATTTGCTGGCTAAAAAAATGTGCGGATATTGTTTTCGGTTGACATCTACAACGCGGTTCTTCTGTTGAACGTAAGCGCGTGACGACTGATGTTCGTCGGCTTCAAACTCGCACTTTATTAGATAGATTCAGAGCGGGACTCGATACTGTTGCAGCCTTTGACATGATTTCAACCATAGGTAGTCGTGCTTACTACATTTGCATCTGCTCTACCACAGCTAGCACCTGAGGTTTCTAAATGTTTGCTTATGATTCGTTATTGATGGGCGGACGAGTGTCTGACACAAAAGACATTTAAGGTTACTTTAAAGATGAATGACCACTGGGACGAGACTTTGCAAGCTCTATGATTGATCAAAGAAACACACAGATGACAAGCTTCGATACCAAACGATGATCAAGAATCTCTAAGCAATTTGCAGACGTGTTTCATTAATCGTTTAGCAAAGACTCTTAGAGTATTTCGTGTAAGCAACTTGTTGCAGCTCATACGGTATCACAAAACTCGTTATCGGCGCTTGCCAAGTCGAGCACCCAGTAGTGCTTGTACGTCGAGGTCGCGTTAAAGGTGTAACCAAGGCCAATCAGCTGGAAGTCTTCAAAGAGATTGCTCGAAGGCCCATTGTTCCACGCCTCTAAGACAGTTTCCACGCTATTTTGGCCACCAGCCACAAGCTCAGCCAACTTGGTGGGCTGCATGCTTACAGCTTTGTAACGGGTGGTCGCATTCGAACCATCTGATCCCGTGGTTTTGACTTTGTCATTCTTGGCATTGTCGTCCGCAAGCCACTGTGCAGCACTGGTAAGCTTCGAGTTGTAGCATACGGCAGCGTGGCCCATCGCTAGACGCTTGGTGTTCAAGACGTTCAGAAAAGTCGAACTGGGGTTGACGACCGCGACTTTTTCTTCCGCCTCGACATTAAGAACGCCCGTGAGCACAACGACAGCAAATGCAAAGAGCCCCTTGATGTTCATAGTACGAGTGGTGCTTGATTTTTTGCTCTTGTAGTAGAAAGTTGTGGCGCTGGGACTGCGAATGTAAATGTGATCGAAGTGTGGCATGGCCAAATCGATCAAGGAAACGAATTTTTAGCTCATAGATTTATAGACGGTAGTGAGGCTGGTAGAAACTTTTTTTCACAGGTCGGCAAGGTCTTGAGGTGATAGTGCACCACCTGTTGCAGGTAAGATGCGACCTCACCTGATTTGTGACAACTTGATAGACGGGACGAAGCGACGAGATCGCCACGTCAGACCATCAAATGGTGATGGGCGGAAGAGACAGACGCATATTGGAAACAAGACGTGGTCTAGTTATAGTGCCGTTGAAGATGCATGTTGTTTTGTTGACAGGAAAAATTAACACCAAATAGGAGAAATTAGCACTAAATACATTTACTTTTACTTCTATTTACTTCGCAATAAGTGCAACTACTATACCATCTTTTTACAGATTATAAGTCCAACGGAATGTGCTGGCGGCGCAGCTCAGAGAGCTACACCCGCTGTGGGGTCGACGGTCAAGACACGACTAACGACCGCCAATTGGAAGAAAAGTCGGCAGTGCCCGCGGCGGCGCTGGACAAGATGTGGTGACTTGTCGAAACGGATGGACAGGATTGAGATTTGCAGGCCGGACAAGTCGACCAACAAAGCAAGGACTCTGCGGGGTCAAGCATTTATGGTTCGGTTTTGGGACCAGGGGGCAGGTATATCCCTCCAGGCTCTCTGGAGTGTACCTGTAATGGGCTAAATATGCCCATATGCTACACGCGCCGTTAAGTGTGCAATATTTAACGGACAGGTCTAAAGAGGTGCATAAGTACTTAAGACCTGCCACTGTGTGAGACACACGCACTATGTGACACACCCTTGTGTTATGGTATACACTATGTATCTACATTGATGGGATGACGCCCAGGCCTGGAGTGGCTAAACTAAAAACTTGAAACCGGAAAATAGCTTGAATAAATTCTAAATAAAACCTAAATGTAATCTAGATTGCGCATGTAACGGGGTCACACGACGGTTGTAACCTCATACTGAAAGTACATTACGGTTAAAGTTCTATATTGCATATAATGTATTCTTAGTACCGATCCTTTAAAAAAGGGGATATATAGTTGATTATCACTATAAGGTATCAGTAATACTTTATACTATCGGTATCAGTTCTTATTTGAAACAGCAGTACTAAGTAAAACATACACTGAGGATTGGATGATTCCATTTCCAGATACGAGCACTGACATACTATAATAATTGTTATATTAATAGTTAATCTAGTGTAGAATACTTAGAGTAAAATTACTCATAAAATCTCAATGCATCAGTTCTCATTTTGAGTTAAAGATCCCAAGTCTCGATAAAACTTGTTCTCTTGTGCACAATGTGCGTTAGTTGCTTGAGCCATAAGCATAGCTTAAACTTTTGCACTCTGTGCGCTGGTTCGTTGAACCTCAAGCTATTGCTGTAGACTAGAAGTGTAACGGGGCAAGACCGTTACATAATATTGACACTTATATGAAGTGTCAAGTAATATATTATTTTAACAAATAATATTTAACAACATCACCTTTTCCTAAAATATCGTCTCTGCATCTCCTTACAATTGGAGATGCCCTCTAAATGGTTGATGTAGGCCATTATACTAACCAGGGTGCTGAACAATTACCGATGGACGCGCGCAATGAATGGAGGGCACGAAGGTAGCATACATAGTTGTACTTTAATATAGTTAAGACAAGGTTATTAATAATTTAGTTTTATTAGATAGTCTATGTGTTACATACAGTTCTCTTTTTCCCTACTTATAAACGTGTTGTTTAGAAGTAAATTTTCCTCTCTCTTTGTGTAAGAAAGGTTTTGAGGCAACTGCTTTCACTGTAATCAGTGAAGGTAGACTATAATGTTACCAGTAAAGTCAAAAGGTGCCCCATATTAAGAAGGCCCTCCTAGTTCCTTTAAACAGGGTGACATTTTAGTCGTTTGATTAGTTCTAAAGAACTAAGAGGGTTTTATCCTGAGAAGTCTTCCTCCGGCTAAAAAGCTGTGTAGCTCCGCTACAGCGCGGCTTGCACAGCACATGTTAGGTAAGCTCTAAACTCTGGTTGTCAGCCGTAATCTAACACCATCATCACAGTCTTTAAAGGGCTAATTACCACCTGATAAAATTTAAATGCCTGTAATGGGGCACCCTCCGACTATACTAATTACAGTATAGTCTACTTTCACTGATTACAGTGAAAGCAGGTGCCTCAATTACCTTACGTACACGTGAGCAGAGGAAGGGAATCAACTAAACAAACGCTTAGTTGAGAGGGAAAAGAAAAAATTGTATTTATTATAGTTAATTATCTAATAAAATTAATCTGTTATAACCTATGTTAAACTATATTTAATTACAACTATGTATGTTGACAACTTGGCCTCCACTCATTGCGCGCGTCTATCGGTCATTGGTCAGCGCGTTGGTTGATATAATGGCCCATATCAACCAATGAGAGGGCATCTCCAACTTCAAGGAGATCTAGGGACAATATTATAAGAAAAGGTAATATTGTCAAATATTATTAGTTATATTAATATTTTTATTGACACTTCATATAAGTGTCAATATTATGTAACGGGCTCACCCCGTTACATCACCCACCCCTCAACCAACAGTCACATTAGTGACTGTTTAGTGACTATGGGAAAGGAGCACTTGTTGAATTTTCTTTTATTCCAACATTTTCTCGCTATGACCAAGTCAATGCGCGTCGCTGCTAAGGCAGCCAAGAGCTCGGCTGCACGCCTGTGTGCAGCCGCTACTGAGGATTCACAGCCTCAGCCAGCAGACTCTAATGTGTCTGCTGGAAGTCAACATTAGCCTGCAACGCCTGTTGCAGGTTCACGTAGCGCTTTGCCACGTGAAGATGTTGACCCAGAGTTAGTCGTTGACTACTCTGGTGAGTCGGATGACGCATCCGACTCAAAGCCACCTGTGTCACGCCCGAGCTCCTGTGGTGGAGTGGGATTCGCAAAATGCTGATGCGATTCCAACTCTCCACTGGCGCCCGGACGACCGACTAACGGAGGGGGTACCCCGATTCCGTGTATAAAGCCTTCCTCACCTTGTGTACCCGTCGGTAGGGCGGATTGCTCTCTTCTCGGTGGACTTGAGTCGATGTTGATCCTAATCGGGCTAGGGATAAAAGGTGTGGTGAAGTGCTAATTTTGTGATGTGGAGGTCCCAGACTCCAGTCGGATTCGGAGTATGGACCGTGGGTCAGGGACAGGGGACCAGAGAGACAGGGGCCTCGAAGGAGAGCGACCGTTGGTGGAGAACAGTCCGCAGGATCCGCCGAAGGAAAATCAGTATCAGGGTACCGGTTAACCGGTACCAAAAGGAAGTTGATCATGACCCCTCATTGATCGACCTGGCCTCTCGTTGGTAGACCCGGGTCCCTCATAGGTCGACCTGGGTCCCTCATTGGTCGACCCGGTCCCTCATTGGTCGACCTGGTCCCTCGTTGGTCGACCCGGTCCCTCATCGGTCGACCTGGTCCCTCATTGGTCGACCCGGTCTCTCATTGGTCGACCCGGTCCCTCATCGGTCGACCTGGTCCCTCATCGGTCAACCTGGGTCCCTCATTGGTCGACCTCGGCCTTTGGGGTTCAGCCACTCAGGACCAGTTAATACAAGGATCAGACCAGTCGACGCAAGGAATCAGAGCATCAGGAAAGGATAGAGTAAAGGGTTAAAGGATAGGACTATATTAAATACTACTCAATTTGCGATCTACGTGGCACGACTCCGTCACCCAAGAAGGACTTGTTCTAAGTTACTCACTGTTCCGGGAAGGGATATATTTTGGCCCCCCCGTCGAAGACATTTGCGTAGCGAAGTTCAAGGGCAAATAGAGCTCCAGGATATATTTGGCCTGTGAACTCGTTCTAGTAGCAACACCCCCCAAGACCCGATATCGGAAGCGGTCTCCCTCACCTCACGGTCCGAGAGCAAAGAAAAGTCCAGGAGGTATATACCCCTGAAACAGAAGGAAAAGGCCAGGGACGACAAGCGCCCCTGAAGAATTTGGCTCTAAGTCCACTCTCGACAAGGTCAATCGAGTGGCCACCTACCGGACCACCGAGTGAAGCATATCCACTCGAGGCCCCCCAGGTCTACCTCCCTCAAGGCAGACATCTACATCGTCACCAAGTCCTCCGAAGAGTGCAACCCGCCAGCCGACGGGTACACAAGGTGAGATAAGGTCCATACGCGGCATCCTCCAACAGTCGGCAGTCCGGCACAGTGAGTGGTGTGGGGTCTCATCATACAATTTTGAGAACCCACTCCACCACAATGATGCGCGTGCCCGGATTCGAACCAGGGATTTCACCGCGAGTCCCAAGACGATAAAGATGTTCTTGTCAAGAAGGAGCACAAGAGCGAAGAGTAACTGGAAGACCGATCGCCAGTGACTCAAGAAGAAACAAACAAAGGATCGAAGGACCGACCGGGCCTTGGGAGGGGCCCGGTCAACATGGTCGAGGTTGAACTTATTGAAGAGAAACCTAAATACCCTCCCTATGTCCTCGTATAGGACACCTTGGGTCATGATACCTATCACGATCCAGAGGACCATCAGCCGACGGTGAAAACAGAGAGGCTAAGGTACCCGGACAAACAAAAAACAAAGATCGCGCAGTCCAAGCCGACAAAGTTCCGGATGAAGGCAACCGGAAACACCAAGTCGATAGGCCCCGAGAAGTCAGGATTGGCATCATGGTCAGACGCTGACGTCACGAGGGCCTACCACCAACGCAAGCTGAACGCGTTCCTGGAGAGCGATCCTGTCGCGAAGACTCTGGAGATTCGGAAGCTGGGTCAACTTACTGGGTCGGTATCGACCCTATCACGGCTGCAAACCGTCACGGACGCGATCACTGCGCTGGTCACCCTTCTTCGTGAAGCGAACATGGTCGCAGGGCGGTTCGACCCGGACGACCTGCTGTCCCTGGGATACGACAGAATCACAAAGACGTTATAACATATACACAAGCGTCTGTCGATCCTAGTTGGTACCACGCCAGCAAAGGGACATTTAACTTTGACGACACCCACACAAACACGGTCCAGGGAAAGCCAGAGGGCGCTTCAAGACATCGCGGTCTACCCTCAAATGTATGGAGCCGCCGGCCACCCAGGGGCGAAGCAAGGTCCATCCCAACACTTGACGTCAAGCGGCCAGAGGGCAGCAGCTCCGTGGTCCCCAGGATCGTCATTGACTGCATCGGTCACTAGGATGCCCCGAGGACCAACTGGGGCGGCGCTGCTCCAGGCCCGAGCGCGCAGCGCGGAGCAGGAGCCAAGTGGTCTTGAAACGGCGACGCGTGGCAAGAATGAAAATCATTCCGGTTTTCAACCAATGGGAAATCAGCAAGAGAAAAAGTTGGAGTTTGCTCTGCCCCGTGACGAAGATGCTGGGGGGGAAGGACCTACCTACCCGGTAGGTGATCTGCAGACCCTCTTCGACGCGGCGATGGCAAGATTTTTGAATGAACGCCAAGTACCGCGGGCACATCCTAACGGGAGTGTAGCAGGAGGAAGACCAGAGGCGCAAAGGACGACCGCTCACCATGACCAGCATCCAGGCATACAAATGCCAAGAAGTCACACGATGACCGACGTCGATATGGAATCCGTCGGTTCCTGTGAGTTCGACCCTGACAACATGGATTTGAGGGGACCTCAGTCGATGATGGCTAACGCAGCGCTGGGACAGATGCCAAATATGGTCCCTCGCATCAAACTCTCGGCGACCTCGGATCTTAAAGAATTTCATGGAAGAGACCACGACGAAGACAGAGCGCGCAGCTGGGTATCAACGGTCAAGACAGCATTTATAAGAGACCAAGCACCAGATGATGAACGATGTCTCGTTTTTGGAGGATGCTGACTGGACCGGCGCAGAATTGGTATCGTCAACTGGGTCGCTTGGTACGAGGAAACTGGAAGGACTTAATCCAAGAGTTCATGATTCGGTTCTGTGGCACGGGGGTACCGGTCGCCCGCCAGTACTACCATGCGAAGAAAAGGTCGGAAGAGACCCCACTGGATTATCTGTACCGCCTGAATGTGCTTGGACTCAGGGCGAAGATGAAGATTAAGGATGGGTCGCCTAAAATTCAGAAGGATCACGTCGATCACTACATTTTGACGGTGGACGACCCAGAGCTAGCAGACAAGTTGACTATGCTGCGTCTGGCGGACGTGGAAGAATTGGAGGAAGTATTGACAGCATGTCAGCGGACGAAAGCAAGACGAGGCAGGATGCTGTTTGGATCAAAAAAGTTTCGTCAGAAGACACCGGCACTACCCGAGAGGCCGAGAGATATGAATCGCCGCTCCATACATGCAGTACGGACGCCCCTGGAAGACTCGAGCTCTGAAGATTCGAGCCCAGACTCTTCGGAGAACGAAGGAGATCTAAGACGAGTCTACTTTATGGAGAAAGAAGCAGGGAAGGGAACCAAGTGTGAGGTTCTCAAAGAATTTACCGACTAGGGATGCCGACCAACATCGCCAGGCAGTAGAACAGCGACCCGGCCCATCATCAGCGACCCCTAACACGAGATGTGCATATTGCGGGTCCAATAAACACGGAGATCTGAATTGCTGGAAAAGATTGACCTGCGACCGCTGTGGAAGGAAGGGTCACCCATCAGATCGCTGCCTTTTTGTATGCCGGGGTTGTAGAGAGATTCACGAGATCGGGAAGTGCCAGATGGAGGAGTTCTATAATTTGTTCCGTCAATGGTACAACCCAGCCAAGCATGCAGGGATGTTCCCGGAGAAACTCGAGAAGAACGCAAATTAGGACGCTCGACAGGTTTGAATCTAGTACGAGCCGAGCGTTCTAATTGTTGCATCTTTGCATATGTGGAGAAACAGCCCAAGGAGGAGACGGGTATTCCAATTAAGATTGGAAATATATCGAAGATTGAAAATTACCCTGTGGTCCATGTTGCTTCTTTGAATGAGCCTAATAATTTTGTTCGAGAAAGTTCAGTAATGGAGTTGGACTTATTGCCAGGCGAGTCTAGGAGGTACTGGACTTACCACGCCCCTACTAAATGGTTCAGGCAAGCGAAAGCCTCTGGAAAGGTCAACAACGACCATGCAAATTTGTTGTTTGATACTGGTGCCGATATCCATTCTGGATATCGCCTTAACTCGTAAGGTAGGCTGCCAAATTGATGAAAGTGAACGACAAGAATGTATTGGTATTGGGGAAGCCGTGTACACCACGGAGGGGCGCACTCGCATCAAGGTCACTCTGAATGGGAACTTGGTGTACATCTTAAAGGTGTAGGTAGGCCCTATGGTAGGCCAGGATGCAATTTTGGGGATGGACTTCATGATCCCAGCCGGTATCCGGTTAGACTTGGCCGACGGAACTCTTTGCCTCCACGATGAAGTCAGGGTACAGTTGACCGGGCGAAGGACACTGTACAATACTCGAGTATCGGATGTGAAATTGGGTCGGTATGTACAGATATCCGTTGGAGGATGTACGAAAGTGCCTCTCAAAAGGTCGACCTCGGAACAGTGGAAATTGTGGGTAACGAGAGGCGAACGATGGGTGACCACCATGATACAAGGGATAGGTCGTCGACCGATTTTGAAGATAACCAACGTCATCCCTCGCCCCTAACATTGCACGAAGATACCAAGATAGGTATGTGGTTGACTAGGGAGCAAGTTCCGAGAACGCCAGGGTTTGTCTCGGTGGGCTCTCGAAGATATTCGGAATGGCTAAAACTGGCTTATGAATCAACCACTGACCAGGTCGACCGTCACGTCGACCCAACATAAGAGGAAGAGGGGTCACTAGTGAAGAGACCAGAGTATAAGACTCCGTCACACATCTTACAGCGACCAGCGGCCCCAACCCCAATGATGAATATAACGCACCAACCGGTACTCGACAGAGAAGAGCAACCGTGCGAAGAGAGGGTGAATTGGCAGGAGGGGTCCGCCCAAGAGCGGAGTGTATTTGAAGGAAGACCAACCTGCAGTGACCACCACCGATGATAAGGAAGCCAAACTGGTGGACTTGTTACAGGCAGATGACCAGGTGTGTTCTTTCGAGGGTGGGGAACTCTGGGCCGAGGGTATAAGGCCAGGGTGGGCGGTCGTACCGGAAGTGGGCCCCTCATCCGAAGGCATTGCGTTAGAAGATATACAGATTCCAGATCCAGATGGGAACATCCCCGAAGAGGTGGACCGGTTGCGACAAATAATATGGAAGAAACGACATCTGCTGATGGGCAGAGGTAACGCCTTACCCCCGGCCGCCCGAGGAGCGATATGCGATATCGATGTAGGGAACGCAAGACCGATCGCGCAGCGCGTACGGAAGGTGGCCCCTCAATTCAGAGAGAAGCTAGCCGACCTGATCAAGGGACTGTTATCGGCAAAGATCATCATTCTTGCACCTCGCCATGGGCCAGCCCAATTGTAATTATCGTGAAGAAGAATGGGGTCGATATTCGATTGTGTATCGACTATCGGTTGGTGAATGATCTCACCCAGCTTATGGTATACCCTATGCCGTTGATTAACGCATTACTGGAGGACCTGGACAGAGCTTTGTGGTACTTTTCTCTTGACATGGCGAGTGGTTTTTGGTCTTCAGTATGACCGAAGGGCGAGACTAATCTCAGCTTTCGTTACGCCACTGGGACTATTTGAATGGCTTCGGATGCCTTTTGGGCTTAAGAATGCGCCTCAGATATATCAAAGGTTGTTGGATAATGCGTTATATGAATTTTTACGGATTTCTCCAGGGACTGCCCCAGAGGAAACAGAGGATTTGTTTGCAACAGGGGAACCAGATGCAAAATCGAGCCTCTCTATATTGGGTCGACGATCATACATTGACGATATACTTGTTCCGGCCGAATCGTGGGACGTATTATGCCAGAAAGTGGAGCGGCTGCTAGACGTGTGTGACTATTGGAATTTGTCGGTCAGTGCCGTCAAGAGTACGTGATGATGTCGGAAGGTCGAGTATCTTGGACATCGAGTTTCCAAGGAGGGACTAGAGGCCCACCCAAAAGATCTTTAGTCTTTGGTCGACCTACCTCTACCGACAACGCTGAAGGCTATGCAGTCCTTTCTAGGAAGCCTAAATTACTACAGCAGGTACATCGAAGATTATGCCATATACGCGTCGATCCTCTATGAACTGAGAGAGGTGGATTTTCACGCTTGGAGGTGCAAATCGAAGGCTAGCGAGGAAGTGGCGGCCCAGGAAGATGACGAAGGAAAATGGTCGAAGGTACAAGTAGCGTTTGCCATGCTCAAGAACAAGATTGCTACGGCGCCCATCTTACGACATTACGACCCGGCTAGAGAGGCGGTCATCATTGTTTACGCAAGTGATTGGGCCATCTCGGCGCCGTTGGTGCAGAATTACGACGGCATGTACATGCCGGTAATGTTTAAGAGCCGAACCCTCAAGTCAAACGAGATGAACTATAGCACAGTGGAAAAGGAAGTGCTGGCGTTGCTACGAATATTGGAAACTTGCTTCACGATGTTGGTCACCCGACCTCTCAAAGTTCTGACGAGGCATTCTACACTAGCCTGGCTAGTGAAGTCTTCGGGGTTGCAAGGTCGCTTAGGAAACTGGGCCGCTCTGTTGTCACAGTGGACTTTGGAGATTGTGAAATGCAAGAAAGGCGAGGACCAGGTACTGGGGGCGTTAGCAGCCAGCATCACGCCTCGAGAGAATGTGGACTCCATTCTGTCGTCAATTGCTCCCAAGAAGCAATCCAGGCAAGTGGTCGACCTACCGAAGCCCACAGTAGAACTAAATGAATAACTGTATGTGATGAGTTTCGATGGGTCGGCCCGGGTGAAACAAGGGGGAGGTGCTTGCAGCGCTATTGTGTGGAGACTCCCTGCATGGACTATAGTCGCAGCTGCATCGAAATATCTTGACAAGTCTACGGTGAATAAAGATGAATATGTGGGCATGTTACTGGGTTTTGACCTGTTGGAGCCAATGGAGCGATGGCGTTTGATTATTTGTGGAGACTCCAATCTGGTTATAAGACAGATGCGTGGAGAGATTGAATGCAAAGCTTCAGTTTTATCCCCGTTGCGGGCCAAGGCGTTGAGTAAGCTCCAGTCGTGGCCCAACCAGGCAGTTTTACATGTGAAACGAGACTGGAATCAGAGCGCAGACCAGTTGGCCAGTGCGGCTTTACATCAGCAACAAGGGGTCGGGTCGATACCAAGAGGAGAGTGGTCAGGTCTAGAAACAATCAATCGGCTGCCAGAGGTGTTGGTCCCTAGAGACCGGGGTCCGTCGATCAGGGTATCTGCGGTGACGAGATCCCGGTTCCCCGTCATAATATCGGGAGAGGTCATGCAAGAAGATGTGGTACAACAACTCCGGATGGATAGGATCCGAGATGCGCAAGAAGAGGAGAGCTGGGTACGCGAGTTGAAGGCATATTTGAAGGGAGACTGGAAAGACTTGTCGGTGGAAGCGGCCAGAAACTGCAGCAAAATGTCGGAAGATTACGAGATAAGTGAAGAAGGACTGATGGTGTACTGCCCCGGCCAGAGAATAAAGGGAGACGACCGAGACATAACTGCCAGATTGGTGATACCTGAGAGTCTCCAAGCCGACGTCCTCCATTATACTCATACGAGTTTAGAAGGCGGCCATCAGGGAATCGGGCGTACTTATCATCGGATCCGACGATATTGTCATTGGAGGGGTCTGTTCCGGAGTGTTCAGAAATATGTGGGTCAGTGTATGGATTGTGAGACTGGGAAAGGGAGGCCCACTTTACAAGGGAAGTCTCCGGGGAATGTTGAAGCGACGTACCCCTTCCAAATTATCGCGATGGACCACATACCATCTCTACCCAAGTCACATAAAGGAAATACGGAACTACTGATCTGGGTCGACCTGTTCACAGGTTATGTGATGGCTAAAGTAAGTGCGTCACGGACAGCCCAGACAGTGGCTGAGGGATATGAGGAATGCGTTTTCCGCCGTTTTGGTGCCAGTGAGACGATCCGTCACGATCGGAAACCGGGGCTTATGTAGGACTTCTTCCGAGCGTTCAGTCGTATGGTGGGTCAACGTCAGAGAGCGACCATGGCCTACCGACCTCAAGCGAACGGCACTGCGGAGAGAATGGTCCAGACTCTAACAAGATCGCTCAAGATGTACGTAGCCGACGTGGGACAGCGAGACTGGGATAAATACGCGGAACGATTAACGTTCGCGTTAAACACGGCTCAAGACAGAGTACGGGAAGAAACACCGTTCTATCTGGTACATGGATGGGATGCTAGGACCACTCTTGAGCTGGTGAACACTCGACGTCAAGAATCAGGACCTCGGAGATGGAGATATCGGATTCAGAGTCACTATCAGCGAGCAAGGGACCAAGTCAACGAGAATTTACGGGCGGCTAGTCAGGCTCGGGTGCAAGCACAAAATGAAGGGGTAGTCGGCCACGAAATTCAGCCAGGGGCCCGGGTATGGCTATACTTAGACCGAGTAAAGGAGGGGTATGCCAAAAAATTGGCCCACCTATGGCATGGACCGTTCCGAGTCCAGAAGTTAGTCGGAGATCATGCAGTACGTCTGGAGTTACGAGGTACAGAATACAGACTATTCCCAATCGTTCACATCTTCAAGCTAAAGCCCGTCAGAGAGTTCCCCGATCGACCGAACAGCGAGCTGAAAGTGGATGGAACAGATCGGGTCGACTTCGATGAATGTTTGTTACCAGAAGACAGCTGAGTGCGGGAATTGGAAGAGGGCGAGTATGAAGGCGAAAA
This sequence comes from Peronospora farinosa, assembly GCA_947646735.1. Taxonomy (NCBI): domain Eukaryota; phylum Oomycota; class Peronosporomycetes; order Peronosporales; family Peronosporaceae; genus Peronospora; species Peronospora farinosa. Next base: position 147,756 of record CANTFK010000380.1, read on the forward strand.
AATTTTAAAGAGTCGTACAGGCAAGAAGACTCGGTATGTGAGGCAATAACGAGAATTCCTCGTGCAATGGAAGGGGCACCCTGGCCCCTTGTGGGTGGACGAAGTGGATCTAAATTGCGGAGCCTTACTCCGGGACTTCGAGCGCAAGAAGACAAGCCATAACCGTTTCGAAGTAATGCAAAGCCATGAAAACTAGCAGACGGTGGGTCAGCGGACGGTAGGTCAGCAGATGTGGGGTTAGAACCAGGGGCGACGGAAGGCGCTGGGACGACCGAAGCCTGCTCTTCAGACGGTGGATCAGCGGAAGGTGGGTCAGCAGACGGTGGGTCAGAACCAGAAGAAGACATGGCTGGACAGACACGAGTTAGAGATGGATGAGCAACAAAGGGGACAGTAAAGGACCTACGTGACGAAGAAAGTGAAGACATGCGCGTGCTCAATCCGTTGTACGGTTGAGCAAGTGCAGGGGGCGGCTGTGGTGAAGTGCTAATTTTGTGATGTGGAGGTCCCAGACTCCAGTCGGATTCGGAGTATGGGCCGTGAGTCAGGGACAGGGGACCAGAGAGACAGGGGCCTCGAAGGAGAGCGACCGTTGGTGGAGAACAGTCCGCAGGATCCGCCGAAGGAAAATCAGTATCAGGGTACCGGTTAACCGGTACCAAAAGGGAGTTGATCATGACCCCTCATTGATCGACCTGGCCTCTCGTTGGTAGACCCGGGTCCCTCATAGGTCGACCTGGGTCCCTCATTGGTCGACCCGGTCCCTCATTGGTCGACCTGGTCCCTCGTTGGTCGACCCGGTCCCTCATCGGTCGACCTGGTCCCTCATCGGTCAACCTGGGTCCCTCGTCGGTCGACCTCGGCCTTTGGGGTTCAGCCACTCAGGACCAGTTAATACAAGGATCAGACCAGTCGACGCAAGGAATCAGAGCATCAGGCAAGGATAGGGTAAAGGGTTAAAGGATAGGACTATATTAAATACTACTCAATTTGCGATCTACGTGGCACGACTCCGTCACCCAAGAAGGACTTGTTCTAAGTTACTCACTGTTCCGGGAAGGGATATATTTTGGCCCCCCCGTCGAAGACATTTGCGTAGCGAAGTTCAAGGGCGAATAGAGCTCCAGGATATATTTGGCCTGTGAACTCGTTCTAGTAGCAACACCCCCCAAGACCCGATATCGGAAGCGGTCTCCCTCACCTCACGGTCCGAGAGCAAAGAAAAGTCCAGGAGGTATATACCCCTGAAACAGAAGGAAAAGGCCAGGGACGACAAGCGCCCCTGAAGAATTTGGCTCTAAGTCCACTCTCGACAAGGTCAATCGAGTGGCCACCTACCGGACCACCGAGTGAAGCATATCCACTCGAGGCTCCCCAGGTCTACCTCCCTCAAGGCAGACATCTACATCGTCACCAAGTCCTCCGAAGAGTGCAACCCGCCAGCCGACGGGTACACAAGGTGAGAGAAGGTCCATACGCGGCATCGGGGTACCCCCTCCGACAGTTGGCAGTCCGGCACAGAGAGTGGTTTGGGGTCTCATCATACAATTTTGAGAACCCACTCCACCACAGAGGTTTGGTTATCTTGTGGAAATCTTCACAAGATAAACCGAGTACTTGGTGTGATCTTCCCAATCGATCACGATTATCCAATAAAACGAAGCTTGAATCTTCTGACCACTTGAACAGAACCTTCTGACCACTTGATCCGTCCTGCACTTGCTTCGCCTTGCCCTACGTGTTTTATCTGCGTCCGATCGCAGTTGAGTTGTGTTGAGAGTTCTTGCAATCCCTGGCCAAACAATCCAGGGATATGACTTGCGCAGTGTGTAGGCTTCCTCGAGACGTCGGGTGGCCAAAGAATCCATCCCGGAAGAGAAGTCGACACGTGTATTAAGAAGTAAAATTGAACTCTGTTTAGTGTTAACCAATCAAAACTCGAAACCTACAATTCTGCCTATCTGTATTCCAGGATCTATCACCACGTGTCAACCTTTCAGAAAAAATCAGATCTCGATATGTGGTCCACTCCAAATGCCTTTGCCATCCCGATCCATCGGCGATCTTGCCTTATCCTTGGATCGCGATCCGAATCAGATCGCGTATCAGCTCAGGATCACGGTCGATCCATAATGCGTAATCCTTGTGAGTTGGATCGCGATCTAGGTCGGATCGCGGACCTACGTTGGATCGCGATTCTGAGTCGGATCGCGCTATACCTTGCATCGCAATTCTGAGTCGGATCGCGGTTCTGAGTCGGATCGCGGTTCTGAGTCGGATCGCGGTTCTGATACGGATCGCGCTCAGCTTTGGATCGCGGTTCTGAGTCGGATCGCGTTTTCCAAGTTGGATCGTGTTTTCTGCACAATGTTTCGGGATCGATCCTTGATGTGTGATCCACATAACTTGGATTGCGATCTACAATTTATGAAAATTGTTTACTCGCTCCTCCACAGTGAATTAACATAATCACGGATCGGGGATCCACCTGAATACTAAGATTGCAGTGCGATCCAGACTTGGATCGCGGTGCTATCCAAACTCGATAGCGATACGATATGTATCTCGGATCATGATTTGTCCATTACAATTAATTGAGGCCGCGATCCACACTTTGAGAAATTCCACTATTTCACATTCAAGTAAAATACGTACAATTTTTTCAATACATCCAGTTGGATCAACCGATACTCGAACCAAGTATATTCAAGCAGTGATCTATTCCATGATAATCCAACATAACCTGGAAATATGATCCATGCTACAATCAACGGTACTTTTCCATTCGATCATCCATGAATTACGATCGACTCCACCACACCCAATAGTTCATTTTAGTAAGTGACTTAGTGGTGGACAGGGAGCCGACCGTTAGCGGGAAAGGGATCCAACCGTTATGGGACAGGGATTTAACCGTTATGGGAAAGGGATCCAACCGTAAGCGGGAAAGGGATCAACCGTTATGAGAAAGGGATCCAACCGTTATAGGAAAGGGATCCAACCGTTGGCGAGAAAGGTCCCGATAATTCGGCTCCGGTTTTATCGATAAAATTAATACATGGACTTAGCCAAAATTTCTAATCGACTTTACCCTACTCCCCCCGGGGTGATACCTCGTCGTCGATTCCTGCAAAGAGGTACCGTGGTACATTGAGTGAATCAATGTACCGTGAAATGTTCGGGTCGTCTGATGAAATAGACGACTCGCCAAACGAGTCGAAGGATAGTGACTCGGGTGGGGACGGTAAGGGTGATGTCAGTGCTTCTACTGACACCAATGCACGTGGTGGTGGTACTTCTGTTGACACTAATGCACGTGGTGTCGGTACTTCTGTTGACAACACGCAGGAGGCTTTAGATCGCAACGTATTGCGTCTTGCTCCTGATCGCAAGCCATGGATGCTATCTAAGCATCTGCTTGTTCGTTGGTCTGGAAAGAACAACGAACGGTTCCCCATACCGTTTTTTGATGCGTCAAAGCTTTACGGCCTTGACGCTAGTGCGAAGAACTTTCGCACTGGGAACGACTATTACATCGATTTGTTTCTTGAACATCGATGGTATGGCCCACACAAGAAGCGTGAGGCTGACGCGTTCCTCCAATCTTGGAACGCGTTTATCACCATTGTTTTAAACGTTGGGAAAGAGGCTTGGTTTCAAAGAATTTTTGCTAGCCGCAATAAGTTTGAGAAACGAAGTACCTCCGGTGCATGCTATCGTTTGCACCGGTTATCTAGGGAGGCAGGCCTGTTATGCCTCTCTTGGAGCGACCCATGCCCGGGGTGCCTGAGCACCTCGTCAAGAGCGCCTAAGGAGGCGTACCTCCTTACTGAGCCCTGTGGAGGGCTCGCATCTCTTCTGAGATGCGTGAAGGGATTGCTACTTTTCAATCCCTTTACGAGCGCATTGGGCGCTCGTTTTCCGATGGTCCTTCTTCACCTTCGGGTGTCCCTTGTCGTACTGTTCGACAAGGCCGGGAATGTCGGCCATCAGTTGAGCCCGAGGTTCCCAGCTATCCGCCGAAGGTTGATAGCCACGCCACAGGACGAGATAACTCGTCCGACGTCCCTTCACCTCGCGGTGCTTTAGTAAGCGTTCCACGAGGAAGCGCTTCCCACCATGGGAGTCCACCAGCGGATGCGGTGGTGGAGGGAAAACCCTGTCCAATTCTTTCATCGGACTTGGCTGCTGAGTTAGACGGGTTTGCCCGTGTAACTCGTGAGCTCCGTTGTGATGTTGATCACGAACGGGATAAGCGTCGCCGCTTAGAGGACATTGTGCGACAGCTTGGGTTTGACCATGAGAGGTCTCGGGCGAACAATGCTGTCGCACTATTGGAGAATGAGCGGCGTCTTCATTCTCTGAGTAACGAGCTGGCGACAGCTCGTCAGGAGATCGTCCAATATCATGGGAAGATCTCATCTCTACACGACCAGATATCGAATCTGGTTCGTGACAACAAGAATCTGAAGGGGATTCTTGAGAGTAATGGCTATCTTCGTCGTTCGAAGAAGCCGCGTACTGAACGTACGGACGAAGACGTCCCACGTAAAACGTAGGATGCGTACGCATCCTGCGTGGCAACTCGATCGTGTATGCGTTGCCTAGGCGGCGCAATACACGAAACGGACCGATGTAGTTGGGCAACAATTTATTGCTGCCCACGTTAGTCACTACATGTTTAGGTAGGTTTACTGTTGACAGTAAAACTAAATCACCTTCAATAAATGTCTGAGCATTTGCCCTTCCATTATAGTCTGCGTTTCGCTTTTGCTTATCCACCGCTTCTGCGATGGAGTCTTGCACGAAACGGACTACCGCTTCACGAGTCAGCAGGAAATCCTCAGCTGACTCGTTGCTTTTGGCTGCAGTGCATTGTGAGTGCACTGCAGAGATATCGGTTACTAATTCAGCGAGAAGGCTACTGTTCTCTCTTGTGATACCTCGAACGATGCTGACATCTTCAGCATCGTTGTCAGTAAGAGCGTCATCGCTCTTACTTTCTTCCTCTTCACCGAAGTCGAATGATACGACTTCGGTTACTTTCGCGTCGACCATAACGTCGTCGCGTGATGAGCAAGAGCCAGATTGGTTCTCGCTCGAGCGAGTTCCTCCCTCCCTTAAATTAGAGTCACCCTCTACTAAGGTGGGGACACGTGGATGGCGAAGGCCATTCACGTAGATCGGTGTATGCGTCGTGGACGCATGCACTAAGTTGTTGATGTCGAATTCGACCATCGACAAGAACTCACTCCAACTCGTAAACGAGTGGACGTACCCTCGAAGAATCTCTTCGAGGACGCGATTGGCTCGTTCAGTCTGAACATCAGTTTCTGGATGGTCAGAAGTAGACATTGTGAGCCGTGTTCCAAGTGTTAGGAACACGGAACACCAAAATTCAACCGTGATCCGGGGGTCCCTATCGGACACAAGTTCACGGGGTAGACCGTGCAATCAAAAGATTGTATCGATAATTACTCGAGCACAGCCTTCTGCTGTGATCGACTCAGGTACAGCAACAAGATGTACCATCTTGCTGAACCTGTCTACAAACACGAGAATACCATTATTCCCGTGAGCGTCTTTGGAAAACCCAAAGATGAAGTCCTTTGGTACAGACTCCCAGCACTATGCCGGAACAGGTAGAGGCTGCAATGGTGCACGGAGTGAAGGACTAGGCTTCACTCGTTGACACACCTCGCAAGCACGCACGTACTTGCGCACGAACTTAGATTTTGACTGACGTGGCCAGTAAAAGTCGCGACTGACCGTGAGGTAAGTCTTCTCACGGCCGCGATGCCCACTTATTGGTGCATCGTGACATTCAAACATGATCCGTAACCTGAGATCATGTTGTGGCGGTACAACGACACGAGGCGTGTCGTTGTTGACGGCTGTGTAGTACAGTAAGCCGTCCCGCTGGGTGTATTGATCGAGAGAAGATCGATACATGGCAGGCAAGCGCTTCTTAGCTTGCGTGGATGGGTCCTTGAGGTACTCCATCAGGCGTACAAGATCATTATCTTGTGCGCATGCCCTTCTAATGTCGTCAAGTAAGCTCGACGACAAGACGCTGGTACTCAGCGTGGCGACAGTGGTGTTTACATCACTGTCGAATTGCACAGTCGGCTCTAGGTCAGGCCGACGTGAAAGAGCATCGGCGACGACGTTAAGTCGTCCCGGCTTATACTCCACGGAGAAGTTGTACTCCGCGAAGAACGACAACCATCTCGCTATTCGTTGCGAGAGGTGTGGACTATTTACAGCCGGGGTAGGAATATGTGTCACCTGTCTTTCCGCCAGTGCACTTCCAACTACACCACTCCTTTCGAGCTGGGTAGTTCCTGGTGTCGATTGACATACCGTCATCGCACCCTCGACTGTGTTGGACACAGCATCAGCCACATAATCCTCTCGCAAGAGCACATCCTTTCCGGTGTCTTGCGTAGAGCTAGCGACTGTGCGTGTACGCCAGTCTATCCATCGTTGGTGTTTAGCCAACCAAGGCATGCCTAGGATGAGGTCATACGGACTCTCCATACCTAGCACTGTGAGCTTCTCTTTACAAGAGAAGTCACTAAAGCTAAAGGCGAGTTCAACTTGAACTCCCTCCGATTTAACGAGCGCGCCGTTCGCTAAACGAACGATCGCCTCTTCTCGCTTGCCATCCTGGCAAAGCGACTCATAACTCGCCGGTCTCTTTTTCAGAGCCGCGAGTTTCACAAAGTTTTGTGATGCACCCGAATCCACGAGGAGGGTCATCACTTAGGCATAGCCTCGTACCCGAACGCTATAGACCAAAAGGGTTGAGGTCCGACCTTTCGGAACCTCAGGGACTATGCTACCCATTGTTCGATCACTCTGAACTTAGGGGTAGCTTCAGAGTCCGCAACAGTAGGGCATCCCGCCCCTACTGCGCTCCCGCATTTCCCGACCCATCTTGGGCAGATTCTGAACCCGTGCGTCGTGCACGCTGGTTTTTCGCACCTCCCTTCGGGTTGGGAGACCTTTTGCTGGGTGCCTTAGCTCCAGCAGCTACCTTGGCGTAGCAGCGAGCCATCATATGGCCTCGCTTGCCGCACTTGTAGCAGATCACATCTGCATTGCCTAACTCCATAGGAGTGGCATCAGACTTCTCGGACGACGGCCTGTAATAGGCTGTCGCCGAGGCGCTGTTGTAGGATTGCTCCTCAACTAAGGCAATTTCAATTGCCTCTTCCATCGTCGCTGGCACCTTTCTAAAAAGGGCCTGACGCGATGGGCCGTGCATAAGTCTATTTATGAACGAGGCCACTTTGATACGCTCTGGTATCGGTTCCCCATTAATGGAAGCCGACAGCGAACGCATCTCCTGCACAAATTCTTGCAGAGAGCGTTTTGCCTGTCGTGCTCCAAAGAAGCGCGCCATAAACAACAATTCGTTGTTAGGCGGCTGATACATGGCGCGAATGTTTGCCTTAAAGATCGCCCATGATGGAAATGCATCAGCATTAGCCATAAGTGCAGAGTAAGCCCACTCTGACGCTTTGCCACGCAAGTTGGACATGGCATACGACACCATTCTGGTGTCGTCTTCGATGAGCTGCGCCACTCCACATTGCTCAACTGCTAATAGCCAGTGAACAATCGTGTGAGGGCTAGTTCCATCGAACTTCGGAGGGTCCATCCGAATGGGCCTCAATTGAGTAGGCCGGGCAGAGAGCGTCTCAACAGTTCTGTTGAGCGCCTCATTACGTGCCTGCTCAAGCCTAAGCTCATCCTGAGTCTTAGTGATGGACTCAGCGGTGGCTTGGCTGTTTATCTCGGACGCGTTTCTACGCTGTCCGAGCACAAACGCCTCAAATTGCTCCAACTGAGCAACATGTTGCTCAGGAGGACAATGCAAGAGGTTGACCAGGGCTTGTTCACCAAGTCCCTGCGCCATATGCTCTGCCAACTCTTTATGATGGTGGGAGAGGTGAGGGAAGTCACTCCAGTCCGTATTAAGGACCATCTTAACCACACGCACGCTCAGAGAGACTGGTGGGACTACAAGTGCTACCAAGTGTAGACGGGCACTTCTACGAAGTTGCCTCGTGCTACTAGCACACACACCTTCAGCACAAGCGAGGAAGCGGTTAGACCGTCTTACCTTCGCGTGCGAGCATGTTTATGCGGTTGGTCGACTGCTTAAGCAGTCGTACCACCAGTTGCCTCTCCTTAAGCGAGAGTGCAACGAACTTCTAAGACAAGAAGGCACCGACGTCACGCAGAAGCTTTTCAACTTCTCGTGCGTGGTGCGTTTGTTTAAGTAAATTCTAGACTGATTTATATTTAATAGATTTTACTAAATATAAATCTAATTTCTGATTGGTTAATATGTAATGATGGGTGCCATCGCTATAGATGCGCATCCCAACGGGCGAGCTTATATTTATTTAAGCTCGCTCAATGACGTAACTGATTGACGTCATTTGATGACGCCTAGTCCCAGCTGGGCGTCATCCCCATCAATGTGAATACACCTAGTGTATATCACATACGCAAGGGTGTGACACATGGTGTGTTTCACCCGAGCGACAGGTCTTAAGTACTTACGTACCCTTTTAGACCTGCCCTTTAAGTATCGCATACTTAACGGGTACGTGTAACGTTGAGCCCGTTACAAAGTAGATCACTTCACGCACTATGGCCGTTTAAATCTACTCTGCCACTGTGTTTTACTAAGACACATGAAGTAGTAAGTGTTAAAGGCAATCAATAATTTAATGCTAGCGTCCAATTCATCGCGATTCTAACCCATTGTCTTGATATAGTACATAGCCACATTATGAAGGGGCACCCTTCGACTATACTGATAACAGTAAAGTCTAACTTCACTGATGACAGTAAAAGCAGGTGCCTCGAAACCTCACGTACACGGACGGAGGCAGAGGAAGCTATACGACTAAGTGACGCACTTAGTTGTAATAGAAAAGAGAACTGTATTTGATATAGATAAATCAATCTAATAAAACTAATCTGTTATAACCTTTTCTTAACTATATTAAACTTTCACTATGTATCTTGACAACTTACACTCCATTCATTGCGCGCGTCCATCTGTCATTGTTCAGCGCCCTGATTAATATAATGGCCTATATAACCAGTTAGAGAGCATCTCCAACTTTAATGAGATACAGGACAATTTTTTATGAAAAGGTAATATTGTTAGATATTATTAGCTAAAAAATTATATATAACTTGACAATGCATATAAGTATTAATTTTATGTAACGGGCTTACCCCGTTACATCTCTCCCCAACTACAATCACATTAGTGACTTTTAGTAACTATGGGAGGGGAGCACTTGTTCGTTTTATCTTTTATTTTAGCAAACTGCAACGCAATGACTAATTCAATGCGCGTCGCTGACAAGGCAGTCAAGAACTTGGCTGCACGCTTATGCGCAGCTGCTACTGAGGCTTCACAGTCTCAGCCAGCAGACACTAATATGTCTGCTGCACATCAAGATCAGCCTGCAAGGTTCACTTGGCACTTCGCCACGTAATGATGTTGACCCAGAATTACTCTGGTGAGTCGGATAATGCATTCAATTCAAAACCATCTGTTCCACTCCCAGGCTCGCCCCAAGGTGCTGCTTCATTTTGTCCCTAATTAAAGGGACCGTATTTCATTGAGTAAAACAAAATATCGTAAATGGTTTGGGTCGTCTGATGAATCAGACGACTTGCCAATCTAGTCGAGTAAATTTAACTCGACTGGATGTGTTTTTAGTTATTTCAGTATTTTTACTGCATCACTATGAGTGGTGTCAGCACTTCTACTGACATCACTATGCGTACTCGATACTTCTGCTGAAACCACGCAGGAGTCTCTCGATCGCAATGTATTGCTTCATGCTCCTTATCAGAAACCGTGGATGCTATCCAAGCATCTGATAGATTCTTAATTTAAAATAAACAGCGAACAATTATCGATTCCGTTGCTCCATACATTAAAGCTTCACGGCCTTGAAGGCAGTGTGAAAAACTTTCGCACTGAAAATGACTTACATCGCTGCATTCCTTCAGCATAAAATGGTACAGCCCACACCATAAGCGTGAAGCTGATGCTTTTTTTCAACCTTTGGAACGCATATGTTCTCACGTTCATAATATTAGGCGTGATGTTTGGTTTTAAAATGTTACTGCTAATCGCAGTAAATTTGAAAACGAAGATTATCCGGTGGATGCTATCGCTTGCATCTACTGTCAAGAAAGGCTGGACTGCTATGCCTTATTCGAGGCGACTCTTGCCCGGAGTGCGTGAGCACCTCATCAAGAGCGCATAAGGAGGCATACCTCCATAGTGAACCCTCTTGTGGCCTTGCGCACACAGAAGGTCGGAGAGCTGTGAGATGAAGTCACATGGCCCGCAGCTAGGCGATCGGCAAAGAATTCGTCGATCGCCTCGACCTGTTATTGAGGCAGCGGCCACTGCTTCTTGACACAATATTTAGTTCCTGGAACTAGGTCGTTCTCGTGTCGAGTACTTTTTTCCTTACGGTACAAATTTAGAGAGCAGATCCTTGCATTCGACTAAATTCTTATACAAAGGATTTGAATTCAGTGACTCCCAGGAATGCGATGTGTATCGCTCAATTAAATCTTCTCATTAGGACACTCCATTGATGAGCTGCTGAGAACCCGTTCTTTCTCGGCAAAAACTGTTGCTGACCGAATGTCAGTGATGTACTCGTCCTCTGCGACGAGCACACAGATCTGCTTGACTTTGCCACTACGCAGATCACGCAAGAACCTTTTAGTTTCTAGCGTAGGCAACTAAGTTATCTCCGAATTTAACTTCGGAGGCGCGATCAGATCAAGCGTATAAGCGCCTACGTTTTATCCGTCAGTAACCAAGACGTTCAACGTCTCGGTTACTTCCTGGGGACTTATTCCTCAGAGCACTGGGGACTTATTCCCTCAGTGATTATTTCCTGGGGACTTATTCCCGCAGGCTCGATAGAGCTTATTCCATCGACTTCCTCTAGCTGTGGTGGCGCAACCACAGCGAGATCCTCTATGATTAACTCTCCAGTTGATCTAGGATTACCGTGTTGCCTCTTCTGGGCAACCGGTTTACTCTTCGGTGAATGCTGTCCTCTAGGCAAGCATTTATGTCCCGATACGCTCAACTTATTCTAGTGGTAGAACTTTTGGCGCTGCCTGGGCTCGTGCACAGCCGCCGGCCGCTTGCTCCACAGCGTGACTGTCTGTCACGCTGAGTTCTTGTGCAGTCGTACTAACGACCGAACCACAAGTGAGGCCATCACACACACTCGTAATACATTCACACGCTTGTGAACGCTCCAAGACGTTCATCAGATGGCCATCTGATGAACAAGCGGCAGGCATCTTCACGGTTCGATGCTGCCAGCTGACCCATGGCTCGTACCTTCTGAGCCATGGTAATCCTAGGATGACATCAAATTTGTCATCCAGATCAAGTACGATGAAATCATCATCGTACTTTTTGCCTTCAAGCGTGTAGTGAATTCCCACTACACGTTTCTTTACTGTTACGGATGCGCCAGTTGCAAGGCGCACCGTCATCCTCGTTGGAAGGGTCTCGCGCTCAACATATTGGAGCCTACGATCATCTAGCGATTGGCGTCGAACAAAGTTGTTCGAAGCCTCACAATCAGCTAGGGCGCGAAGTGACATGTTCTTTGTCACTTCGATCCTCATCACTGGGAGCGGCAACACACAGTTACTGTGTGTTAAGAGCAACCTTCGTCAAGAGTCCCGCGAACTCTCTTGACGTTGCTGGATCAGTAGGGCGCTCCAACCCTACTGACCCCGACCGTTTTTTGATGGTCCACCACGTTGTTGCGATTTCGCAGCAACGTGGGACCCACGTCTCTGGCCCTTCATGGCAGACGGTCGATCGTCACTCCCAGTGTTACGAGACACTGGGCGTGTAGCGCTACAATCATAGGCGTATTGACCTATCTTCTGGCAGCGTTTGCACTTTTGCAATCACTTGTATCCTAAATAGTGAGGTCGCTCGCTCTCTACATAGGAGAGGTCCTTTGTCTCTGGACCTCCACCCTCCTGTCGCCTCGGTGGACGATAGGACCCCGAGTGGACGTGAGCCTGTTGTAGGCTAAAGTCTACCTGTTCCGCTGCAGAGATCGCTTGATCCAGCGATTCGATTTCCAAGCGGAACAGGTGGGTCTGACGAACCCATCCGTCAGACCCTTAATGAACACAGTAACCTGCGTGTGTTCATCGATTGGGTTCAGAACGATACAGCTAACGAGGTATCGTACGTGTTGGGCGTAAGCGTGTATATCACGCTTACCCTGTTTCAAATCCAGGAGCTCAGCCCGAGCCTTAAATTCGGCGCGAGGCGGTTCAAACGTGTGTTTGAGCCGTGCCTTGAAGACGTCATATGTTGGGAAAACGTATGGGTTGTGCAGTTTGAGCCCTAAGGCCCAATCTTTAGCACGTCCTGCCAAGTTCGACATGGCGAACTTGACCTTCATCGCATCGTCATCTATGCGACGAGTCTCAATGGCATCGTCGAGTTCGACGAACCATCTTAACAAGGAGTCGCTTTCGACTGCCTTGTACTTGGAGACATCAATCTTCAAGGACTCGGGTCGACATATATGTGTCTACCCGGTAGCAACAGCACTAGCCTGCTGTTGTCTCAACAGTTCAGACTGTTGAGCACCCTGCTGCATCAACAAGTCAGCTTGTTGAGCGCCTTGTCTTTTCAACAGGTCAACCTGTTGAGAATCTTGCTCCTGTAGCAAGGTGAGTTTCTTACAACTTGGTCAAGTTCATGTTGTATGAACTTGGTGATGGTTACATGTTGGTCGTCTCCGCTAAGAGAAAGCAACATGGCACCAACGGCAGGGTTTCCGATGGTTTCAGCCATCTCTGAACCGCATCATATTCGAGATTATTCAAATGGCAGAAGTCATCACACGTTGCGTGATGACATTCTTTATCCGCTGGTGTCATAGCGGATAATATGGTGGTCATTAAACAGACCACGAAGTGCTACCAGGTGTCGTGGGGTATTCTCTGATTATACTCTCAGAGTATGATTCACTTTCACTGATGACAGTGAAAGCAGATGCCTCGAAACCTCACGTACACGGACGGAGGCAAAGGAAGCTATACGACTAAGTGACGCACTTAGTTGTAATAGAAAAGAGAACTGTATTTGATATAGATAAACCAATCTAATAAAACTAATCTGTTATAACCTTTTCTTAACTATATTAAACTTTCACTATGTATGTTGACAACTTACACTCCATTCATTGCGCGCGTCCATCTGTCATTGTTCAGCACCCTGATTAATATAATGGCCTATATAACCAATCAGAGGGCATCTCCAACTGTAAGGAGATGAAGGAACAATATTTTAGGAAAAGTTACAGTAATATTCTTAAATACTATTAGCTAAAATAACATCTTACTTGACACTTCATATAAGTGTCAATACTGTACTATGTAACAGACTCCTCCGTTACTCACATGGTCCGTTTCTCAATGTAGTCCAAGCTGTGGCCTGCGAAGAGGTTTAAATCTAAAGGTTTTGAAAATCTTCTGACTACGACGATGCGATTAAAACGAGCTAAATTTATGGGAGCTACTTTTGCTTATGTGTAAAAATGGAAGCTTTACTATCTAGCATATAGTAATATATGCACAGGAATGAGTGGCCCTGCAATCTGGTGTACGTATTGCGCAATTTTTAATCCGTGTTACTACACTATATAATATATAACCCGTTACAAAACTTTCGTGACGAATTCGAATCGGCGGTATTCTTTAGTTAACTCCCGGCAACACGTATTTGGTATCACGTGAGCTTATTCAGGTTCCTGAAAGATGATACATTTTTTCATATGCCGGCCGAATTCTGCATCTAGACACCTAGACAAGATAGTTGGTGTCTTGCTACGCCATAAGCAGTTGAATATACCTAATGATTTAGACGCTTTCACTTGTATTCCAGTAATCTGTAGCGCCTTCTAACTAGTTCTTCGACTGCACCCCATCTTATTGCGTTTTATATTCGAAAGACTTGCTTCTATGCGTTGGCATTCGCGGTTTCAAATGCCCAAAGCCACGTCAGGTAAAAAGCTTAAAAACCTGTTTAAGTTTTGTGTTGTTACATAGCGCGTAAAAACGCAGTTACACAAACGTTTCACTACTATTACAACACCACTCCTTTAGTCATCTCCACCTAACACACCATTTTGTCCAATCCAATTTCTGATCTCAACGACCAGCCAAAGCACCATCTTCGAAACAGCCATTTGTCACCAATGGTACGGACTGCAATTGCCACCAAGAACAAGAAGAAACCAGCGGACTTTAAGCGGCTCAAGCGCAAGGTCGGTCGCCGTGCCACACCTGCTGCCAATGTCACCTCCGTTGGTATCACATCACGTCGTATCAATCTGCTCGAACAATCTCTTCTACAAGATAAGGTAGGGGCTGCCCAATTGACACACCGTTGTCAAGCATTGCCGGAGCTGCTGCAACAAGCTGGTCACTACAATGCACACGTACGACAGCGTGCCCTGCAAGGTCTAAAGGAATTAGCGAATCAGGCGACGGCTGGCAATCTACGAGCCAACGCGTCCGTGTTACTCGAGCGCTTCCTGCCCACTCTATTGGACGAGGAGGGCGTAGTGCGTGACGCGGCAGTCCAGGCGTGGAAGGCGATGCTACCGGTTCTTCGCAATGTCCTGGCTCCTTTTGCAACACTAGTGGCCACTTATTTCTGCAGTGGCTTGACTCATTTGCAAGTGGGTGTTCGGCAGGACGCACTGAAAGCCATTGGCGAACTGGTGAATGAAGCACCAGAATTGCTAAAGGAAGATGCAGGACGAGAAGCTTTGGCCAGGCTGCTGGAGAACTTTCGAGACTTGATTTGTGCCGCGCAGACTCAAGGTATTAAGATGATGAACACGTACGATTTGTTGATTGGCTCGAAGACAACGAGTAAAAAGGGAGCGGATGGACGCAAGAAAAGCAATCAGAAGGGCAAGCAAAAAAGTAACAAGAAACTACACGCGCCATCGGGAGCATTGGCACTGAGGTTTGCGGCACTCAAAGTGCTGCATAAGCTGCTATTGTCGGTCAGTGCAAGACGGAGTGATAGTAAAATTGGGGTGGCTGGAAGTGCTCGGTCTGCTTCTGTGACAACCACCAAGACGCTTCTTTTGTATCCGACCCCGCAATTTGTTCAGATAGGCATGTTTGCTGCTGCTTCTTTGACGATGAGCGCTGGAGTGAAAGCCAGTGCTTCGTGGCAGGAGAAGGTGCGAGCACTGCTACCTGCACTGCTGGAGTTGTGGCTAGAGTGTTTGGAAGGAAGCACTGACGCGCTGTCGGACGTGCATGTCGAGCACATGAAGTACATTGTGGAATGCACGACTGCTGTGATTGTTGCTAACAGGGATATGTTGAATATTGATGCGGAAGAGGCTAAAACCAATGAATTTTTCCAGGCAGCGCTGAAGCTACATGAAAAACTTCTAGCGCCAGATAGTTTCCCGATGCTGCCAGGTGCGAGTGCGGCCCTTGCTGCAGCTTTAGATGACTCAGGGATTCTTTCGAGATGGCATGGTATGAATGCGTCGCTCGCCAAATTATCATGTGAATACCTTTGCGTTCCTGCTTTAATGCGTAGCTCTGGTAAGGATCTTCAAAGTGAGGCGCTAGAGCAACGTGTATGCACGTATGTCGTCACAACTCTTGCAAAGTACACGAAAACGCCTGAACTCCGCGCCGTCGCTAGTATGCAGAATGTGCTCCAGCCCCTCCTGGAAGTTGTCGCTCTTATCTTGGCTTCAGCTTCGGAGCATATCGATTCCTCGGCGTCTGAGAAGATAGCTGACGAACGTACTTGCTTACTGAACGCGGTGACTCAGTTCTATGTGCTTTGCACACCAAAATCGGTGAGCTTCCGCAGCTGCACAGCATTTGTCGTTGAGCAGCTAGAGATTGCGTTGCATAGACAACAGCAACAAAGTCGAAAGCTAGCGTGGCCAATGGTTATGCAGTGGGTGGTGTGTCTTGCTGATCTTCTAGGTCAACTCGATCCTCAGCACATGGAGCTTGGTAGGCGCAGCTTGCTTGCATTGATCTCAGTTCTCAAACAGCTTCCTGGTGAATTTACGAGGGGTGATCAAATGGATGGCGTGTTGGCGAATCTCTCGAGTTTCTTTGACTTGGCAGCATTGCCTTCTTCTTCGATGTCAGAAGACGAGCAACAAAAAATGCTGTCGAGGACGCGGTTCGACGCTTTGGATTCGGCGGACCAGCTAGCCTTTGTGTCGCTCGTGTATCATCTACCCCGGTATCCTGTGTCTCTACTGCGTGCGCTTACCAGTTGTTGCAAAAGCCCGCGCATCCATAGCGAGGCCAAAAGCTTTCTTGTAGACATTTTGTTCCAGCGACGTGAAGCTTTGGATCTTGCTCACTTCGTGAGTTTCCTCGTTAGCACAGCGCTTGCACCAGCGAAGGCAAATGCTCAGCAGCAGCGACAGCAGCTACAGCTTGTTCATCATGTTTGTCATACTTTTATCGCGATGAACTTGGGTACCTTGCTTCCGAAAATTTTAGCACCAACTTTGGCGAAGGCTCAAGCTGGTAAAGGGATGAACTCGATGGAGCTGCACACGTTGATGTTGCTATACTGCACATGCGTGTCCTCCGCTACAACTGGTAGCGCTGAGGCTCATCAACAACGCTCAGACATTCCTGCAGAGATGAAGCGACAGCTGGTGGGCTTAAGCGTGAATGTTCTGGCAAAGTACACTGCATCATTGGCAGGTGAGCAGTCGTCAGCGCCGGAGGAAATTGACTCTCGCGAACAGGAGCGATCACTTGTAAAGACTTGCGTATCGACTCTAGTTCTTGGAGAGATCAGCATATTTGCCAGCTTTTTGGATGAGCTTTTGATGGCGCAACAACAAGTGTCAGTCATGATTTGCCGTTTGCGCGTCCTTCAAGCACTTGTGCAGACTTCGAGCCTGGCAGGAGCATTCCGGCGGCACCGGAACCACACAGAGTGTCTGTTGCAATTGGTGGAGCAGCAACACGCTGGTGAGGACGATGTTACACAGCATGTCCGGCTGGTGCGAGACGACATTGAGCTTCAAGCAATAGGACGATAGTTTAAGTAGATGATATAAACCTGCGGTACTCAATGAATATCATTCATACACTGCTTTAACTTCCGTCTTGGTTGCCACGGGCTGTGTATGTTTGATAGTCATGGAAGTGACCGCCGCCTTCTACAATGACATTTTAGCTAGACGCTAAGTCACAATGCCAGATGACGATCCATAGGTACGGATTCCGTCGATGTTCTAATGCAACACTTGCAGGTGTGCACAAAAGCGGCCATTACGCTCTGCGGCAATGATATGTGTGTGTATTGCGTCGCAGATCATTATTGTGACTTGACCGTCCTACTTGTTCTCAACGCTTTGCTAAACTGCTTTGAATAGCAGCGCCACATGAAAACAAATCCCTTCTTAATAAAGACATCTGAAAAATACCCAAACAAGCAGATCGCTGGCGTGTAACGGATGATTCCGCCCGACCGGTATGTGCTGGTGCGATCAACGTAGACCACATGCTCATAATCTTGGTCGGTTACGCCAAGGTTGGTGCTCCAACCAAGACTTCATAAACAAAACCAAGTGCATGTTGACATACACAGTGATATTTCACCAGGCTTGCCCTTCCAGTTGGATTGGTACGTATTTTAACGGCGACGCACCTAGTACACGGATGCACAGTTCAAGCCCACCTCCATTATACTTTCGGATTTGTCGGCCGTGTGTATCGAACACGTGACCTCCCGGTCCCGAAGTGAGTGGTAATTAGTAAACCGCGAGGTCGGTATGTTGACATACACAGTCCCTAATACAACTACTACGCAGCGAAAAAGTCTTTCACTGCTGTTGTTTAAGCTACACAGATGTGCTAGTACCGCATATGACAGCACACTAATCGAGAAGCATCGTTCATTGACAGGAAGCAACTTCACACATCCACAAATAAAAAAAGATAAGGAACCCGATATTTCATGGTAGATTTTTTTTATTATAAGGGTCAATACAGCCTTTCAGTCGTGACTAGTGGCCGATCAAGCCCTCCTACCAGTGCTCCTATGTCGCTGGTAGGAGTGCACAATGCCCGCCTTCAGGCGGGCCCTCGTTTTTGTACTGCCTGCCTGCGCTGCAACTATCCAGTCAGTGACAGACCCAGTATATTTCTTGGTAGAGAGTACCCAATATGCCACCAGCCACCACTACCATTTTACGTCCGTCATCTTTTTTCGTAAATCTTCGAGGTTGAGGGTGCGGATAGAATTTCATGCATCGAACTTCATTGAATTTAAGGTATGAAGCCACTATTTTGAACAGTAGGTTAAACGTCGTAGCCAGCCATGTCATGCGGCACACCAGCAATACCAACCCGCCAATTCTCGAATTGCGCTTCTTGCAAGTTCTTCAGCCGGTCGTCTACAGAGGCGCTATCATGAATCATCTTTGCAATCAATGCGTGACCAAAATTTATCTGTAGAATATCCAAAAGTTTCGAGTCGCTTTCCCCTTCGTGCAAGTACAGATAGCTCAACAAATTGTCTTTTCGTGGGAATCTGAAAAATTTGAGTGTCTACTGTGAGATCCAAAAGCTTGAAACATCTTCAGAAATTTTCTTATCGGTCTGCCATATTTTGAGCGCAATTAAAAAATGGTAGCTTTCGCATCGACGAGGGTAACTGCAAGCAACACATCCCAAGGACCTTCGGGATCCGTGCGCCTGCTCGTGACGAATGACCATTGTGGAAAGGCAGGGTTGCGAAGAAGAAGTTCGCTTTCTGTCTTGTCAAATTCCAAAAGCGCGAACAACCTATTCATTCGTTTTCTTACTGTGTATCCAGCTTTGAACCTCTTGATTTTGCACCTCTTTGGCTAAAGGTTTCCTATCGTCGGACAATTCCGCAATAAAAAAAAAGCTTCACCAGATCATTGGCACTAAAACGACTTTCAAGGCTTGAGTAAATCATCTTCGACAACTTCCTCGGGGACTTTAGGAACAGTTCCTCGATGTAACGATCTACTTATGAAAGGCCTCGATTTTGAATCGATTCCTCGGCTTTTCTGCTGTTGAGATCCAAACGAGCAAACTTCTATTCCGATCGTTTCAGCCGCGGTCACTTTAAAACGGTGCCAACCACGCTTTATAACTTTATCGATAATTCACTAGAGGATGGTAACCGGAAGGTAGGCTGCGTTCGACCCGGCCGGTATCTTCATAACTTGTGCACGGCAAGACAAAAATGCAAAAGTGAGACTGTACAACCTCCACTGCTTAAAGACCCATCACAAAATTGTGCTACTGGCTCGGGGCCATATCATTAATCAGTTGCTGACAGACAATCTTCCAGATGCAAACCTGCGGCGGATTATAAAAAGATATGAGAGCAGATCTTTACAACAAGCCTAGATTTACATCTTATCCAATGTCACATCAAGAGATATGTATGCTCGTTCAAGCAGGATGCATCTATTTCCGTGTAATTGCGGCCGATTGGCCATTCCATGTAGTTTAAGCTATTGAGAAGACCTTGCTCTAAGACGGGTCAATCCATGAATCATCATGTGGTTGCAAATTCCCTCGCGGATCATTTCTGCCTTTGGACACGTGTGGCCTCAATGTACAGGTTTCAAGCGGACTGCAGATATCTTGGTGTCATTGTGGGCCAACAGGATGCGGTGACTGACAGCTGGTCTAAATACATACGTTCTCTATGGAGTGAACTTCCATTAGCACGAAAGAAAACTCACATGGTGGAACAACGAGCTCGGCTCGCTAGCGCATCGCGGTGCCCAAGATTACCAAATTAGCACGGCACTGCTGGGCATCTCCCGCCATGGTAACTCGGTTGTAGCTTGATTATGCACTTTGTCTGGGGCGTCCGCGATGGCAAAAGGTCCCGACCGTGGGTTCCTTCAACGATGGCTTCATTACCGATTCAGCAAGGTGGGCTATCGGTGCCGTGTATTCGTACGGAATTAATGACTATGGCGGCGACCGCTGTTGGAGAAGCTACAGCTTCTTCGAGAGATTTACTAATCGGAGACTTCCTATAGGGCTCTACTGATTCGGGCCCGTCTTACATCACGCCATGTTGGACCCAAGACCAGGACCCTCGACTTCTAGCGACGCTATGGTTAACCGGTTCCAGCATTATTAGGCTTTCAGCTGCTCGATATGCCTGCCAAGGAGGTATGCCGAAGGGCCGCCTCTTTTACATCATGAGCCGTGGCCGACTTTAATGAAGACGGTAGTGTCACAATTGATGTCCGCCATATACTTCATGATTACTTGCGGGCCGGTACAGTATGAGAGCGGAAGTAGCGACATCAGGTCGTTTTAAACCCAAATAAAACGTACACGCGACGCTGAAGGAGTGAGTGAGAAGGTGAGGAGTATTTGAGTACGCGTACGACCCATTATATCCTGTCGACAGGTAGCAGAGTTACTGTGGCCGACTCAAAGTTAAGTACTAGGTAAACCTAGTCCGCGGACAGCCGAGCGCCGTTGCGCAAAGTCTTAACTCGAGATGATTAGGTTCCGTGGCGTCATCACGTGTCCCTGGGGTTCGTGGTGTTCGGCTTGAGAGACCTCCATCCAGTGGTTGACATCATGGTCCAGGAATGCCGAAGCCTCCGTGACAACACCTTCCCCTGCAGAAGCGTGCACTTAAATAGAGGCTTCAGTGTCCATGGCGATATTTGCCATTCGATCCGCCATTTTGTTATATGAGCGATAGTGGTGTCCCCAGCTGGAGACACCTATATTGTCAGCAATTGATCTTGCCTCTCGGAATAGCAGCGCCAGGTGTGGCTTGCGTGGACGATGGTGCGTCAGTAGTTTCAAAAGCACGAGCGCACTGTCCCCCACGACATGCAGAGGTGAGTAGCCGCTAGCCTTCGATTGTCGAAGCCCGTAAACGAGCCCCCAGTATTCAGCTACATTCTTAGTGGTATTCGCAAAACCGTAGACCTTGCTTGATATACACATGACGCATGCTGCGTGCGTCTGAATGTGAAGTTGGACAAAGGCGGATCCTGCTCCGCCCGGTCCAGAATTTTCTCTCGCCCCCCCCGTCGAAGAAAAGCAGGTAAAAAAAACCAGATAGATTGTCACGCTGTAGCTGTAACAAGACATCTAGTTACGCGTAAACATTAATTAATATACTTAATGTTTGGTCTAAAAGTATCTATGATTACTTTTGACCGGTCACTTGGGTGCGATACACAAATGTGATCCACCCTCGTGAATGTGATATCCATTTATGGATTCACATGGGAAGGGATGACGCTAGTTGAAGCTAGGCATCACGACGTCCCAGAAGGACGTCATTAGCGAGCTTAAATCTCGATTTAAGCTCATGCGTCAGGATACGCTTCTAAAGAGTCGCGTATCCGATCTATATACCAATCAGTAGTTAAGTATATATTTAGTTATAATTAATTAAACATAGCTCAGTCTTGAATTTGCTAAATCAAAAGCACCACGCACGAGAAGCCGAAAAGCTTCTACGTGACGTCGGTGCCTTCTTGTCTTAGAAGTTCGTTGCACTCTCGCTTAAGCGAGAGGCAACTGGTGGTACGACTGCTTAAGCAGTCGACCAACCGCATGACCATGCTCGCACGCGAAGGTAAGACGGTCTGACCGCTTCCTCGCTTGTGCTGAAGGTGTGTGTGCTAGTAGCACGAGGCAACTTCGTAGAAGTGCCCTTCTACACTTGGTAGCACTAGTATTCCTTCCCACGACCCGTCTCTCTGAGCATGCGTGTGGTGAAGATGGTCCTTAACATGGACTGGAGTGACTTCCCTCACCTCTCCCAACATCATAGGGAGTCGGCAGAGCATATGGCGCAGGGACTTGGTGAACAAGCCCCGGTCAACCTCTTGCATTGTGAGGCGTTTGTGCTCGGACAGCGTAGAAACGAGTCGGAGGTAAACAGCCAAGCCACCGATGAGTCCATCACTAAGACTCAGGATGAGCTTTTGCGTGAGCAAGCTCGAAATGAGGCGCTCAACAGAACTGTTGAGACGCTCTCTGCCCGGCCTACTCAATTGAGGCCCATTCGGATGGACCCTCCGAAGTTCGATGGAACTAGCCCTCACACGATTGTTCACTGGCTATTAGCAGTTGAGCAATGTGGAGTGGCGCAGCTCATCGAAGAAGACACCAGAATGGTGCCGTATACCATGTCCAACTTGCGTGGCAAAGCGTCAGAGTGGGCTTACTCTACACTTATGGCTAATGCTGATGCATTTCCATCATGGGCGATCTTTAAAACAAAGATTCGCGCCATGTATCAGCCGCCTAACAACGAAGTGTTGCTTATGGCGCGCTTCTTTGGAGCACGACAGGCAAAACGCTCTCTGCAAGAATTTGTGCAGGAGATGCGCTCGCTGTCGGCTTCCATTAATGGGGAACCGATACCAGAGCGTATCAAAGTGGCCACGTTCATGAATGGACTTAGGCACGGCCCATCGCGTCAGGCCCTTTTTAGAAAGGTGCCAGCGACGATGGAAGGGGCAATTGACATTGCCTTAGTTGAGGAGCAATCCTACAACAGCGCCTCGGCGACAGCCTATTACAGGCCGTCGTCCGAGAAGTCTGATGCCACTCCTATGGAGTTAGGCAATGCAGATGTGATCTGCTACAAGTGCGGCAAGCGAGGCCATATGATGGCTCGCTTCTACGCCAAGGTAGCTGCTGGTGCTAAAGCACCCAGCAAAAGGTCTCCCAACCCGAAGGGAGGTGCGAAAAACCAACGTGCACGACGCACGAGTTCAGCACCTGCCCAAGATGTGTCGGGAAATGCGGGAGCGCAGTAGGGGCGGGATGCCCTACTGTCGCGGACTCTGAAGCTACCCCTAAGTTCAGGGTGATCGAACAATGGGTAGCATAGTCCCTGAGGTTCCGAAAGGTCGGACCTCAACCCTTTTGGTCTATAGTGTTGAGGTACGAGGCTATGACCAAGTGATAACCCTTCTCGTGGATTCGGGTGCATCGCAAAACTTTGTGAAACTCGCGGCTCTGAAAAAGAGACCGGCGAGTTATGAGTCGCTTTGCCAGGATGGCAAGCGAGAAGAGGCGATCGTTCGTTTAGCTAACGGCGCGCTCGTTAAATCGGAGGGAGTTCAAGTTGAACTCGCCTTCAGTTTCAGTGACTTCTCTTGTAAAGAGAAGCGCACAGTGCTAGGTATGGAGAGTCCGTATGACCTCATCCTAGGCATGCCTTGGTTGGCTAAACACTAACGATGGATAGACTGGCGTACACGCACAGTCGCTAGCTCTACGCAAGACACCGGAAAGGATGTGCTCTTGCGAGAGGATTATGTGGCTGATGCTGTGTCCAACACAGTCGAGGGTGCGATGACGGTATGTCAATCGACACCAGGAACTACCCAGCTCGAAAGGAGTGGTGTAGTTGGAAGTGCACTGGCGGAAAGCCAGGTGACACATATTCCTACCCAGGTCGAAAATACTGGTGTAGTGAATGGGGCGATGACAAGTAGTCATGCGTCCAATAGTCCTGCATAGAGCCGAGAGCCTGTGGCAGTTGATGGTGGGCTGACAGGAAGTCAAGCGCCACAAGAACCGGCACATAGCAATGAGCCTGGTGCGGTTGGAAGGAGTGCGTTAGCTGAGATAGCAACTTCACCTTCTTCCAGGTCAAAGGTCGTGGTGACTCGAAGAACGAGCACCAGACGTATCAAGACGATCAATGGTACGTCGAAATGAGTGACCCTCGGATCAGTCTCGGTCCAAGAGGACGGACCTACGAACGAGTTGTTCGAGGTCGTCGAAGAGAAGATGCCGAGGCATCCTCAGTTGAGGTGCTCCAACTTTCTTTGGCATCTGCGTGACGCCCAATTATACGTAAACTTGCAAAAGTGCGTAATAGGGGTCCCCGAGATATCTTTACTGGGCTGCATCGTAGGTGCACATGGTGTACGAGCAGACTCAGAAAAGGTAAAGGCTGTAAAGTAATGGCCAGTCCCACGTAATGTGAAGAATCTGCGCCATTTCCTTGGGCTCGGTAATTACTTGTATAAGTACAGCAAGAATTATGCGGAGCAGACTAATCCATTCTCTGATTTTTTGAAAAAGGATACAGAATGGACTTGGTCAAAGGAGCAAGAAGATGCGTTCACATCAGTGAAGCAATCTCTTGTAGAGGCACCGGTCTTGGCATTGCCAGACGCGGATAAGCCCTTTAGCGTCGTCTGCGATGCAAGCAATTTTGCGATCGGCAGCGCGCTCATGCAGAAGGATGACAACGGCGTTGACCGTGTCATTTCTTATCAGTCTCGGCTTTTAAAAGCTGCCGAGCTGAATTACCCTGTGCATGACAAGGAGCTACTTTCAATTAAGTATGCCCTTGTGAAGTTTCGGGTGCACCTCTTGGGCACCGAACCTTTTGTGGTTTATACGGATCACGCATCACTGCGGACCGCTATAAAGTCAGCGCACCTCTCGCCGAGAATGGCGAGATGGCTAACATTCTTCTCTGAATCGTATTTCAAAGTTGAATATAAGCCGGGTAAGTCGAATGTCTTGGCTGACGCGTTATCGCGCAGACCAGACTTCGAGGCAAGACACCAGGATAGTGTGTCTCGTGCGAAAGCACAAGTTGAGTCGTCCACATTGGCAGCCATGAAGGCCTACCATGTGACGAGCTCAATAGCCTCCGATATCAAGGAGTGTTACAGTCAGGACGAACATTGTCGCCTGCTGTTGGATCATTTTTGTGGACGAAGGGTTACCCTTCCGTCGCACCTCAAAGCGAAACTAAATCGCTTTAGTTACAGTGATGGCCTGTTATGTCATCAACTGTCACCCTGTGATCCCTTGAGAGTCTATGTCCCTCATGACACAGATCTCAAGCTGATGATACTTCACGAGTGCCATGATGCGCCATATAGTGGGCATCTGGGTCGTGAAAAGACATTCTTACGAGTGTCAGAGAAATTTTGGTGGCCCCACCTATATCGGTGAGTGGCCAAATATATTCGCTCTTGCGAAGAGTGTCAGCGCATAAAGCCTGCACCTTCTAGCAGTGCGCCACTGAAGCCACTGCCGATTCCAACTGAATGTTGGAAGTCGGTCAGTTTGGACTTCATGTTTGGCTTACCGCCTGACCATAATGGCAGGACGGGCTCGTCGTCTTTGTAGACAGCCTGAGCAAGATGGTGCATTTGGCACCATGTAGTACCAAGATCTCAAGAAAATAGGCTGCCCTCTTGTTTCTGGATCACGTGTATCGACTACACGGGATGCCCGAGTCCATAGTATCGGACCGGGATCCGCGTTTTACATCGTGTTTTTGGCGAAATGTGTTTTAGCTGCTGGGTAGCAAGCTCCACATGTCAACCGCTGATCATCCCCAAACTGATGGCCAAACAGAACGGGCCAATCGAGTCGTGGCGGATGTGTTGCATACAATAGCGACTCCCAAAGAATGGAGCAAGCAATTGCCATTCGTGGAGATTGCTATTAATAACAGTGATCACGCCAGTACGGGTGAAACACCGTTTTACATTAACGGACTGCGTCATCCTCGAACGCAGTCTCGTTTATACGCAGCCCGAGTCTTAGTGGGGGAGGGCCCCTCACTTCGCTCGGTGCGAACGCCAAAGAGGGCCAAGGTTGCCCTAGTGACACTGCCAATTTAGCAGTAGTCACGGCACCTATAGGTGTCACGGCAAGAAATGCCAGTGCTCCTTGATGATGACACTATAGTGTTATTAACAGCATCGACCCATGAACGACCTCTTGGAGGCGTCATCGGCGAGCTGGATGCTAAAAGCGTGAGCGAAGCTCAGCGCTTAGTGGATGAGCGATTAGCCATCACACGTAAAGTCCGTGACGCGATGGCAAGCGCACAGGACAATCAAAAACAATATGCAGACCAGCATGATCGCAAAAACAATGAACACTTTAGTGTTGGGGACGAATTGCTCTCAAGTATTGCTACCCTACCTAAACATGCAATTTCTGTACTACCTGGTGGTACTACTAAGCTATTGCCCCGATTCATTGGGCCCTTTACAGTGGTTAAAGAAGTTGGATACCTAAATTATAGGCTCACTCTCCCACCGTATATGAAGACGCACCCCGTATTC
Source organism: Peronospora farinosa (assembly GCA_947646735.1). Classification (NCBI taxonomy): domain Eukaryota; phylum Oomycota; class Peronosporomycetes; order Peronosporales; family Peronosporaceae; genus Peronospora; species Peronospora farinosa. Next base: position 173,987 of record CANTFK010000380.1, read on the forward strand.
TACGTGGGTCTTCTGAAACGGTATGTTGATCCAGAAGAGATCACATATCTACATTGGTCTAACGAGACCGATGGTGACGTCGACTGTGTGTCGAGCGTCGCGGCCGATCAGGCCACGAGGAAGCCGAGAGGCTCCCCGTGTATGAACGAGGCGATAGAGGACTCGGTGATCGAGGAGGACTACGCGCTTGACGCGGGTCTCTCATCACCAGTCGCTCTAAGATGTCCAAACGGGTCTTCAGGTGGTCATACTCCTGACGGTCTCTCGTCCTCACATCGCGCAGATCCGAGTTCAGTCGCGAGACTTGACTCTCGAGATCTGTCACCTGCCTCTTCAGCGCAGCGGACTCAGCCTGCGACTGAACAGCAGCAGGGTAAGCAGCCGCGAGTAGGTGGGCGTAATCGCCGCTCCTATCGGGCGCCACCTGTGTTGGTGGACACGGAAGGGAATACGCGCTTCCTTGTTGGAAGGCTGTTGGCCCACCGTTTGTCAAGCGAAAGCTCCGAATCCTGTTCCAGTGGAAGGGTTACCCAACGAGCTTTGACTCATGGTAGCCTGTTGATACTTTGCGCGTCGACGTGCCTGGGCTGGTGGCTGCTTATGTGAAGCAGCACTAGCTGTCGTCTTTCTGCTAGGTCCGGAAGGACTAGCAGAAGAAGCGTGGGAAAATCAATTGGGGGTCGCTTACCACCCAAAATTTCATGCGCACGCTTCATGGCGAAGCTGATTCGCTGCGACCGTTGTTTCGTAACATCTTCCTGCAAAGTTACACGGCGCCGAAGTTCAGCTTCATATTCGTCGGCTGTTTCGTTAGAACGCAGCAAGACTGGAATTGGGAAAGCATGACCAAGTGCTTTGCCCTGCTTTTTCCACAAGGGAAAGACGCTATAAAACTTATGAGCGTCTATAGTTGCACGCTGCAAAAGCGCTGCGCTAGACTTATCCGATTTCATCCACTCAGATGGAGGTGGCATTGGTGGCAAGCCACCACTCACGTAGCCGCCCTCTCGACGGTGGGCTAGTGAGGCCGAAGGTGTACTCGGTGGAGCTTTCAGCTCAGTCTGACTCTCCATTATGGATTGTCAAGACATCAGCTTGAGAAGTCACATCTGACTGAGTCGCGACTACTCCTTTTGAAGTAGCGTGCTCAGTCTTAGTCGCTGCGCTCGTAGGCGCAGACGACGAGGTTTTACCTTTGCTTGTATGCTTCCTCAAGGACGGGTGCCTCAAATGATGGGACATATGTCCCATCAATGCGCTTTGCTCATCGCCACTTTGGGGTGATGGCAATGGCAATGTAGTCTCATTGTAATCTACAATGAGAGATGGATCTTCATCCACATTATGGTGAGATGGTAGATTCACCTCAGTGCCTGAAGCACTTTGCGACGGCTGCGATAAATTGCGGCGCGTGCGCTTAGTGCTGGACTGCATGGGTGCCTTTGCAGGCGACCCATCAGCCTTACCACGTTTCGGTGGCATGAGAACTGAGTAGACTAAAGCGGCGCGTTTATAACGGCTCGCAAGTCTCTCTGTCTCCTAGGCGATGTTTAACAAAATATAAAATTTGTTCTAAACGGGGAATGGTGTAACAGGGCATCTAGTTACACACAAACATTAATTAATATACTTAATGTTTGATCTAAAAGTATCTATGATTACTTTTGACCTGTCACTTGGGTGCGATACACAAATGTGATCCACCCTCGTGAATGTGATATCCATTTATGGATTCGCATGGGAAGGGATGACGCTAGTTGAAGCTAGGCATCACGACGTCCCAGAAGGACGTCATTAGCGAGCTTAAATCTCGATTTAAGCTCATGCGTCAGGATACGCTTCTAAAGAGTCGCGTATCCGATCTATATACCAATCAGTAGTTAAGTATATATTTAGTTATAATTAATTAAACATAGCTCAGTCTTGAATTTGCTAAATCAAAAGCACCACGCACGAGAAGCCGAAAAGCTTCTACGAGACGTCGGTGCCTTCTTGTCTTAGAAGTTCGTTGCACTCTCGCTTAAGCGAGAGGCAACTGGTGGTACGACTTACCAACCGCATAACCATGCTCGCACGCGAAGGTAAGACGGTCTGACCGCGTCCTCGCTTGTGCTGAAGGTGTGTGTGCTAGTAGTACGAGGCAACTTCGTAGAAGTGCCCGTCTACAGTAGCGGTCGCAAGGGAGGTGGATTGTCAAAGCCGATGAGGGTATCAGCAAGCGCCGACCGTACTCGTGCAAACAGGTGTCCGTCTACTTCCACGTCCGGCTGGTATGTTGAACTTCGAAACCGAGTAACCGCTCGTCGAAATTGTGTCCTGGCTCTTGCGTTGTGTACTTCCTGTGGCAAAGATAAGTCTTCCAAGCGGCGGAGACGCTCAGCCCAGATGGAATGTAATGTCGTTGAAACAAGAAAACGCCAGAGCTCACGTGTTGCTGGAAAAACCGCGTCCTTCACTCGAGACTAATTTACGCCGGGGTCGATAGCGTTTTTATGGCATCCCATGCAGAATACCCGGAAGGTCCATGCCAAACACCCAGACGTGAAGGTCTGCCTCCTTCAAATCGCCTAGCTTTCGCCACCGTTCAAGTAGATAACCCCAATGGCGCCCGGCACTAGAGCAATTCCAAAATATATGACTAGCCATTGCCGGTAAGGATGTTAAACACGCTGGGTAGGGGCAAGATAGATCTTGGCTAGCTCAGTTCCTGAGCGGAAGTTGTTACTCTTTAAACGATACAGCGTCTGCGCGTTGGTCGGGAAAGAAGCCCGTACTTTACGGATGTCTCTCCACTCGATCAGAGATGTACCTGATGCAATAACTTGGAAGTCCTGCTTCTCCACTCGGTCGTCGCACATACGTTTACCTTCATCACTTCGCTTGCGGAAAACGATCTGTTTGAGTTTTCGTCGTTGCGGCCTCCATCGTCGACGACCATCCCATAGGTGTACAACACGCGTAAGCGTTGGATGCGCACCAAAGTTGCAAATCTCACTAACCATGTCGCTGGATACTGGGGGCTCGTGCACGGTCTTCGACAAGCGAAGCCTAGCGGCTACTCAACTCTGCATGTCGTGGGGGACAGTGCGCTCGTGTTTTTGCAACGTCGGACGCACCATCCTCCACGCAACCACATCTAGCGCTGCTTTTTGAGAAGCAAGATCAATTGCTGACGATATCGATGTCTCCAGCTGGGAACATCACTATTGCACATATAACAAAATGGCGGATCGAATGGCATCGCTATGAACACCGGAGACTCTATTCGAGTGCACGCTTCCGTGGAGGAAGTTGTTAGCAAAGAGGCTTCGACATTGACCATGATGTCAACCACTGGCTGGAGAAATGGTGCCGTTTTTAGGATATGGGGCTACGTTGGCGATGGCAGTGAATGTTACAACTTTTATGGTGAGATCGAACAGTAAATTTGTGCGAGCACCGATTGTGAATTAGTCATGGCTGCTGGTGACGGTATATTAGAGAGTCTGCATCGTGGAGCAGTCCTGGTCGATATATTATCAAGCACAACAAAAAAATATATATTCTGAATCGACGAAGTGCTCATGACATCTATTCATACGGAGAGATTTGTTAATAAAGTACTTGCTGCGGTGTGTACTCACGACTCGAAAAGTCCACATTGTGTTGCCGAGTCAAAGTTTTAATCTTCGGTGTTGACGGAAGTGATGGGCTGTCATTTACAGCAAGCAAGTAACAGAGCGACACGGAGGAGATAGTCAACATGGCCTCCGACGTACACAGGTGATGCTAGAGGGTCTATAGAGCGACCACATCCTTAAGCTGTTAAGAAATAAGGTGAAGTGCTTAATGCGTTGGGAATTTTGAGTCGGAAGTATGCAAATAAAATGACTGAAAAATGTGTGTCATTACAGGGGGTAGCAGTCAGAGCTATCTCTGTGACCACTATCGACTGGCGATCTCAGCTTATCACATTTAGTAGGTGGCTCTAACTCGACTCACTCAGCAAAGCTCGCAGCCATGTAAAGTGCCCACGAGCGAGTCAGACCGTCGTCCATCCTGGCTTTCTGCAGAACGCCCATCGCGCGCTGCTTGTCCACCATGGCAAAGTTCGCGTACAGCAGCGAAAGCCACGAGTTGCCCGTGTCCTCGTGCTTGACGATAGTCTCTTTGGCCAGTACCTGCTCCCACTCCTCCTTCACAAACTGCTTGGTGCGCACGAACTCGGTCACGGCCGACACGGGGATCATCTGGATGCCATGAATGCAGTGTTTCTCAGCACTGAACCACGTCGCGTAGTCCACCTTGTTGTCAAAGAAGATGCCCGTGACCTTGTTGGGACGGAAGTTGGCCGGGTGAATTTGGTTCGCGTCTTCGATGAGGAAGTACGTCTTGATGGCGTGCGCATTGACACGCGTCATGAGCTTGCCGACAGCCTCCATGGCCGCATTGTTCGTGACCTTGCCGTACATATACATAGCGAAGGCAAAGTTGACGTCCTCCGACGTGCTCTCCTGGTCCTTGCCATCGGCGAACGGGGTGACGCCGTGTGAGTACGAGTGGCCGCGGAACCAGTCGAACGAGCGAAATCGCGTAAAGAACTTGTCTTCCGGGTCAAAGTTGGCGACGTCGCGCACCAGCAGGTTAACCATGGTGTTGAGTTTGCTGAGATCGCTCCAGTTGGGGTCGAGGTGGTTGATGATGGCCGCCGTGTGTATCCAATAGCCGTAGTGGAAGTGGTGGTCGTTATACATGGTGTTGCCAAAATCCGAGTTCAGGTCTTTCGTCGTGAAGCCCTGCGAGCTCACGATGCCACCGTAAATCTGGTCGTACTGGAGCTTGTGGGTCCAGCTGTTGGCCACAAACGGTGCCATCACATGACGCAGCTTATCCAAACACGTCTTCAGCAGACTCTTGTCACCCCCCACGACCGCCGCGTCGTTTGCAATCAGACACAACGATGCATATTTCTGCGCAGCCTTGCCGTTGAAGTAGTAGCTGCCATCGAGTGGAATGGACCACGCACTGTTGATGTCTTCTCGCAGGTGCTCGGCGATACGCTGCTGTTGAACCACGCCCGATGCAATTTTGCGAGACGGATAGAAGTCTTCAGGTACCTGTTGAGTTTCCTTGATCTCCCAGACAGGATCCACTGATCCACCCGGCGTCGTGAAAGCCTGATAGGCGCCTCGTGTTGTTGAATAGGCCACCATGCCGTCCACCTTGCGGACCCCGCTGCTTGTATTGATGGTCTCAGCGTGGTGCTTCATCGCGAAGTGCAACAGACCACTAGAACAATCCCCCGTCGTCTTCCACTTGAACGCGTAGGAGCTGTCGTCACGTAGGTCGACGTTCGCAGCTTGAACAATGCACGATTTGTGCTGGTCCAACGTGCTCAACCAAGAATCTTCGAGTACGAGAGCAACGCGCAATATGCCGTCGAACACACCAGTACCCTTGAGGGCCGATGTGCCGTCTGCAGTCAGAGTGATCTCCTTCTCACTACGACCGTCGCTCGATAGTGCGTAGACTACCCACTTCTGACCGGAGTTATAGACGATCTCAAACTTGGAACCAATGACTTGACCACCAAGCCGCTGGCCGTTAATGCTAGAGATTGCCGCACTTGACACCAATCTCGGCGTGAGACCCGAGTATTTCATGGAGGCGTACACCATGCCAGAAACGAGTTCCGACACCATGCTGCCACGGGACGAGCTCGCAGTGAACTTCACGGTCACTCCTTGATCAGCCCAGTCGACAACTTGAAAGCTGGGTTTCTGCTGCACGATCTCCTCAGCCGAAAACAGGAACTCTCGAACCATGCCGTGCGCATAATACTTGACGGCGCCGTTGTTGCCGGAGTTACCGCCGCTGAAGCGGCTGCGATATGGGTAACTTGTGGACATGCCAAAGGGGGCCTTGTCAACGACCATCTGTAGCGAGTACGGATTGGACCAAACGGGCTGGATGGCCACATTCGAGTCGTGCGCGATGATGTTGCCCCACCAGTTGTTGGTCGGGATGGCGCGGCTCTTGATCACCGATGGATCGAGGTATTTGGGTGGACATAGACCCATCATCGCTTCGGTGTGCTGGACGAGATGACTAGGCGGTTCCAGGGCTTGAAATCCAGAGGAGACGCCATCACCAACGTTTGAAGTTAATTGGTCTACTGGTGCCGACGAGTTTGCGGCTACACCATTACTAGCGTCAGGTGTGATGTCATTGACCACAGGTGCGAATGTTGGTGCTACGGTGGGTAAGTCATCAGTGAAGCTGAGAGGGGTGTTTTTGTCGATGTCTTGACCGGAAACTTGAGCAAGCTGCAGATGCTGGATAACGGCGCCGATGCCGATGAAAGTTGTCGCAGAGATCTTCATGCTCGTCCAAGATGTAGTCAGGTGCTTTGGTTTGGTTGCGAACAAGTCGCCAAAAGGGAAAGTGAGCTTCAGAAAGCCTCGGGTGCTAGGCAAAACGAAAGGATATCCGTGGCGACCGATCAGGATTGACTAGCGATCGTGCGTCAAGAGGCTTAGACCGATATACTCAGGAAGGCATGCGACTTGAGGCATAGCGGAGTTGAAGTCTGCGTTGACGATGCTTGGACAATCTGGAGCTGACTCAGATCTGCGTAAACTGAGCATCGACACAGAAGGGCGTAAAATATAATTCTTGCAATTGCTGTCAAATCTTGCAACGAGGAGGCGTATTTTCGATTCTATTGCGATTGATGATGCCTAATTGTTTCAAATAATTTGTTGAGTACAGATATTAAGAAAATTATCACTTACGCGAATCGCTATCCTACCTTCTCTACTTCCTCAATATCCTAACGCAGCCTAGTTGGAATCCCGACACTAGTTGCTGAACCAGTGAGGCAGCGATGTCGTAAGTCCTTGTATTCGGTTCTCGGATACCGTGATGCTCAATAGCGAGAGTTTACGTTCTATCAAAATCAAGGTTCGCATCCAAACCAGACGGCGGTTCCCAGATCAGAGCTTTCTTCAACTTGAACTTACACGCTTCCTGCAACGCCTCGTCGCAGTATGTCGGGATTCTGAAAATCACGAACCAACAAGATACGTTGTCACGTTCTGGTTGTCTTTAAGTTGTGGCACCAGATCACGAAATCTTTGTCAATGACGATGACGAGGCAGCTCATCAAACCCTTCTACTCGAACCTAGTGCACGACATTAATAACTTCCACTCGTAGTGAGATCAGAAACGCACACACACTATTTTACGCAATACGGCACTATTCCGGAAACTTCTCTACCTTTATTATAGGAAGCAATGTTTTAAGCTCAGCACGTTAGCCTTACGACTGCTACGAGGATAAAGTAACCTATCTTACACGGATGCAGCTTCCACCCCAGTGTGTCGTAGAATGTTCGGCTGACATCAAAGGACGAATAGAGAATCAACAAACAAAGGAGTTGCTGCACTTAATTGGCCGAAGGTCAGGAGCGTGTTGATTCAAGCTAGTAAGTACGAGAGCCACGCTCGACCTCCCTGGACCTTCGGCATTAGACGCAGCCCAAGTGGGGCGTCTTGCATTTTCTACAAAGTCGATCTTGACCCGTTAGGAGATACGCATCGCTTATTGTAGAATCCTTCTTGTTTTCGTCCACGAGAGCCTATAAGTGAAACCGTCTTAGAAAGTCGGAGTCACACACATACATTGCGTCCATTGCTGGGCCTCCTTACAATAATGATGCTTTAAGGTCGACTGAACAGATCGAATCTATGTTTGCGAATTGCAATTTGCGGAGATCGAAGAGGAAACGTTTTGATAGACGGTTAATGCTGACGGGGCAAAGGATCGACGCCAGAGATAAATAATTTTGGTGTAGGACTAGCCGGAAGCACTACGTCAAACCTCTTTTGTTGTCTGCATTAATTACGCCTTACGATTCTGTTGATGAATGAAGTTGAGTTGTCAAATAATCAGAATTAAGCATTGTCGATTGCTCTTAAATGCCGATCTGGTTAAGTCTGAGCTGGCCTAAAGCAATCAGAACTACATGAAGACGTGTCTTAAAAGCTGTCAGCGATATTCTTCATCACACCGTTCTGAGTTAATTCGACGATGCCTTCCATATCGTCGATCACCGAGGCACATTGGCTATCGCTAGTCAATCTTGATCGGTCGCCACGGATATCCTTTCGTTTTGCCTAGCACCCGAGGCTTTCTGAAGCTCACTTTCCCTTTTGGCGACTTGTTCGCAACCAAACCAAAGCACCTGACTACATCTTGGACGAGCATGAAGATCTCTGCGACAACTTTCATCGGCATCGGCGCCGTTATCCAGCATCTGCAGCTTGCTCAAGTTTCCGGTCAAGACATCGACAAAAACACCCCTCTCAGCTTCACTGATGACTTACCCACCGTAGCACCAACATTCGCACCTGTGGTCAATGACATCACACCTGACGCTAGTAATGGTGTAGCCGCAAACTCGTCGGCACCAGTAGACCAATTAACTTCAAACGTTGGTGATGGCGTCTCCTCTGGATTTCAAGCCCTGGAACCGCCTAGTCATCTCGTCCAGCACACCGAAGCGATGATGGGTCTATGTCCACCCAAATACCTCGATCCATCGGTGATCAAGAGCCGCGCCATCCCGACCAACAACTGGTGGGGCAACATCATCGCGCACGACTCGAATGTGGCCATCCAGCCCGTTTGGTCCAATCCGTACTCGCTACAGATGGTCGTTGACAAGGCCCCCTTTGGCATGTCCACAAGTTACCCATATCGCAGCCGCTTCAGCGGCGGTAACTCCGGCAACAACGGCGCCGTCAAGTATTATGCGCACGGCATGGTTCGAGAGTTCCTGTTTTCGGCTGAGGAGATCGTGCAGCAGAAACCCAGCTTTCAAGTTGTCGACTGGGCTGATCAAGGAGTGACCGTGAAGTTCACTGCGAGCTCGTCCCGTGGCAGCATGGTGTCGGAACTCGTTTCTGGCATGGTGTACGCCTCCATGAAATACTCGGGTCTCACGCCGAGATTGGTGTCAAGTGCGGCAATCTCTAGCATTAACGGCCAGCGGCTTGGTGGTCAAGTCATTGGTTCCAAGTTTGAGATCGTCTATAACTCCGGTCAGAAGTGGGTAGTCTACGCACTATCGAGCGACGGTCGTAGTGAGAAGGAGATCACTCTGACTGCAGACGGCACATCGGCCCTCAAGGGTACTGGTGTGTTCGACGGCATATTGCGCGTTGCTCTCGTACTCGAAGATTCTTGGTTGAGCACGTTGGACCAGCACAAATCGTGCATTGTTCAAGCTGCGAACGTCGACCTACGTGACGACAGCTCCTACGCGTTCAAGTGGAAGACGACGGGGGATTGTTCTAGTGGTCTGTTGCACTTCGCGATGAAGCACCACGCTGAGACCATCAATACAAGCAGCGGGGTCCGCAAGGTGGACGGCATGGTGGCCTATTCAACAACACGAGGCGCCTATCAGGCTTTCACGACGCCGGGTGGATCAGTGGATCCTGTCTGGGAGATCAAGGAAACTCAACAGGTACCTGAAGACTTCTATCCGTCTCGCAAAATTGCATCGGGCGTGGTTCAACAGCAGCGTATCGCCGAGCACCTGCGAGAAGACATCAACAGTGCGTGGTCCATTCCACTCGATGGCAGCTACTACTTCAACGGCAAGGCTGCGCAGAAATATGCATCGTTGTGTCTGATTGCAAACGACGCGGCGGTCGTGGGGGGTGACAAGAGTCTGCTGAAGACGTGTTTGGATAAGCTGCGTCATGTGATGGCACCGTTTGTGGCCAACAGCTGGACCCACAAGCTCCAGTACGACCAGATTTACGGTGGCATCGTGAGCTCGCAGGGCTTCACGACGAAAGACCTGAACTCGGATTTTGGCAACACCATGTATAACGACCACCACTTCCACTACGGCTATTGGATACACACGGCGGCCATCATCAACCACCTCGACCCCAACTGGAGCGATCTCAGCAAACTCAACACCATGGTTAACCTGCTGGTGCGCGACGTCGCCAACTTTGACCCGGAAGACAAGTTCTTTACGCGATTTCGCTCGTTCGACTGGTTCCGCGGCCACTCGTACTCACACGGCGTCACCCCGTTCGCCGATGGCAAGGACCAGGAGAGCACGTCGGAGGACGTCAACTTTGCCTTCGCTATGTATATGTACGGCAAGGTCACGAACAATGCGGCCATGGAGGCTGTCGGCAAGCTCATGACGCGTGTCAATGCGCACGCCATCAAGACGTACTTCCTCATCGAAGACGCGAACCAAATTCACCCGGCCAACTTCCGTCCCAACAAGGTCACGGGCATCTTCTTTGACAACAAGGTGGACTACGCGACGTGGTTCAGTGCTGAGAAACACTGCATTCATGGCATCCAGATGATCCCCGTGTCGGCCGTGACCGAGTTCGTGCGCACCAAGCAGTTTGTGAAGGAGGAGTGGGAGCAGGTACTGGCCAAAGAGACTATCGTCAAGCACGAGGACACGGGCAACTCGTGGCTTTCGCTGCTGTACGCGAACTTTGCCATGGTGGACAAGCAGCGCGCGATGGGCGTTCTGCAGAAAGCCAGGATGGACGACGGTCTGACTCGCTCGTGGGCACTTTACATGGCTGCGAGCTTTGCTGAGTGAGTCGAGTTAGAGCCACCTACTAAATGTGATAAGCTGAGATCGCCAGTCGATAGTGGTCACAGAGATAGCTCTGACTGCTACCCCCTGTAATGACACACATTTTTCAGTCATTTTATTTGCATACTTCCGACTCAAAATTCCCAACGCATTAAGCACTTCACCTTATTTCTTAACAGCTTAAGGATGTGGTCGCTCTATAGACCCTCTAGCATCACCTGTGTACGTCGGAGGCCATGTTGACTATCTCCTCCGTGTCGCTCTGTTACTTGCTTGCTGTAAATGACAGCCCATCACTTCCGTCAACACCGAAGATTAAAACTTTGACTCGGCAACACAATGTGGACTTTTCGAGTCGTGAGTACACACCGCAGCAAGTACTTTATTAACAAATCTCTCCGTATGAATAGATGTCATGAGCACTTCGTCGATTCAGAATATATATTTTTTTGTTGTGCTTGATAATATATCGACCAGGACTGCTCCACGATGCAGACTCTCTAATATACCGTCACCAGCAGCCATGACTAATTCACAATCGGTGCTCGCACAAATTTACTGTTCGATCTCACCATAAAAGTTGTAACATTCACTGCCATCGCCAACGTAGCCTCATTGCCTACAAACGGCACCATTCAGACTATTTCGACCTATTATCGTACTTATTTAAGGATGAAGGATTCCTCAATTCTGCGTTCGACGATGTCCAAGCTTCGAGTGGTACAATTGACGCAGGAAGCGCTAAAAATTCAATGTAAAGTGGATGATTTTGAAGAATGGGGATCTCCAACGCTAAACTTGAAGCAATATCAACGCAAAGAAGAATTGCAACGCGCGACGCCGTTTTCCCGACGCGGGTCCATCTTTTGGGCATTGGTGGACGACAAGGGGGACAAGGGAGACTCGAATCTCGTAGCGGGTAGGACAGTGCTGTATTGTCACTGTGAAACTCACCGCTTTGACTGCGTTGTGCGTCGCAGTTCGGGGAAGACTGAACGAGGTTATTCATATCATATTGGGTCGGTGTTTACACTGCCAGAGTACCGTAAACGGAGCCTCGCCAAGATTTTCATGAAAGAAGTGGCCAAGCAGCTGGAAAAACAATCACGGACATTCGTTTCGGTGCTGTATTCGGATATAGGACCGACATACTACGACAAGCTTGGGTGGAAGCTGCATCCGTCCAAGATGGCTACACTCGATGTCGCAAACCCGCGCAACGTCAAAGCTGAGCGCAGTGTTGCAGAATTGGTGTCGTTGCATATAGATGATAAGCTTGACGAGATTCTTCAGGCCGATAACGAAAGGCTGGTCACGGAGCTGGCGAGTGAAAAGTTTCAAGGGCGAGAGGCATTTGTAGTGCTGCCGACTCGCGATTCTATCGAGTGGCAGTTCTGCATTGGTGAGCATTTTGCTCGTGTTCGAGGATACGAGGAGCTTCCGTCTAACTGTGGCGTAAAATTCAATGAAGATGCCTTCATCCTTTGGTGTCACAACTTGAAAGAATCAACTTTGTACGTTGTTCGTGCTCGTTTCCCGGAAGAGTCCGTAAATGGTGCCAACATCACGCGTATGCTGTTGAACGAAGCACTGAAGGAAGCACGCAAATTTAAGCTGAAAAAGGTGGCAATTTGGGATCCTTCTTTCAGCTTACAACACGCTGACGTACGCTGCCACCTCGAGATTGAGTTTGTTGACCGTGAGGACTCGCTATCGAGTGCCATGATGTTTCATCACGGAAGCGATGCAGATTCCGAGACGTCTATTCCCCACTGGCTTGGCAATGAAAAGTATGCATGGGTCTAAGTTGCGTTGCGAGCCGAAATCAACAGCTTAAAAAATAAGACTCTTGGAGAAGAAGAAAGAGGCGGCGTTTGCGATTTAAAGTGGTAAGCAGGGCTTAAGGTACAATACACAGCAGCCCCTTGATCAACCTGTTCTTCATTGTCATGGAATATCTGCCAGTAAAACCTGGCAAGCTGAAAAATGCAATGGTGCGGTTAAATGTATGGTACTTCTTATCGTGGTCTTGTAGTTTGCTGCAAAGTTACCATTGACAAGAAGTGCTATCTATTCATGCAAGCTGGGCCATTTTTTGCAAACTCGTTCAGCTGTTCACTTAATACACAACACTTTGAGCTAAATCACTTGGCCGATAAAGATATGAGTTTCCAATAAGCTTATCGATAACAATCTCATTAATTACTGTCTTCGCCATGTTTGCTTTTGCAAGTTCATATGTTTATTGACCCTACTTCGCTAAGAAATAAGCTCATACACCAACGCCGTGGAATCAAATTATTGTGATGGCCAGTTGGCTCATCGATGGTCGCTACAGTATCACACCGTAGAATTGCTTAGAAAGGCACAAATATTTTTTACCAATGTGAAATCGTACTTGATCGAATGTATTATCACTTTGTAACATTAAGAGTACGTTCGGTGACAGTAGCCAATTTATGGGTACAATTCCCGTGTGGCGCCAAATCTTCCTTGGTCAGTGAGCCCCTACTCTCATCGAGAAATATGAACGGCATGATGGTGCGTCTCTCGTGCGTCTTCTTTTCTATCTCGCCCTTTAACTTCTCTATTTCTCTTTCTCTCTTCTTTCTCTTAATGTAGCAACCACAAATTATATTACTAAAGGAAGGCACGGATACAAGTCAGGGCAAGGCCCAACTCATTAGCAACATTAATGCCTGTCAAGCCGTAATGGAGGCTGTGCGGACGACGCTTGGACCGCGTGGCATGGATAAACTTATCCATGCAGGTGGAAAGACGACCATCTCCAACGACGGAGCTACTATCATGAACCTACTGGACGTGGTGCACCCGGCGGCCAAGACGCTCGTGGATATCTCGCTCTCTCAAGACGCAGAGGTTGGCGATGGCACTACGTCCGTCGTTCTCCTTGGTGCTGAGTTTATGCGTCAGGCTAAACCCTTTATCGAGGAAAATATGCATCCGCAGATGATCATTAAGAGCTTCCGGAAGGCGGGACAGCTGGCCGTGCAGAAGATCAAAGAGATTGAGATTCGTGTGGCCGAATCGGACGAAATTGGTCGTCGTCAGATGCTCGAGCGTGTTGGTGGAACGGCTCTCAATTCAAAGCTCATTTCAAGCCACAAACACTTCTTCTCTCCAATGGTAGGTACAAAGGTGAAGGAGTTTGTTGTTCATGGACTGACTTCTTTTTTGTTGTGATCGATGTAGATTGTCGATGCGGTGTTAAGTCTGGATGATGGACTGGACATTAGTATGGTCGGCATCAAGAAGGTACCGGGCGGTTCAGTGACTGATTCCTTTTTAGTAAAAGGCGTCGCGTTCAAAAAGACGTTTTCGTATGCCGGTTTCGAGCAACAGCCCAAGAGTTTTGTAAACCCAAAGATTTTGCTGCTGAACGTTGAACTGGAGCTAAAGTCAGAGAAGGAAAACGCTGAAGTGCGTCTGGACGACCCTTCTAAGTACCAGTCTATCGTGGACGCTGAGTGGAATATTATCTATGAGAAACTGGATCTGTGCGTACAAAGCGGCGCCCAAATTATTCTCTCTAAGCTGCCTGTGGGTGACCTAGCGACGCAGTACTTTGCCGACCGCGGCCTCTTTTGCGCAGGACGTGTTGGTCAGGACGACATGGAACGTACGCAACGTGCCACTGGTGGAGTGGTGCAGACGTCGGTTCATGATATGAACGTTTCGGTGCTCGGCTCATGTGGCCGCTTCGAGGAGCGTCAAGTTGGCAATGAGCGATACAACATCTTTATGGAGTGCGCTGAGGCGAAAAGCTCCACCATCGTGCTGCGTGGTGGTGCTGAGCAGTTTATCGAGGAGGCTCATCGGTCTGTGCACGATGCGCTGATGGTCGTGAAGCGCGCCGTAGCTTCGTCAACGGTGGTGGCTGGTGGTGGTGCCATTGAAATGGAAGTCTCGCGCTATCTGCGCCAGTATGCGCGTACTATCGAGGGCAAGGCACAGTTGCTGGTAAACGCTTACGCCAAGGCATTCGAGATCATCCCCCGCCAGATCGCAGAGAACGCCGGCCACGACGCGACTGATATTTTGAACCGTTTGCGCCAAAAGCACTTTAAGGATCCCGAAGAAGGCAAGTGGTTTGGCGTCGATATCACCACAGGCGGCATCTGTGACACGTACGAGTCGCACGTGTGGGAACCTGCTGCTAACAAGATTAACTCGATTGCGGCAGCAACGGAGGCTGCATGCCTCATTCTGTCAGTGGACGAGACTGTGCGCAACCCAAAGTCGGAGCAGCCGCAAGCTGGCTCTGGTGGCGGTGCGCCAATGAGCGCCGCCATGGGCGGTCAGGGCATGCGTGGCATGATGGGGGGAGGCCGGGGAGGCCCTAGCGGTATGGGCCGCGGCGTGCGCGCTCTCCGCGGCAAGGGTGGTGCATAAGTGCTATTACTGCGTCGTTAGGTAGAGAAGATGTGGTTGGCTATACTCCAGGAGGCCGTACGCTTTGGAGAGGACTTGTAACTTTGGCTTTGAGGAGAGAGCAAGGAAAGAAACGTGTCGATCGTAGGTGCTTTACGAGGCTGCATGCTGACACAAAAGAACAATAGTTATTTGAGTTCGTGCTGGTCGCAATTTTTCACTTGCCGTTTGAACCTTCAGATAGCAACATTATGAGGTCAAGCATATGTAGTCCAAGGCGGACAACACTGACGCCGCAAAGAACTAGCCAAGATCTTTTGCAAAAACAATGAAGCCTTCTTCGTCTGGATGGGTATGTAGACTATACTGTATATTGTTATTGCCATTTAAAAGTGAGCAAGCATTCAAAAGATGTTCGGCCGCTTCAAACGCAGTGGCAATGTCATCAGTGGTGAATTGCGTGAGTGTATACGACAACTACATGAACTTCTATGTGCACTTGTCCGATCAACCTGGGCATGCAAGGCTCATGATCAAGTACACGCAGCTTTTGTAAGGGCTAAAGCACATTTACAAGTTGTGCTAATCTCGAAGAGTGGCCACTCGCCCACACGTCTCCAACTTAGCCCGTATTAGTATTGATATGTCGAAATTATGCAGGCCATTAATCGACGGCATCAAGCTCGTGCAAGGCCTGAACAAGGGTCACGTCAACCAACGACAGTGTGTCACTGCCCTTAATGACATCAACATGGGTGAATCAGACGAAGTCTCATCGCCCCGCGCACAGTTGAAAGACGCTAAAACGAGCCGGAAACAAATAAAATGCTGAGTCTCCTTATCACACAACTGTCTTGCATCGGAACGCCGATTGTCTATCATCCACGCAACCAGCAGCACAAGTGCAATATGCACAACAATGATGTTTTCTTGTCTGCGGTGCATTGCTCAGTTCATCAGCTCCCTCAATTTTACCTATGCCCAACGTAATAGCCTATTTACAAAGCCTTTGTGACACTCTTCATGTGCTTGACAACTTCCAGCACCGACTTAAAACTGAACGGTTCCGTTGCAGCCATGTCAGCCAGCACCTTGCGGTTTAGCTCAATGCCCGAGCCATTCATCTTGCCGTAGAGTTTCGAGTACGAGAGTCCCTCCTGACGCGCCCCCGCATTAATTTTTTGAATCCACAACGAGCGCATGTCCTGTCAAATAGTAGCAAATTAAGATGACAAAGTTGAAATTAGTCACTAATAAAATACCATCACGAATGCTATTCCCAATGCGGAATGTTGGTCTCTATGCTAGAACCTACGCGTTTCTTTTGTTTGCGGTCACGGTACTGATACTGCAGACCCTTCTCTACGCGGTTTATGGCCGTACGGTAGCACGAATTAGCGCGTCCACGGTAGCCTTTGGCCATTGCCAGGATTTTCTTATGCTTGGCCCATGACATGTTGCTCTGTTACAGTCTAAACGCTTCTTTGGTGGCCACTGCGTAAATGTTTCGTTTATATCCAATCACACTCATTCTCAATGTGGATTGGTCAAAACTCAAACCACCCAAAGCTTCCACTCACTCAGATGATGATGATGCGTCGACTGGGCCGCGGCGCGACCGTCGCTTCCGTCCCGCAATCGTTGCGTCGGTCGGTCATGGCACAATCACACCGTCGATCGTTTCACTTTTCAGCTAAAAAAACAGCTTCGGACGGCAACAAGCGCGTGGCCAGTGCCGCCTCCTTCTTTCTAGATGCCAAGGCCGCCTGCAAAGGCAAGCGCTGTGCTCTAGGCACGGACAATACTGGCATTGGATCTAATCCTGTCACATGTGGAGAAGACTCGTTTTTTCTCACGCCTGATGTTGTGGGGGTAGCTGATGGCGTTGGCGGATGGAATGAGAACGGAGTCGATCCGGGTAAAATCTCACGCTCGTTGATGCATAATGCGGCCGCGTTTGTGCGACAGCAGACGGAAAAAAATGATCGTGCCTCAACACAAGAGGTGCTGGCTTATGGTTACAATAAAGCAGTGTTGGATGATGAAGTAGAGGCTGGTAGCACGACTGCGTGCATTGTGAGACTGAAGCAGTCGATTGATTTCAAGCCAGTGCTCGAGTACTCGAACCTTGGAGACTCGGGCTTTGTAGTAATCCGCAATGGCCAAATTATCTTTCGAAGTAAATTTCAGGTTAGTGGTGGACTGAATATCGAGTGAGCAGAGTGTTGCAGTCTACTGAGTAAGTCGTGCTATGTTGTATTTGATGCAGTATTATGGACGTGCGCCCTATCAATTGGCAAAGATACCGCTGCGATTTAAGCAATTTGGTGCCATTGAGAACCACCCTGATGATGTACGTCGATGTAGAAGGAGATTTTTTCTGTGCTCGAACAAAAAAAATGTCTTGACGTCTGTTTGTTCCGACGGTCCAGGCGGATTCGGGCGAAATCGATGTACAAGACGGAGATATAGTTGTGCTAGCCACCGATGGCGTGTGGGACAATTTTGCACCTGACCTCGAAAAGACGCAAGCGCGATTTCCGGTATGACGTACCGGACAGAAGGGTGTGTGTGTGGTAATGCTAACCTTATTGTTGCTGTGTGTGTTTTCTACAGCCGGTGCTCTCCTGGCGACGGTACTGGGCGGGCGAACTTGCTTCCTTTGTGGAAATAATTGCGGAAAACCCCGACAAGGCTGCTGAGAACATTGTGTTGGCCTCACTCCGCCACAACCTTAAGCCGGACGACATCACGGTCGTCGTGGCAAAGGTAGTCGTGATGGCATCTAAGCTGTAGTTTTGTTACGAAGTGTGTTGCCAACAGGCTCTTACAGCTGTCACGCGCGCAAGATTAATCGATAAATGCTGCTATACATCTCACGTAACACCTTCAATTGTAAGATCGTACATGTAATATGCCTCATCGTGACTATAGATGCCGTATGATGCAACGAAGTTTATTCACAAAGCAGCTCTTATCCCTACGATGTAAAACTCGAAAGCAGTGGCACTCGTCTTAAAGCGGGCCCCAGCGCCTACCCAATAAATACTATTAGCCATCATATTCGAGTGTCATTGAGCGAATGTGGCGTTAACAAGATCAAAGCCTTTCACGAATAGAATTCAAATAGTTTGTGAGCGATACGTGCGGCTCCTTGATCATAATGATTAGCACAACGGCAAAACCAAGCGTTACCACAGCGGCCAAAAGCACCAGCAGGAAGCGCAGCAACAGGACGAAGAAGATGCCATGTAGAATGCCTCGAACTTCAACACGGAACACCTTGACCGATTTGGCCGTACTCCTCTCTAGGGCCAGCAGATTGTTGAACTCACCCGACGTTTCGCTAAAGGCGCGTCGTCGCTGGTGAGCTGTGAGCAGGTTGCAGAATGGCGAATGCTTGGCGGCAAATCGCGCACTTCTGGGTCGAGCACGTCTCTGGTACGATGCGTCGTGTGCCAAAGGAGCCCGTGCTTTGTCTGGCATGGAAGCTGATGTCTTGTTGGCATCCGATGATGCGATTTGACTCGCTTGTTTTTTGTTGACCATTTCACCTCAATGTCAATCGTCGGAAGACAGGCGGGTAGAGATTTAAAGGCGGGATGCAGGCGATTACTCCACAATTCAGGCTTGATTAGTCTCATCTTTTTATTTACGACACAGTAATGTCAGTATGATGGCGACTGAGTTTTATGTGGGTCGAGTGCACGTATAAGCTGTAGGGCCTCTTTGTTATTTTGGTGAAGATTTGACCATAAATTTGCAAATTTATTACGGCCGCGCAGCAAATCTTTGTCTCAGAATTGAGAAAAATGATGAATAAAGCGAATGATCGAAATGTGCTGTTGCCCCAGAGTACATCAAAGCGCATCATACCATGTCGATTTTAGGCCGGACAGACGCTTATAAGAATTTTCGAACGATTGCTGCATCATGCACGCTAAATGACACAGCAGATATCGTATCCGCATCAGAGCTGACTAATGACATTGTCGATGTAACATCACGATGCCTTGCCCACTAGATCTAGATAGCAGAGATGTAGCGTGTGCTCCTCGATCGCACGAGAATATTTATAGTTTGGGATGCAAAGCTAGCTCTATTCGCAGATTGCCATCACGCACCTTACCATCACGCACCTTACCATCACGCACCTTGCCATCGCACACCTTGCCATCATGGCTAGCAGCCATAATGGCTCGCACAAGATCTAGAGTGATGTAAAAATCTATATAAACATAGCTTGAGAATGATATGACCTCGTCCGACCACTTGCTTGCTGCTCACGTGTCAAAGATCAAGCTTATAACGACTTTTTGAGACCGCCCCTGCACAAGTTTAAATCCCTTTATTCGAAATGAGCACTGCTGTTTAACGACAGCTGGAAGATTAAACTTAGTGTGAATAAAAAAAGAGGTAGTCGGGGCGCGATCTGACGGAAGACATAATTGCACTTCCTTAGAAATACATTATTGTATTAAAAGGCCATCCTATATGACTACAAGCTGACTACAAGCAGCTGAATTGAAATTGCTTTGTTTGAACATGCAGTCGCTCGAGGAGGTGGGAGGGAGCGTGACATGTACACGGGCTCTTATGCAAGCTGCCACGTGCTATAAGCACACACACCTTCTGTACAAACGAAAAAGCGGTTAGACCGTTGTAACGAGCCGATAGTTACACGAGTCCGTAGCGTATATGATACTTTACGAGGAGGTCTAAAAGGGTACCACGTACCCTTAGACCTTCCACTTAAATAAGGCACGGCAATGCGACTTACCCTCGTGAATGTGATATCCATTGATGGATTCACATTCGACGGAGATGACGCCCAAGTGGGACTAGGCGTCATGACGACATCACAGACGGACGTCATCAGCGAGCTTATATATATTTGAAGCTCTCACGTAGGGATACGCATTTAAAGAGGCGCGCATCCAAATTTTGCATTATTAACCAATCAGTAGTTAGATTTATATTTAATGATGTTTCTATTCGATACGAGTCAGTCTTCATTTTGCTAATTACTTCTCACTGCCCACGAAAAGCTGAATAAGCTTCTGCGCGGCGCTAGTGAAGCACTTGTTTAGAAGTTCGGTACGCGTATCGCTTTAAGCAACCGCAACGCTTAGTACTGCGCTTCAAGAGCCGACCACCACCACCACCGCACGTGGAGGTAAGACGGTTCAACCGCTTCCTCGCTTGTGCTGAAGGTGTATGCCCGCGTAGTACGTGGCAGCTTCTTTTTGAAGCGCCCGCCTACACTTGGTAGCACTAGTAGTCCTTCCCACGACCCGTTTCTCTGAGCGTGCGTGTGGATACGGATACCCTCTACGTGGATTGAGGTAATTTCCTCACCTCTCCCAACATAATAGGAAGGTGGCAGAGCACTTGGTGCAGGGACTTGGTGAAAAAGTCCTGATTAATTTCCTAAATTGTCCTCTTAAGCAACATGTTGCTCAGTTGGAGCAATTCGAGGCGTTGTGCTCGGACAGCGTAGAAACGCGTACGAGGTAAACAGCCAAGCCACCGCTGAGTCCGTCACTAAGACTTAGGATGATCTTAGGCTTGAGCAGGCACGTAATGAGGCGCTCAACAGAACTGTTGAGACGCTCTCTACCCGGGCCAATCAGCCAAGGCTCATTCGGATGGACCCTCCGAAGTTCGATGGAACAAGCCCTCACACGATTGTTCACTGGCTATTAGCAGTTGAGCAATGCGGCATGGCGCAGCTCATCGAAGACGACACTAGAACGGTGCCGTATGTCATGTCCAACTTGCGTGGCAAAGCGTCAGGGTGGGCTTACTCTGCACTTATGGCATACGCTGATGCATTTCCATCATGGGCGATCTTTAAGTCAAAGTTTCGTGCCATGTACCAGCCGCCTAACAATGAAGTATTACTCTTGTCGCTCTTCTTTGGAGAACGACAGGCGAAACGATCTCTGCAAGAATTTGTGCAGGAGATGCGCTTCGCTGTCGGCATCTATTGATCAAGTCATAATCTCTCGACTCGTTTGGCGAGTCGTCTGATTCATCAGACGACCCGAACATTTCACGGTACATTAATTCACTCAATGTAACACGATCCCTCTTCGTAACATTCGACAACGAGGTATTACCCCGAGGAGAGGCCGGGGGTGACACAGGTGGATTTGAGTTGGATGAGTCATCCGACTCACCAGAGTAGTCAACGACTAACTCTGGGTCAACATCTTCACGTGGCGAAGCGCAACGTGAACCTGCAACAGGCGTTGCAGGCTGATGTTATATTCCAGCAGACACATTAGTGTCTGCTGGCTGAGGCTGTGAAGCCTCAGTAGCTGCTGCACACAGGCGTGCAGCCGAGCTCTTAGCTGCCTTAGCAGCGACGCGCATTGACTTGGTCATTGCGTGAAAATTATTGGAATAAAAGAAAACCCAACAAGTGCTCCTTTCCTATAGTCACTAAACAGTCACTAATGTGATTATGTAACGGGGCAAGCCCGTTACATAATGTTGACAGTTATATGATATGCCAAATAAATATATTTATGGCTAATTATATCTGACAATATTACATTTATCTAAAAAAATTGTCCTGCATCTCCTTACAGTTGGAAATGCCATTGAACTGGTTGATATAGGCTATTATATCAACTAAGGTGCTGACCAATGACCGATGGACACGAGCAATGAATGGAGGGCACGAATGTAGCATACATGGTTGTAATTATATATAATTAAGACAAATTTATTAATAATTTAGTTGTATTATATAGTTTATAGGTTAAATGCAGTTCTCTTTTTTCCTAACTCTAAGCGTGTTGTTTAGAAGTGAAGCTTCCTCTGCCTCTTTGTGCAAGAGAGGTTTCGAGGCACCTACTTTCACTGTAATCACTATACAGTTATCAGTATAGCCGGAGGGTGCCCCATTACAGAGAAGGTATAGCTGCGAAGGCACGTCGAAATGGAGTAGTGCGAATTTGCGGGTTTTTCTTCAATATGGCAGTAGCATACAAAATGTGTGGAAAGATAGTAAAATATAACAATAATTTTAACAGCATATTCATTAAATCGTTGGTGCTATTTTGATTCGAAATTGAGGCGACATGTAAGAATCAACGGGTGGCGAAATAGGCTCTACCAAAGCAGCTAGGTGGGGACAATTGTGCAACACTTAGTGGACTTTTACAGAGTAAAATATCAATAGGCTGATGTTTTGTGTATATATGTTGTAGCATTTTTTTTCTATAGTAGAAGTTAGTTATATAATTTATTATTGTCATAATATACATAAAGAATAATTAATTTGAAGAAGAAGGACCAGGTATAGTTGTTGGCCTCGCGGGGGAAGTTGTGAAAGCCCCCGGAAACCATTTCGTCGACACTAGCTTGCTAGTGTCGATAGAAGTTCCAAAAATGAATGTGAAAAATCCCCAAATAAAAGTCAGGACACCAGTTTTCACACTGATTAGAACAGAAGAGTTCTTTATATTACCAGTTAGTAATCTCTCCACGACTAATAAAAATTTTCTGTTATGCATGTCACTAAAAACGAAGGATTTTTAGTACCCACCTGGGTTTATTTAGGGCGATTCCCTACATGGGTAGTGCCCTGTCAGATATAAAGACCAGCTTACCGTCGTGCCACCGACTGGGATGTGTGTCGCGAAGCCCCCCCAGACCCATGCGGTGCTCGCAGGGCGGTTCCACTATGCTGTCGCTCCCTGTGCTGCCTGCAGTGCCAGCCCCAAATGCGGTGGCTGGCACGAATGCAGTGGCTAGACAGCTGAAGGTCCAGCTGACAAGCCTCGGTCTTAAGCAACTTGAGCTTTTCAGTATAGGTCTTGAAATTGCTGGGCTGCACCGAGCCCAGCGAGCCATAGACGATGGCTGCAGTCTGCACCCGCCACCCCTTGTGCTCCAGTTCTGCCACGATCGTTGGTACTTGAGTGTCTTGTAATCGTGGCTGAGCTGGAGCGAAGAGTGCCGGGCGCCTGCAGAATGGTCTTCAAAGGTGATCGCCAGGTCGGCGATCACCATCGTCTTGGCAGCTGCGTCTCGCAGCACAATTTCTGACGAAGAGCTGCACCAGTATAGTCGGAGACTGTGTGGTTCAGGCGCAGCTCTGTAATCGACTTGGCGCGGAAGAGCGCGCTCTTTATCTTGCCTTTAATCCGTCATCGTGTCACTACGGGATGGCGTCCATATTCTGTGAACAGTGATTGAGCACGTGTGCCAAAGTCTCGGTGCTGGAGCAGGATTAAGTTTGGCAGGTGTGATTCGCCCTAAGCCTACGACGCTTGAGCACAGAATTTTTGTCCACTTGATTGAGCCGAGCCTGAATGCCAAACTGGTGTTCCGCGTCCGATAGTCCTACCCCTTTCATCACGAAGTTGTCCCCCAGACCGCCATGCACACGAACGGTCTTGCCCTGATCCACCAAACTCTTCATCGAGTCTGGTGACGTATCTTCATATAAAGCTTCACGTGCCGCAACAACGTTATGTGGTCAGGCCACTGTCGATGGTGAGGAACGCCAAAACCTTGTCGGTCAATGGGAGAAACCCTTTGGGAAAGCCTGGAAATATGTTTTTGCTCGCGTTCGTATAAGCTGTCAAGACCAATCGATACAATACACAGCGTAGATTCTGAGCGGATTGGCGGCTCGATCGGAGAAGATGCTTGAGCACTTGGCAAAAATGTGTAAGGAAGTTAAAGAAAAAAATTTACGATTGCGTATGAGGAGATAACCAAGATCTAATGTGAGCATCGATCCTTTTACCTCAAGTTTGTTTGAAATGAATTAATCGGCTTAATATCGTTAGATTCTATGGTCGAAACGCCACCAGAAGCGCAAGCATGTTGCAATCGACGAAGGCACAGTTGACTGTGAGGAAGAAGGTAACCATAATTGTCATAAGCATTATTTAATTACCCTTTTAATTACCCTTGCCCAAAAAGCTCGATTTGAACCTGTGCAATTTTGTCTAGGATAATACGGCGGTGCAAGCCAATTGCGTCAAGCTTACGATGGACGTGGATGAAGACGGCTGGAGCTTGGGCAACCTTTTGACGGATGAGTAGTGTGTGGAAGTGTTGAAATTTAAGAGCGCATGAAAAAAAGATTTTACTTACGGACGCGTACCAGACGCGTTTCGGCCCGCCACCGTGGGCATCCTTAGTGTCTTACCGATCGCAAAGTGACCACTCTCAGTGCAGCGGCTTCTTCCGCTGTTACACGATTACCTATGCATCTAACATTCAAGAAGTACTTTTTTAGAACTAGCTAGCAAAATTCGTCAGTGTACATCTAGTATCCGGCTAGATACGAAGTAACATGACTGGGACTGGCCATTCATTTACCCCCTCTCGCCGTTGAGAGTGTGCGACTTGGTACCCGACGCTAAAGCGCGCTCGTTGACTGCTCATCTTGAGCATTCTTGTCAGCAGTACATGACACTAGATGCTCGTATGCATACATTCCTTGCGCCGCCTTGAGCGCCCTTACAGCTTTACCCTACTTTAGCGACGTCCTCGCAACGACTCGCTTGACTCGTCGGCGGTCTGATGGTCCACGGACCGTCGACCTTATGGCTTTTGAATCGCTGCCCTTCTGCGCTCTTTTATGGACCCGCTTCGTAGCTCGACTGCGGATGCACCAGCTCGTTGTTAATCTGCTTGGTGCTGCCATCTATTCTCTGTGTGCGCGTGGCCTCCCTGAGCAACAACTGTCTCACTCGCGCCCATCACCCATTTCACTCAGTCCTCTGTCACGATTTTCTTCGTTTCACACTTTTGCAGCAGCGCTTACCCATACCAGGTGGCGCATGCGTAATTTTAGGCTCATAACCTGCTGGAAGCTATTGTGGATGATCACTCAATGACTGGAACAAGTATCCAGCGTGCGGACATTTTCTTCTTGCAAATGGCGTGCCTTGAGCTGAAGAATCTCGGACTTACCGAAATATTTCTGAAAAAATGCGTGTTCTTTATGATTCCGAGTCAAGTACCAGATTGATCAAGAAACAGCTATCCTTGAGTTGCTGGACTCGAAAAAGCGAGCTCAGTGCGAGCTCCGATGGAAATAGACCTACTAGATAATAATTAATTTGGAGGAGGGACGCTACTACCGGCAAATGGTCCTGGTACACCTGAGTGCCCGACTATCAAGACATATCAATCGCTGCTCGGAAGTTTGCACTGGATTGCTTGCTGCACGTGATCGGACATATCTTTTGCTGTACACCATGCTTCTCAACGTGCACACGCACCAGCCATCGTACATTTAAAGCTAGCGAATCGTATAGTGCGCTACTTGTCTGGAGTGCTGATTTCAAATTAGATATAAATTACGACGGTGGCCAAAAAAATATACTGCTAGGCATCAAATGTTCTTATGATGCTGATTTTGCTGGAGATAAGCAAGACAGAAAGTACGAATGTGGCGGAATTATTTAATTCATGGGATGACATTGTAAGAATCAAAAGGCAGTGGCGTTATCGTTGAATCGGAGTATGTGGCTGCATCCATTGGCGCCTAGATATTCTTGGCTTAGAGAGGTTGGCTGAAACTTGGATTTTACAGGTTGCGTTTCCAACTTTCATAACAATGTACAGCCAAGCTGCTATCAAACCAGTGGAAAATGAAGCAAGATCAAGCCAGGCAAAGCATGTTGACGTGCGCTTAAAGTTAATTGGTGATTAATACAAGCAAGGCGCAATCAAATTGACCTACGTGAATACGCACGACATGCTGGCTGACACCCTGACCAAGCCACCCAGCGCCTCGACTACAAGCTTTGCGTACTATCGCTGGGCTTCAATCAACGTGGGCCCTGGGGAGGAGTGTTGGAAACGGTTTTTTACTGAATAAAATTGCTGCCAGGTCCCAAGCCATCAAGAAACTGCCGTTTCCCAGGATTATCCTATGTTTATATATTTTGGTTTGCAACAGAAAAGACGGTAGGTGAGCACATTTCGTGCTAACATCGTGCAGGAGCAAGGAGCTAAAGCAGATCAGGATGCTGATAGGTAAGGACACACATAATGTTGGTAATAAGACTTACGTTTCGAAAACACTTCTTTGAAAACTTTCCAAACTTTAAAGCAAACAGGGAGTGCAGGGTAAATGTTTTTTTCGGGTGAGTAGCGGTAGCGATAGAAGGTTTGTTGTGATTGGAAAAGGCTATGCCAGCAATTCCTCAGCGTCATAGCTGGACCCTTAAAGGCTATATCCGACAATGGCCAAGCTCAAGCCTTTGCCGGGTACCCGAGACGGTGACGTTATTCGAGCACTATCTTTCGACCACCTTTATTGATATAATTGTCGATTCCAAATACTCGTCGGGAATTTTGGGATGCCGAGGCTGATCGTCAGAAACTGACTTGTCTAGTAATGATTCGTCGAGTATTGAATCATGGAGTCTTGGGCTGGGAAGTTTTGACTCGTCAAATGTTAACTAATGGAATGTTCAATAATCAAATGTTGCCTCATCAAGTATTGACTAGTCGAATCTTGAATATTATACGTCGAATCTGGCTTCTTCAAATAGTTACCGCCGAATATTTATTGTAGAGTTACATTTCGTCGAGTATTTCCTTGTTAAGTCTTGGCTCCGCTGAATATATACTAGGCGTATCTTAGGTCGTTAAATATTGCTTGTCGATCATTAACCCGACAAGCTGATTCGGCGAGTCGTAATGTGCGACCTGTTTAAAAGAAGCTTGGTGTGGTGCGTTACGACCATGATTTCCCGAATCGTCGTCGTAGCCAGTTTAATCTGGACAATTCGAAGATCAACTTTGACTTTCTCTACTGCGTTGCCGGAGAGGAAGACGTAGCACAAGAATCACAATACGAAGAACAACACACAAGATCTAGTAGCTGTGCGCGACGAAGAGCGACATATAAATGGCAGCACATGAGCACTAGTGAGCATGTTATTAGGATAGGAGGTTGTCGGCTGCAATGGGCAAAGCGAGCGTAATCCAAGCGGCGAGCTTGTAAAAAAAGACGGGCATAATGTCAATAGATCGATCACCTATCGATGGCATGAAATGGAGAGTTTAAACGCTAATTACCAGTAAAGTGTACTCGCT
Organism: Peronospora farinosa; assembly: GCA_947646735.1. Classification (NCBI taxonomy): domain Eukaryota; phylum Oomycota; class Peronosporomycetes; order Peronosporales; family Peronosporaceae; genus Peronospora; species Peronospora farinosa. Next base: position 201,092 of record CANTFK010000380.1, read on the forward strand.
AGAACCCGCTGCTCTGATTTACTATCTATTCTATGAGCTTTCTAAATTTTAGTAAAAAAAGTATCCCTGATTCAATATGTTAAAAGCGAGATATCTAATTTCCAAGGTATTGCAAACACAAACCCACACTGAATGATTACTGCTTTGCCCTTTCACTCATTTTTCCTTACTCGCTCACGGTTGAACTACTTTCATTTACTCACTCACTTATTAAATTAATCTCGCAAGCTATTCACTCAACTTTTATTTCAACCTGATACCTCGTTCTCCCTTAAAGTTCGCTGAGCAAGGGCTTTTATTGACATATATGCTTTCGAAACTGACTAAATGTAATGCAAACAATATTCTAGGCTAGGCGCAGTTTTCATCTACAATAGTTAGCGTCGCCTATACAGTGTACGACACCGATTTATAGCTTTCAGCACCGCCGCTAGAGGAAGAAAAACCCAGTAGGTAAGAGGCAAAAGACGTTTTCAGAAAAGCTGTTTATGTGGTGATTGGCGCTGCAGACGTTCGAGAGTACAAGGAGACGCTCGCTTAGTCAAACTATTCTGGCGCATACGGAATGTCGATATAAAGCTTTAAGTGAGTGGCCGACAAACTTCATAAATTACGATAAGAAGTGCTCCAGGAGGGGTTTGAACCCACGACCTGCGGCTCATAAGACCACCGCTCTAACCAACTGAGCTACAGGAGCAATACTCTCGAGGTCTTAGCATATAATATATATACCAAACATTACATATATATAGCCGACTCCAAATACGAAGGGATAAATCTAACATAGCAGGCGATAACATACTGTCACAGGAGAGAACAGCCGTGGCAGGAGTGTCATTTAATATCCCGAAAAGCCATATTTTGCGTATTCAATAACATTACCTTAATTTATCTTTCTTTCAGCTTTGCTGAGCCGAAAGAGTATGAAGTCCCATGTACGCTTGCCTGGTGTATACTGGTAAGAACAAGAGTAGTACCAATTGGAAATGCTGCGCGAGGTTGGTATTATCGACAGTCGGCACCTTAAATTGGCCGTTTCCTTACTTTTACCCGGCACTAGAGGTCAGTGCTCAGGCTGGAACGCCTAGCAGCACTACAATATTAGCAGACGATGAATATTTTCTGTATCACTGTGTGTAACAGAATCTTGATGCGTTGCAGCTGTAAAGAACACAGTTTACTTACTTAATGATTAAAATAGAGAAGGTCATAATTTTGCAGTAGATTTAAAAACATTCAAGATCATATAGGCCCCTCAAAGCAGCTATAATAGTCACCCCCACCAAAAGTGGTCAGCGCAGTGAGCTAAGCGTGCCAGCAAAAGAAGCTCAGACCTTGTTTTTCATCAACTATCCGACAAGCAGTCATTTTTTTTGTAATGACATTGCTCAAAACTTGACACACCATTATTGGCTTGCCTTTCGATTAAATATTTTGGATGAAATTAGATTTCTATTTGTCTACTTCTATCCATCTGAAGCGTTAAAATATGATCCCTTTTTTCCTAGATCCCAATTGGACGGCTAAAAGTCGCTTATCGAATGCTCGTCAATACCGTATCGATTGCCGCTTACAAATCTGCAGAATATGAAGCTCTTGTATTTAGTAGAGGAGACCTATCTCATAAGATGTCAAAGTTAGATCAGCCTGTAGCTATAAGGTAACTTCGTATAAAAGAGATATAGGTAGGTTGTGTAGAGTGATCGCCAAATTGCTCATCAATGCAAGGACTCCTTCACCAAATTTGTTTGGTTGTAAATACACTTTTCAAAAGATTATTAAAAGAATGCAATACCTGACCAAAGTTGCTCCGAAGCAACATAAAGTAATAAAATGACCGATACGCCCCAATACCAATAATGGTGTGTCAAGTTTTGAGCAATGTCATTACAAAAAAAATGACTGCTTGTCGGATAGTTGATGAAAAACAAGGTTTGAGCTTCTTTTGCTGACACGCTTAGCTCACTGCGCTGACCACTTTTGGTGGGGGTGACTATTATAGCTGCTTTGAGGGGCCTATATGATCTTGAATGTTTTTAAATCTACTGCAAAATTATGACCTTCTCTATTTTAATCATTAAGTAAGTAAACTGTGTTCTTTACAGCTGCAACGCATCAAGATTCTGTTACACACAGTGATACAGAAAATATTCATCGTCTGCTAATATTGTAGTGCTGCTAGGCGTTCCAGCCTGAGCACTGACCTCTAGTGCCGGGTAAAAGTAAGGAAACGGCCAATTTAAGGTGCCGACTGTCGATAATACCAACCTCGCGCAGCATTTCCAATTGGTACTACTCTTGTTCTTACCAGTATACACCAGGCAAGCGTACATGGGACTTCATACTCTTTCGGCTCAGCAAAGCTGAAAGAAAGATAAATTAAGGTAATGTTATTGAATACGCAAAATATGGCTTTTCGGGATATTAAATGACACTCCTGCCACGGCTGTTCTCTCCTGTGACAGTATGTTATCGCCTGCTATGTTAGATTTATCCCTTCGTATTTGGAGTCGGCTATATATATGTAATGTTTGGTATATATATTATATGCTAAGACCTCGAGAGTATTGCTCCTGTAGCTCAGTTGGTTAGAGCGGTGGTCTTATGAGCCGCAGGTCGTGGGTTCAAACCCCTCCTGGAGCACTTCTTATCGTAATTTATGAAGTTTGTCGGCCACTCACTTAAAGCTTTATATCGACATTCCGTATGCGCCAGAATAGTTTGACTAAGCGAGCGTCTCCTTGTACTCTCGAACGTCTGCAGCGCCAATCACCACATAAACAGCTTTTCTGAAAACGTCTTTTGCCTCTTACCTACTGGGTTTTTCTTCCTCTAGCGGCGGTGCTGAAAGCTATAAATCGGTGTCGTACACTGTATAGGCGACGCTAACTATTGTAGATGAAAACTGCGCCTAGCCTAGAATATTGTTTGCATTACATTTAGTCAGTTTCGAAAGCATATATGTCAATAAAAGCCCTTGCTCAGCGAACTTTAAGGGAGAACGAGGTATCAGGTTGAAATAAAAGTTGAGTGAATAGCTTGCGAGATTAATTTAATAAGTGAGTGAGTAAATGAAAGTAGTTCAACCGTGAGCGAGTAAGGAAAAATGAGTGAAAGGGCAAAGCAGTAATCATTCAGTGTGGGTTTGTGTTTGCAATACCTTGGAAATTAGATATCTCGCTTTTAACATATTGAATCAGGGATACTTTTTTTACTAAAATTTAGAAAGCTCATAGAATAGATAGTAAATCAGAGCAGCGGGTTCTAGCGAGTACACTTTACTGGTAATTAGCGTTTAAACTCTCCATTTCATGCCATCGATAGGTGATCGATCTATTGACATTATGCCCGTCTTTTTTTACAAGCTCGCCGCTTGGATTACGCTCGCTTTGCCCATTGCAGCCGACAACCTCCTATCCTAATAACATGCTCACTAGTGCTCATGTGCTGCCATTTATATGTCGCTCTTCGTCGCGCACAGCTACTAGATCTTGTGTGTTGTTCTTCGTATTGTGATTCTTGTGCTACGTCTTCCTCTCCGGCAACGCAGTAGAGAAAGTCAAAGTTGATCTTCGAATTGTCCAGATTAAACTGGCTACGACGACGATTCGGGAAATCATGGTCGTAACGCACCACACCAAGCTTCTTTTAAACAGGTCGCACATTACGACTCGCCGAATCAGCTTGTCGGGTTAATGATCGACAAGCAATATTTAACGACCTAAGATACGCCTAGTATATATTCAGCGGAGCCAAGACTTAACAAGGAAATACTCGACGAAATGTAACTCTACAATAAATATTCGGCGGTAACTATTTGAAGAAGCCAGATTCGACGTATAATATTCAAGATTCGACTAGTCAATACTTGATGAGGCAACATTTGATTATTGAACATTCCATTAGTTAACATTTGACGAGTCAAAACTTCCCAGCCCAAGACTCCATGATTCAATACTCGACGAATCATTACTAGACAAGTCAGTTTCTGACGATCAGCCTCGGCATCCCAAAATTCCCGACGAGTATTTGGAATCGACAATTATATCAATAAAGGTGGTCGAAAGATAGTGCTCGAATAACGTCACCGTCTCGGGTACCCGGCAAAGTCTTGAGCTTGGCCATTGTCGGATATAGCCTTTAAGGGTCCAGCTATGACGCTGAGGAATTGCTGGCATAGCCTTTTCCAATCACAACAAACCTTCTATCGCTACCGCTACTCACCCGAAAAAAACATTTACCCTGCACTCCCTGTTTGCTTTAAAGTTTGGAAAGTTTTCAAAGAAGTGTTTTCGAAACGTAAGTCTTATTACCAACATTATGTGTGTCCTTACCTATCAGCATCCTGATCTGCTTTAGCTCCTTGCTCCTGCACGATGTTAGCACGAAATGTGCTTACCTACCGTCTTTTCTGTTGCAAACCAAAATATATAAACATAGGATAATCCTGGGAAACGGCAGTTTCTTGATGGCTTGGGACCTGGCAGCAATTTTATTCAGTAAAAAACCGTTTCCAACACTCCTCCCCAGGGCCCACGTTGATTGAAGCCCAGCGATAGTACGCAAAGCTTGTAGTCGAGGCGCTGGGTGGCTTGGTCAGGGTGTCAGCCAGCATGTCGTGCGTATTCACGTAGGTCAATTTGATTGCGCCTTGCTTGTATTAATCACCAATTAACTTTAAGCGCACGTCAACATGCTTTGCCTGGCTTGATCTTGCTTCATTTTCCACTGGTTTGATAGCAGCTTGGCTGTACATTGTTATGAAAGTTGGAAACGCAACCTGTAAAATCCAAGTTTCAGCCAACCTCTCTAAGCCAAGAATATCTAGGCGCCAATGGATGCAGCCACATACTCCGATTCAACGATAACGCCACTGCCTTTTGATTCTTACAATGTCATCCCATGAATTAAATAATTCCGCCACATTCGTACTTTCTGTCTTGCTTATCTCCAGCAAAATCAGCATCATAAGAACATTTGATGCCTAGCAGTATATTTTTTTGGCCACCGTCGTAATTTATATCTAATTTGAAATCAGCACTCCAGACAAGTAGCGCACTATACGATTCGCTAGCTTTAAATGTACGATGGCTGGTGCGTGTGCACGTTGAGAAGCATGGTGTACAGCAAAAGATATGTCCGATCACGTGCAGCAAGCAATCCAGTGCAAACTTCCGAGCAGCGATTGATATGTCTTGATAGTCGGGCACTCAGGTGTACCAGGACCATTTGCCGGTAGTAGCGTCCCTCCTCCAAATTAATTATTATCTAGTAGGTCTATTTCCATCGGAGCTCGCACTGAGCTCGCTTTTTCGAGTCCAGCAACTCAAGGATAGCTGTTTCTTGATCAATCTGGTACTTGACTCGGAATCATAAAGAACACGCATTTTTTCAGAAATATTTCGGCAAGTCCGAGATTCTTCAGCTCAAGGCACGCCATTTGCAAGAAGAAAATGTCCACACGCTGGATACTTGTTCCAGTCATTGAGTGATCATCCACAATAGCTTCCAGCAGGTTATGAGCCTAAAATTACGCATGCGCCACCTGGTATGGGTAAGCGCTGCTGCAAAAGTGTGAAACGAAGAAAATCGTGACAGAGGACTGAGTGAAATGGGTGATGGGCGCGAGTGAGACAGTTGTTGCTCAGGGAGGCCACGCACACACAGAGAAAAAGATGGCAGCACCAAGCAGATTAACAACGAGCTGGTGCGTCCGCAGTCGAGCTACGAAGCGGGTCCATAAAAGAGCGCAAAAGGGCAGCGATTCAAAAGCCATAAGGTCGACGGTCCGTGGACCATCAGACCGCCGACGAGTCAAGCGAGTCGTTGCGAGGACGTCGCTAAAGTAGGGTAAAGCTGTAAGGGCGCTCAAGGCGGCGCAAGGAATGTATGCATACGAGCATCTAGTGTCATGTACTGCTGACAAGAATGCTCAAGATGAGCAGTCAACGAGCGCGCTTTAGCGTCGGGTACCAAGTCGCACACTCTCAACGGCGAGAGGGGGTAAATGAATGGCCAGTCCCAGTCATGTTACTTCGTATCTAGCCGGATACTAGATGTACACTGACGAATTTTGCTAGCTAGTTCTAAAAAAGTACTTCTTGAATGTTAGATGCATAGGTAATCGTGTAACAGCGGAAGAAGCCGCTGCACTGAGAGTGGTCACTTTGCGATCGGTAAGACACTAAGGATGCCCACGGTGGCGGGCCGAAACGCGTCTGGTACGCGTCCGTAAGTAAAATCTTTTTTTCATGCGCTCTTAAATTTCAACACTTCCACACACTACTCATCCGTCAAAAGGTTGCCCAAGCTCCAGCCGTCTTCATCCACGTCCATCGTAAGCTTGACGCAATTGGCTTGCACCGCCGTATTATCCTAGACAAAATTGCACAGGTTCAAATCGAGCTTTTTGGGCAAGGGTAATTAAAAGGGTAATTAAATAATGCTTATGACAATTATGGTTACCTTCTTCCTCACAGTCAACTGTGCCTTCGTCGATTGCAACATGCTTGCGCTTCTGGTGGCGTTTCGACCATAGAATCTAACGATATTAAGCCGATTAATTCATTTCAAACAAACTTGAGGTAAAAGGATCGATGCTCACATTAGATCTTGGTTATCTCCTCATACGCAATCGTAAATTTTTTTCTTTAACTTCCTTACACATTTTTGCCAAGTGCTCAAGCATCTTCTCCGATCGAGCCGCCAATCCGCTCAGAATCTACGCTGTGTATTGTATCGATTGGTCTTGACAGCTTTTACGAACGCGAGCAAAAACATATTTCCAGGCTTTCCCAGAGGGGTACCTCCGTTTTGACCGACTTGACCAATTTATTTACGCATGTCTTGCCATCTCTACGGTCATGACGGCGGAGGCAACGGCATCTTGATTGGCGTCGTGATCGCTCATGTTAGCTGGCGTTTAAGAATGTATACTCAATTTGTTTCGGATTGTGGGGTGAAATCATACTATAAGGGCAATGTCCCAAGAACAAAAACCCTGCTGAGTTTCAATATCCAGGCAGTAAATGGCACCACAGGCTATAGCTCTTAAGCTACAGCCTGGGGGCTGTGCCGGGTACCTATCAAAGACTGTATGGTAATAAAAATAGACACTCGCCAGTTGATTCGTATTACGACCGGAGCAGTTGTGATGCAGGGATTAGCAAACATGTGTAATTCCTTTTAGTTAAGGTTACAAACTCGTCAAAGTCCGAATGAGAAGCGAGTCGACCCTTTAATGTCGGCGAGTTTCGAACACGACAAAACCTTGGGGTCGGCGAATTAGCTCAGCGTTCAGATTTAAATTCATCAAGAGAGGCAGAGATCGACTGCCAATAACATTAGATAAATAAATAGGAGAACGACATTGAGCCAGCCAAAAGTAGAATAAGAGATAAGTCAGTACATCCTCCTTATTTGTACACTTCTACATAAGCCCCTGCACGGGCTGTGTAACGGGGCTAGAACGTACTGTCACTAGCTTACACGCGCGCTTGAGAAAGACTCAAGCCCAAGTATTAGGTATTAAGTAAATTTAACTCTGATTTTTATTTTGGTTTTAATTCGTACTAATTACGAAGATTTTAGTCGTAATAAATACGACAGTGTTCCCGCCTTTTGGGAGCCACACAATTTCAGGTTGATTTATCATTGGTCCATATTGGGGACTTTAGGCCCAAAAATAAACCAATAATAAATTGCCACGCTGTGCCCGCGTTTCGGGCCCAGCACCTGTCTACATATGTAATTGTTTATTTGTGTTAACTATGTGTGTAATGTAGCCCATTACATCACTTCCTTCTCATGACAGCACTCACCAACCGTGAGTGCTCAACTGTCGAAACCCCATCGCTCACAAACGAACAAGCAATGTCCGGAGACCCAACACCCAATCCAGTAGAACTCCCAAGATACATCAGCGGGAATGCATCAACCAGCATCATGGCGCGGCAGCTCATACCTTGGTCGCTGTACGACTTGTCCGGAGCTCACGCTCCGGACTCGCTGGACATGATGCGGGACTACTTCCGCCGATTTCGAGAACTGCGCGGGAAAGGTCTTGATGGAATCGAGCATGAAGCTCTACAACGTTCTTGGTGTGCCTTCATCCAACGTTGGAATCGGATGCTCGAGGATGGTAGCAGCTTCCAATTATGGCTCGCCAATAGAGAGGAGCTTCGCGCCGATCACTCCATCGGCGCGATACGCGAAAGAGTGTGTGAGGATGCTTGGAATGAGGACCGCCTCTGCTTCGTTCATGTCAATTAAGGATGCCAGTCTTGTGACTCGAATCCACGCCCAACTCACGACGAATGGCGACGACACATCGCTGAGTGTCCACTCAGTGATCGCGAACGAAGTTGGATTGCAAAGTATGAGCGAAGTCTGAGCGAACGGAGAAGCGCAGTTATTCGTGGTGCGCCTCGCTGGCAGCACCGCTCGCGACAGCGGAGTCAATCTACGCGGAATAATCAGCGCAGAGCAGCGACACGTTCACCTGCCCGTCATGCTGCGCGATACTCGCTTTGCAATCGTGATAACATGTATTTACCACGATGTTCTCGTTCACGGCATCATCTAGATCACGTAATCGTTCTCGTTTGTCACGAGATCGTTCGCGTGCGCGCACGCATTGGAATAGCCCGACTTCGTGGCTTCATACGACTGAACCACATCTGGAGCGTCATGAAGGAGTAAGGAACGTGGTTCCCATGTATCCTGCTCGGTAGGAGATCCAAGCCAGCGTACTCGGTACCTGCGCGCGGATGGAACCGCTCGCTTCTCATGAGCCGACTGCAGTACTGGTTGTGGAGGGTCCTCGTGACCCACAATGCGATCTACAATCCAGCGCATCTGTCTCTCCGCATTAACAAGCGGAGGAGGGCCCTCGTGATGGTTATGCTGGCGTCCTGGTCGCCCAGGATGATGTTGATCAGGCCGTGAACAAAGCTGACGATGCTCAGCTGGAGGCTGAGGCTGCCAGTGAGCGTGCTGCCCAAGTACATCGGCCCGTTTCGTGTATTGCGCCGCCTAGGCAACGCATACACGATCGAGTTGCCACGCAGGATGCGTACGCATCCTACGTTTTACGTGGGACGTCTTCGTCCGTACGTTCAGTACGCGGCTTCTTCGAACGACGAAGATAGCCATTACTCTCAAGAATCCCCTTCAGATTCTTGTTGTCACGAACCAGATTCGATACCTGGTCGTGTAGAGATGAGATCGTCCCATGATATTGGACGATCTCCTGACGAGCTGTCGCCAGCTCGTTACTTAGAGAATGAAGCCGCCGTTCATTCTCCAATAGTGCGACAGCATTGTTTGCCCGAGACTTCTCATGGTCAAACCCAAGCTGTCGCACAATGTCCTCTAAGCGGCGACGCTTATCCCGTTCGTGATCAACATCACAACGGAGCTCACGAGTTACACGGGCAAACCCGTCTAACTCAGCAGCCAAGTCCGATGAAAGAATCGGACAGGGTTTTTCCTCCACCACCGCATCCGCTGGTGGACTCCCATGGTGGGAAGCGCTTCCTCGTGGAACGCTTACTAAAGCACCGCGAGGTGAAGGGACGTCGGACGAGTTATCTCGTCCGGTGGCGTGGCTATCCGCCTTCGGCGGATAGCTGGGAACCTCGGGCCCAACTGATGGCCGACGTTCCCGGCCTTGTCGAACAGTACGACAAGGGGCACCCGATGGTGAAGGACCATCGGAAAACGAGCGCCCAGCGCGCTCGTAAAGGGATTGCAAAGTAGCAATCCCTTCACGCATTTCAGAAGAGATGCGAGCCCTCCACCAGGGCTCAGTAAGGAGGTACGCCTCCTTAGGCGCTCTTGACGAGGTGCTCAGGCACCCCGGGCATGGGTCGCCCCAAGAGAGGCATAACAGGCCTGCCTCTCTAGATAACCGGTGCAAACGATAGCATGCACCGGACGTACTTCGTTTCTCAAACTTATTGCGGCTAGCATAAAGTCTTTGAAACCAAGCCTCTTTCCCAACGTTTAAAACGTTGGTGATAAACGCGTTCCAAGATTGGAGGAACGCGTCAGCCTCACGCTTCTTGTGTGGGCCATACCATCGATGTTCAAGGAACACATCGATGTAATAATCGTTCTCAGTGCGAAAGTTCTTCGCACTGGCGTCAAGGCCATGAAGCTTTGACGCATCAAACAACGGTATGGGGAACCGTTCGTTGGTCTTTCCAGACCAACGATCAAGCAGATGCTTAGGTAGCATCCATGGCTTGCGATCAGGAGCAAGACGCAATACGTTGCGGTCTAAAGCCTCCTGCGTGGTGTCAACAGAAGTACCGACACCACGAGCATTAGTGTCAACAGAAGTACCGACACTATGAGCATTGATGTCAGTAGAAGCACTGACATCACCCTTACGGTCCCCACCCGAGTCACTATCCTTCGACTCGTTTGGCGAGTCGTCTGATTCATCAGACGACCCGAACATTTCACGGTACATTGATTCACTCAATGTACCACGATCCCTCTTCGTAACATTCGACGACGAGGTATCACCCCGGGGAGAGCCCGGGAGTGGAACAGGTGACTTTGAGCCGGATGCGTCATCCGACTCACCAGAGTAGTCAACGACTAACTCTGGGTCAACATCTTCACGTGGCGAAGCGCTACGTGAACCTGCAACAGGCGTTGCAGGCTGATGTTGACATCCAGCAGACACATTATGTGTCTGCTGGCTGAGGCTGTGAAGCCTCAGTAGCGGCTGCACACAGGCGTGCAGCCGAGCTCTTAGCTGCCTTAGCAGCGACGCGCATTGACTTTGTCATAGCGTAAAATTGTTGAATGAAAGAAAATTCAACAAGTGCTCCTTTCCCATAGTCACTAAACAGTCACTAATGTGACTGTTGGTTGAGGGGGGGGTGATGTAACGGGGTGAGCCCGTTACATAATATTGACACTTATATGAAGTGTCAATAAAAATATTATTATAACTAATAATATTTGACAATATTACCTTTTCTTATAATATTGTTCCTAGATCTCCTTGAAGTTGGAGATGCCCTCTCATTGGTTGATATGGGCCATCATATCAACCAACGCGCTGACCAATGACCGATGGACGCGCGCAATGAGTGGAGGGCAAGTTGTCAACATACATAGTTGTAGTTTAATATAGTTAACATAGGTTATAACAGATTAGTTTTATTAGATAATTAACTATATTAAATACAGTTTTCTTTTCCCTCTCAACTAAGCGTTTGTTTAGTTGATAAGCTTTCCTCTGCTCACGTGTACGTGAGGTTCTGAGGCACCTGCTTTCACTGTAATCAGTGAAAGTAGACTATACTGTAATCAGTATAGTCGGAGGGTGCACCATTACAAGGTAGGGCAGGCTCGGTGCTAGTACGTGTAGGGGGCAGCTCGTCGCTCCATGAAATTATCTGGATGGCGAGTGTGCCATATCGAAATTCGGTGACTTACAATGTAGCGGAGTATCACGGACTCCTGAATGGATTACGCTATATGCAGCGTAACCATATACGACATATTCATATAGTCGGCGACAGTCTACTCATTCTCACCCAACTCAGGCACAGAAGAGTGCCGAAAACGCGACATTTACAGGGGATGTACATGCAATGCCAAATGCAAGCTGATCGAATAGGGGTCATTTCGTGGACCCACCACATACGGCAATACAATTGTATGGCCGACAGACTCGCGCATCAAGCTATGAACGCGGGCAAGAGTATACAACTCTACCAGAATGATATCAAGGTAGCAGGCGTACCATGGTCGGAAGTGGCTACTCACCTACAGGGTGATGTGGACCACTGGGTCGGTTACGAACTGGATAGGTGCAGCGTAGGCAGCCAGCACAACAACGAGGGCCCGCCTGAAGGCGGGCATTTGCCGGCGCCCATAAGGCAGCCGGCACACCTACTAGCGACATAGAAGCACTGGTAAGAGGGCTTTCTCGGCCACTAGTCACGACTAAAAGGCTGTATTGACCCTTATATATAAAAAAATAGGGCCTTTCTTAGGCAATCGCTCCTATGCTACTACCAAACTCTTTTTCAACTTACTTTCTTTGTATCTAAAGTATGTGCGGTTTCCAACATGGTAATTATTCGTTTTCATCATAGTCTTTCAATAACAAGGTAACTTCAGAGATCGTAGCATAGTCGGATATAGTTTGAATACATGAGATTCATTATTATTTTTGTCAGAATTGCAATGCGATGGTGTTCAATTACGACTGACAACTAGAGTTCAGAGCTTACCTAATGTGTGGCTGTGTATGCTGCGCAATCTAGCAGGTTTTACTCAAGCCTATTTTCTGGTCTCTAAATTTCTATTTTTAACTAACCTTGGCCAATAGAAGTTCTCACCAGGTGCATATTTCGCATGACCAGTGCTTAGTGGTTGTAAGCATAGTAGAAACGTATGAAAATCACCAAAAATATCTAAACTACACTTATGTATCCAATCCGACATTTTGACAAAACCACCAAGTCAGTGTGACCGTCTATTCTAGAGGACTGTAGATAATCCGTTGAAGTCCGCCGCGTTGCTCAGACACCTGAATGACCATATTGAGATCTAAAATATCTCCGTCTTCATCCTTGAACGACGCAATCAACAAACCACAGTTGGTTAGTTGACTTGGCTGAAGGCCGGAAATATTGACTTGCGGAGTCTACATATCGTTTTGTAAATGTTAGAGTTAACAAGTTGACAAGAAAACATAAATGTTGCACTATCAACCGAAAACTGGAACCGATTGTCGCCTCGAGCATAGTCAGTGGCCTTTACTTGACCCAGTTGTGTGCACACAAATAGAACAAACGAGTTTTTGGTTAAGGGTCAACTGGTTGTTCGTGATTGAAAGACAACGCAAATATATTGAGTGGCATGGAAAGGATATTGATTATATGACGCTTCATGACGGAGTCCACCAGATACTTTTCATGGCGTAAACATAAAAAAGTCAAGATGCGAGTATAATATATTAGCGCATACGTTGTTTACACCCCACCTCGATATTCCACACACCGTTGGCGATAGGCGCTTCTAAATGAAAATTCACTTCCAGGTTAAGCTCGGCTGCGAGAGCCGCCGGGTTTGGTGAGACTTTCACAGCCGTGATGCTCACTGCCTGTCGGGAACGTAACATGCCCTTGGCCTCTTGCTGCTTGCTCTCACCCATAGCCATGGATGACGAGATAATTGGTGGTGGTTTGGCGACGGATTTATTTTAATGTGTGTGTGGTAATTATTGTATACAGTACTTGATGTATAGTGGAGACATAAAAATACAGTAAGAAAAATTATGATTAGCAGACATAAATAGAAAATAAGCGCTTTGGTAAATACGTGTTTGCCGGAATGTTTCGACATATAAAACCAATCATCGTTTAATAATAATCATAAGGCCTAAAGACCTGTTTCAATTCCTCGCTCAGAGTAGTTTGTTACTGTCACATTATTTCTTCAGCTCAGCACGTACTGAAAACAAACAAGTTTAATCGACTTGTTAACCAGCACTGAATGTTGTTTTATGCAGGAATCCGCGGCGCGACTTGCGCCACGCACTGCGATGCCGGCAAGAAACCAAACAAGCCGTTACTAACGATAGAAGTGCATTGTGAGTAATGAGCATTGAGCATACTTGTCTCTACTGATGACTGAATAGTGCGACCGTTCGAGGTGTGACGACATCTTCACCACAAACGGCTGTCGGAAACGCTCGAAGTACTGTATTCTTACCGACTTTTTGCTATCCAGAGGTTGCCAAAAACTTGCCTTTATCCGATTCAAAATCTGCGAGTAGCAGCAGAACGAGTCATTATTATGAGAGATACGAACATTCGAGTAGAAACGCAAAACCTTGCAAAACGGGTTCGGAATGATGTCCCGCAATACAAAGCTATGACCTTCAGCCTAAATCCAGCATTGTCCGTACACATTCAACTACAAGAGGCACCCGATCGATTAGTTAGCAAGTTGTAGTCTAACACACAAGACAACGTTTCAACTCATCTATGCCCGTGTATGCTGGCTTCACTGCTGCCAACGCGTCCTACAGGGCTAACCCGCTGCCATTAAAGAATCCCAAGTCCGTGCGCTTTGCCAACCCCAACGAGCTAGAGACGTGCAGCCTACAGCTGGCCTCGCATTACCCGACACCGTCCTTGGCACGCCCAATTCCACAAAATGGGTCCACTATACGACGCTACACAATCGACGAGATGGAGTTACACTTCAGTGAGGACCGTCCCCAGTGTCCTCTGAGCTGTAAGGATTATGCGGTACGGAAAGCTGCCAGCCGCGATAACATTGTGCTCTGCGGCTTCCTCGAAACCCGTCGCGTAAAAATGGGTATTACCTATTGGACAAACTCTTGGGCCGAGCTGTATCATGGGATCTTGGTCCTTCGTAAATTCAAAGCTACAATTCAGGGCAGAAAGTCGTTAGTCCCAGTGGTGAAGTGCAAATTGGACTTCCTCGATTTTAAGAACAAAATCATGCGGATAGAATTTCTATATCAAGGCAAACGCGACTCGACAATTTTTCGCTTCCAGACTGAACAGGACATGTTCCTCTGGTGGTGGTCCATTCAAATGGCTGCTCGAGTACAAATTGATCCTCAGCCGCTCCACAAGTGCATAAGTCGGTCGACGTTGTCACCATTTCAGATCAAAGAGAGGACGTACCATGTGGGTAATGTTCATTTCCCAAGATTTAATCAACCATTGCTAAATCCTCTTACAAAGACGCTGCAAGTTCCTAGAGGGGTGACGCACCTCATTTTTATTCGTCATGGAGAGACCGAGAACATCAATTTCCGAGTCTGTGACCGAGACAAGAGATTGACGAAGCGAGGAGAGGAACAGGCCAAGATCACGGCGAAACATCTCAATAAAATGCTTAAAACGAGAGAAAATGGCAAACCAGTTGTCAATTTGGTGTATGGAGGATTGCGGCGGACTGTAGAGACGGCGGTAGTGTTCGCCAATGTGATGCCGTGGATTGTCAACAAGTACGAATGCTGCTTCTTGGAAGAAGGAGCCCCCAAGAATGTAGACGTCTACAACCGCTACGACTACCGAGAGTCGATGCACAAGATGGCCTTCCAGAATATCTGTCGATGGGATGGAGATGACAATCTGGTGCGTGGATCGAAGGGCGAACCAGAGAACTTCAAGGTTGTCATTGCACACACGAGTTTTATTCAGTACTGTATGGCTCAGTGCTACGATGTTCATAAGGATATCATACAGCTGGGTGCCCCTATCAGTCACTGCAGCATTACACGGATCGACATAAGGGCCAATGATGATATGGTTGGCATGTTCTCCAACCGAGTTTCACACATGCCGCTGACTCACCAGACTAGTGAGTAAAAAGATAGTAGGAGTGAGTTATTTGAAATGCAAAGAATGGTCAGGCACTTGTCATAAACGATATGTCGTCCAAATGATAAGCCGCACATACTACGTATTAAACGTTAACTTATTGCAAGTCTAAGATATCTGACGTCACGCTTGACTGTCCTCATATATGAACACACAGGTAGAGTATTCAGTAAAGCTTTTCACTTTTTAGACTCTGAGGACCAATGCGTTATTAGACTATAACGTTTACTACTTAAGACAGGTATAAAATAGTTGCTTGTCTTTGCTCAGGAACCGAGCTATTCAGTTATATTATAGAGACTATTATGTTACGGAGAAT
Organism: Peronospora farinosa; assembly: GCA_947646735.1. Classification (NCBI taxonomy): domain Eukaryota; phylum Oomycota; class Peronosporomycetes; order Peronosporales; family Peronosporaceae; genus Peronospora; species Peronospora farinosa. The sequence goes on from CANTFK010000380.1 coordinate 216,806, forward strand.
TGATCTAGATCAAATTGACAAAATGTCTAAAAATTATCTTTTAACAGCCGTACCTGTCTAGCTAAAAGCGTCTGCAGATACGTTCGTCAACATCGTTCGGCGATTCGAAAAGGAGGCGAGTGAAAGTACTGACTAATTTGTCGGTGTAGCTAAGCATTTACCACGATACAGCTTTTTGCTTCAAGACTGAGGCGTGAGCTTATTTGCCGAATTTGAGCTGGTATCATCGAGACTCAGCGACAACTAGAATACAGTTTGCAGAAGGTAATTTTAACGGTATGTACGGCTAGACGAGCGGCAAAGCGTACACTTCATAAAGTTGTGTCTCATTTTTACAAGGTCTGCAGCTGACAACCCAGGCAGGGAGAGGGTAGACTGCTGCATTGATGTACGCGCTCTTATAATTTTCATTGGCATTCTGGCAATTAATGCTGTCCACACTTCCGTATGATGCCACCTCCACCAGATGCGGTTGTAAGGAAGTACTATGAAAGAAATGCTACGAACGGACACTGCACGTCGATAACGAGTATATAAATTCAACATCAGTAGTATAGTAAAAGCTAATTCGAGGTTGTAAAAGAACAGTGTTTGTACATCGACGGTCATTGAAAACCACACACGAATTTGGTTGTACGAGGTCTGGAGTCTCATACAACTCGCAGATATGTTTGCTTTCAGCTGCCACCACATTCCAAACATTGCTATTCTAGAGATTCGTGTACATTTCATCAAAGAGATCGTTCGGCAAGAGCGAGTTTTTGGCCGTACACTTGGTGTGCGTGTACGCACTGTAGAATCCTTGTAAGTTTGCGCCTTGCCGCCTTGGACATATAAGGGTGGTGCATACGAGAGACAACGTGTTGGACTTACTAACAAAGGATAGTGACCTTCAGGTTCGCTCATCCACTTCGCATCTTAAGCGTTCTTTTCATTTTCAATCGGCGGCAACAACCATCCACTTAATATTTAATTTTCTCGCATATATTTGCTTCCTTCCATAAACTTAAAGTGGTGGTGGGAATTTACCGTTATTGTAACGAGGTTACACGACGGTTGTAACATTATACCGAAAGTACATTACAGATGGATTTATTATATTGCATACAGTATTATGCATTCTTAACTATCGCTCTTTCTAAAAGGTGTGTTATAGATGAGTGATATTTTAAGGTATCAGCTATGCCTCATACTATCGGTATCAGTTTCATGATTGATACAGTAGTACTAAGTACAACATACACTGATAATTGGATGATTCCATATCCAAATAACAGACGATGGCATACTATAATTTCTTTAATAGTAATCAATCTAGTGTAGGGTATTTAGAGTAGGATTAATCATAAAATCATAATGCATAGATAAATTAGCTCTCATTTCGGTATTGGCTTGTTTCTCTTGTGCACTTCATGCGTTGGTTCATTTAACCTTTAAAGCTTCTATCTTGTTCTTGCACTCTGTGCGTTGGTTCTATGAACCTTAAGCTTATTGCTTGACTGACTAAAAGTCTCTTCCCTCGTTCCTTACAACAGGGTGACTTCTTGGTCGCTTAATCAGTTCCTTAGCACTAAGTGGCTTTTGATCGTAAGTTTATTTAGCCTCTAGAACTAAAGGCTTTCAGCCATTAAAGTCTTTCTCTGACTTTAAAGCTGTGTAGCTCCGCTACAGGTAGCACTTGTAGTCAATCTACCCCTGAGTCTGTAAGACAGACCCTCTGTGAGGATGGAGAATTATAACCACCTCTCTGAGGCGCAACGACTCGAGCTAGATAAATTCTCTGCGATCGTTGGGCTCGATCAAATCGAGGTTCTTTTGGCCCAAGGCCCGGAGGTCCTCAATACTCGCCTTGAAACCTTCATGCGTTATGAGGAAACGCTACTAGGGCAGGCCCACGACCAGGCAGCGTCAGCTGCGCCAACGCAATACATCCCAGTGCCTGTGCCCGATCCAGAGACAAAGACTCTCTTTCTTGTTTTAAAATCTAAAACCTTTGAAGGGAAGGAGGGAGAAAATCTTCTCCTCTGGATTCGAGAAGTTGAAATGGCAATGGATGCCGCCATGCTTGTGTCAGCTAAGCAACGAGTTGGCCTGGCCATTTCTAAGCTCGTCGGAAGAGCTAGAGAGTGGGCTCTAACGAGCGATGTCCCTGTAAACGCTGCATTCCCCATATGGGAAATGCTAAAAAGCAATTAACTTGCGTGTTTGCACCGCCTAATCAGGCTTATCGTGTGCGCTCACGCTTACTAGCTACCCGACAGGGCAAGAAAGAACTGTCGGACTATGTCCAAGAGTTGAGAGCTTCCATTGCTGCATAGCAGCAGGACCCTCTGGTAGGGAAAGTCCGAGTAACCATTTTCGTGGAAGGACTCAAATCGGCAGAGCCGTAACCCTGCTCCTAGCCAAAAGGCTAGCACGGCAGGGGAAAACGTCAACTCCCAGTAGGCGCGGGGCGCCCTACTGGGAAAGAACTAAGTTCTGTTGAGCCTCTAGGAGGTAGAGGTAAACAGGCTTAGCCCCAGATGGTTCTGTGGAAGCTTACATGAAACAGATATCTAAGCCAGGCTTGTTGTTTGTGTCGGCGACCGTTAAAGGCTTCAAAAAGCCATGGTCAATTTAACTGACTTAGAGGCGTCGGGTAATTATGTCCGAAGTTGTTCCCTTGAAGGGAGTCAGCTGTATCCTGAGGCGTTAGATGCGCAAGATGGATACAGTACAACCTTTTTACGCGACAGTTGTACGTGTTACCGTTCCTAAAGTTCCGTTAAACTTAGGTGTGAAGTTCTTAGACTTCAAAGCGTTGAGCGTTGTCTTGTCCTAGATTTGGACCCGAGATATGATCTCATTCTTGGTATGGCCTGGATGGAACGCCATGAGCCATGGATCGATTGGAGATCCAAAACCTTAGGCGCCACGCGCGATGTACCTAGAAAAGCTTTGGTGAGTCATGAACCCACCTTCGCTAGGAAACAGAAGCGCTATTAGTGCGAGCCAATAAATGAGTAATGTATATTGGAGTGTCTGAGGTGATAAAGTCCAACGTCAACAACAATAGTGTCGAGCATAGCTCAGTGACACTTAGTGAAACGGTACGTACTCCTTTGAGTGAAACTCATAGTAATATTGAGACACTGGTTGTCGGTAACGAAATCTGCTCTTTTATAGAGCAAGTTAAGGTCGTAGACCTTGTTATTGATGTCACGTATGACGATGGCTCACTGAATCTCGGTAATGACATCGGCTCACGTATAGAGCAAGTTAAGTTCGATGACTTTATTAGTGATAGTGGATATAATAGCGATCTACTGGATGTTGGTAATGACATCAGCTCTCGTATTGAGCAAGTTAAGGTCAATGACTTGGTTAGTGATGTCACCTGCGATAGTGACTCAATGGATGTCTTTAATGACATCGACTCTCGCATAGGGAAGAATTTATCGACTTTGGGAATGATGATATTCCAAGTACTTCAAAAGGTACGGTCTCGTCAATGAGACGGCAGCGTCGCCAAATGGCAGCTGCGAGACGCAAGGCGTCTGTTTTATCACGTAGTAATGTCAGTGACCAGTTGTACACCCTGGTCAACGGAGTGACAAAGGTGATGTAGATGGTGAGGTTAACCTTGAGGCCTTCCCATCACTAAATGCTCTCTTAGAGATAGACGAAATGTATGTGGATGAATTTCATTAAGCCTTGAAGGCTGGGAATCTATCCGATATGGTGGTCATTCGATCTGACCTCGAGTTGAACTCATCCTCGCTTGTCGATGAGGTAGTCTTTGAAGATACAAAGGCGGCACTAATTGCACGTTGTATCATCATCTATGTTGAAAGACCCTTCGGATACCTACTATCCTTTAGTTAAGGAATTTCAGGACGTGGTGTGTCACGATCTATCCTTCTGATAGAGGTGTACGTCATGAGATTGAATAGGTCCCTGGAACCAAATACTGCGTAACACGGCAGTGGCCTTTACCCAGAGAACAGTGTGACGTCATTGACGATTTATTTCGTGCAAAGCACGCAGCGGGTAGGTGCGCGAGAGCAAATCTCCGCACTCGACACCCACTTTCTATGTTAAGAAAACGAATGGTAAATGGCGTATCGTCCATGCTTATAATAAGCTCAAAGCAGACACTATACCTGCACAGACGCCAATACCTAGATAGTATTTTCTTCAGAACAATACCCAAGGGGTTGTACCATGTACAGTGCGCTCGACTTAGTCGATGGTTATTACCAATTGCTCATGCGGGCTAGCGATATTCCGCTCAATGCTGTTAGTACTCCGAGCGGTATGCTCTGGGAGTGGTTGGTGATGCCCCAGGGGCTATCTAATGCTCCGGCTACGTTTAACCGTTTGGTGACGCAATTGTTTCGACACCATCGAAGTTATGCACATACGTACTTTGATGACATTTTTGTCCATAGTCATGCTGAACATGGGCGGCATGATACCGAGAACCATATTGTTCATTTACGAGCAGTGCTCGAGTGCATGCGCACTAATAAGCTATATGCTAGTGCATCTAAGGGCATCTTCGGGGCCGAAGAGATTCCCTTTCTAGGGTGCTTCATTGGGAAGCGAGGCCTCCGAGCGGATCCCGCTAAGGTAAAATTCATAGTTGAGTGGTCCGTTCCACAGTCTCAGAAGGACTTGCGTAAATGGCTTGGCCTTGCCAATTACTTACACAAGTACAGTGAGAATTACGCTGATATGTCTCGGCCGTTATCCAATCTCCTTAAAAAGGATGTGGAATGGTGTTGGCAAGCCGAACATGAGAACGATTTCTCAAGCGGTGAAGGCAACCTTTTTCATGCTCCTATTTTGGCTATGCCAGACCCTGAATGGCCATATAGCGTCGTCTGTGGCGCGTCGGATTTTGCCATTGGCAGTGCTCTGTTACAAACACATGATGAAGTACGTGTGCGTCTGATCGCCATTAAATCTCGTCAGCTGAAAGCTGCAGCAAAGAACTATCCGGTTCATGACAAAGAGATACTTGCAATGAAGTATGCTCTCGTCAAAATTAGAGTTCATCTGCTGGGCTCGATTCTTTCTGCGATCTTTACCGATCATGCGTCTTTACGCACTGCGACTCAGTCTCCTCATCTCTCACAGAATGGCCAGATGACTTTCATTCTTTGCTGAATATGAATTCGAGGTGATGTATATTCCGGTAAAGCAAAACGCTTTGGCTGATGCGTTGTCATGCAGACTATGAGCTTGCTCATTTTACGACGTTGTCGTCGTCGATCAATGATCTTATTTGTACGGAATATGCTAAAGAAGATCATTTTGTAGCTTTTATACATGCCCTTGGCAGTGATAAGATTATGACTCGGACACTAAATTGTCGGCACGATTAGGTGCGAACCTTCATCGATATTCCATCGAACAGGGGCTATTATAACATTGCACGGATGCGATGGATTCTCCGCGTTTTGTGGTTCTTATGATGAGGACCTGAAGTATCGTATTCTCTATGAGGTACATGATATCGCCATCTGTGGTCATTTGGGTCGTGAAAAGACCTATGGTTCAGTATGCTTATATAATTAAAGGCCCAAATTATATAATTGGGTGAGCACATATTTGCGTACGTGTGAAACGTGTCAACGAGTGATAAACTCGCTCCATTCGGCAGCGCCGTTGGATGTTTTGCCTATTCCCACTGGGTGCTGGGAGTCCATTAGTATGGACTTTGTATTTGCCCTACCGAATGATTCGCGTGGTGTGGTGGAGTGGCGATCACAAATTTCTGATGTGATTCCGACTCCACTGGCACCCAGACGACCGACTAACGAAGGGGTACTCCGTTTCCGTGTATAGAAATTCCTTCCTCACCTTGTGTACCCGTCGGTAGGGCGGGCTGCACTCTTCTTGGTGGACTTGAGTCGATGCTGAGCTTGACCGTGGTTGGGGATTGGTCGGGGGGTCGATCGCGTGGAAAATCCTACACGCGATCGAAAGTTGTATGGGGGGGGGGGGTGCTCTATGAGTCACCCTGGTCTGCCTTGAGACCGCCTTATCCAAAGGTAGATACTTTATCTACTTAATTTCACTTGATCTTCTGACCACTTGAGCCGTCTCGATCTTGTGCCTTGTCGTTTACGTTGTATACTGCGTCCGATCGCAGGTTTTTTTTCTTGGGTTGAGATTTCTTGTAATACCTGGCCAAACAATCCAGGGATATCACTTGTCGTAGCGTAGCAGAAGCTCTTGATCGTCGGGGGGCAAAGTTATCCGCCCGAAAGAAAAGTCTGTGTGCGCGCTTAAAAGTAAAAGAAACTCTGTTCAATGTAAACCAATTCAATACCAAATCCTACGATTATGCCTATCTGTATGACAGTATCTACTGCCGCGTGTCGTCTTTTTAGGAAAATCAGACCTCGGTATGTGGTCCACTTCGGATACCATCGCGATCTTATTTCGTCGATCGAGGTAACGATCGATCTGTAACCGGTTACATCTCGCGATCGGCTTTCTGGATCGAGGTTACGATCGTCGATCACACTTGCTGATCATGATCGACGATCACGATTGTTGATCATGATCGTTGATCGTTGATCACGATCGACGATCACACTTGCTGATCCCAATCGTCGATCACACTTATTGATCACGATCGACGATTGCGATCGAGCGATCTCCCACCCTGATCGTCATCAAAGCCGCGTAATCCTCGGCCAACCGTGGCCATCACATGATCGATTCAGATAAGCTGTCATTCCAATACAATAGACAAGTATAAACTATGCGATCATTCATCAATAAATCTTGATTGCTCCCATACAATAGCCAAGTATAATCCATAGAATATGATTCCCGCCGTGTAAGTGGTCCACATTATGATCACTTTTGATATCGTTGATCAGACTTTTCTTGATTGACTTCACCACACTGGCAATACGGGTATTGTGGTCTTTGTTGACCGTTTGAGCAAGATGTCTCACTTAGCTGCTGTGTCAGACTCGATCGAGGGTGAAGGTACATCGGAGATGTTTATCGATCGAGTGTTTGGCCAACATGTCTTGCCAGTGGCAATTGTTTCTGACCGTGATCCTCTTTTTACGAGTAAGTTTTGGAAGTCCGTTTCCCAGAGGCTAGGAACCCGATTGAACATGTTCACAGCGGATAATCCACAGACCGATGGTCAAACCGAACGTGTTAATCGCGTCGCTGAAGATATCCTCTGCATCTTGGCTGCTGAAATGCCTAAGCGTTGGAGCTCTATGCTCCCTATTGTAGAGTTTGCACTCAATAACTCCGTGAACGCCTCTACCGGCTATACTCCGTTCTATGTGAATGGCCTCACACACCCACACGTTCCATTAACTATACTACCGAGTGGTTCAGAGCTTAGTGGGGTAGAGGTTGTCTAACGGCTTGCTGATGTCAGCCTTATTGCTGTTAAGAAGCAGGTGAACGCGTTTTTAGCGACGCAGTTGAATGTCTAACGACATGTGCGTGACGCAATGGCTTATAGCCAAGATCAACACAAAGAATATGCGGATTCTAAAGGCAAAGCTATATTAATTGTTATGAGGTCGGAGACCAAGTCTTACTAAACGCCACAATCGAAAGTGTCTGCTGTCTCAAAGACAAAGTTGCGTCCAGGTTTCATCGGACCTTTTACGGCCGTGGCCAAGAAAGGATTAGCGTATACACTTAATCTGCCGCGCAAATTGCGTACACAACCCGTGTTATACGTTAACATGCTTAAGCCACATGGGATCCGTTCCACGTGAATGCTAAGGCTCTTGCACCGAGGTCGTCGGCACATATCATCTGCACCGAGAGGTCAAGCAGCCTCTCCACTCGGATCCGGCTCTGCTCCAATGACTGGAGGCAAGTCTGCATCTGCTGAACGGTCTCACAAAGACATTTCACCACCTGTAGTAGCTCAGCAGGAGCTTGTGCCGATACACCGGCCTCCGCCATCATCGCTCGATGATCAGGGGGACCTTCAGTTTCATGTAGAACGACTTCTGTAAAAAGCGCGGTCGTCACGGCTAAAATCAGTATCTGGTGAAGTGGCGGAGATACCCCGAGTCGTGGAACTCATTGGAACTCGAAGTTTTTCTACGGCAGGATTGCCCATACGTCGTGGACGTTTTTGAACGTCGTGCGCAAGGACAACATGTTGTCGATGGCGTCTCCTACCAGTATGGTGGGAGTGGGTGATCTGACGGCCGGGCCCTGAGTTAAATTTGCGGCTACATGTGTAGCCTAAGAATTGGAATATTGAATGGCCGGCGCACAGCGCTGTCGTTGTTTCCGCAATCGTCCTCGAGCCTTCAGCTTAGCGTATTCGTAACGTATTTTCCGTTCCATTCGAACATCTGCCACACTGGCACTTGCGCGAATAGTCCATATGCTACTCGAATGCCGCACATAATTTGCCTAGTGAACAAAGGCGCTATCGTCTTCATCTTCCGTTTGGCCTGCGAATAGCAAGATAGGAGCTTCTTTCATGGGAGGGGCAGATGCACCACGTGCTTGCCTATCCAGGCGTGCCTTGTAATGGCTGAGGGTGGTCTAAACTGGCTCTGGGAACCTTTGGCGAAGAGCCATTCGCGTGGCGAGCTCCTTGGGCGTCGTAGCCTCCGATTGTATGGAACATATTTCATCGAATGGCATGTGGCCGCTTTGAGACGCTCGTCAACGGATCGTGGGTCAAAGACATAGTCTAGATGAACGGTGAGTTTGTTCATGACCTTTGATGGTGTGCATATCATAACTCCTTTTCAGCTTCTGTGTCTGTTGCTCGTCGAGCAAGTTCGTGATTGTAAAATTGGACGTTTTGCCAGGCGCTAAGCGCAATAAATTTAGTGTGTCAGCGACACCACGTCTAAGTAATTGGGTTCAATTCATGACGAGAGTCAACATTAACCACAGGAGAGCTAAGCCTAGCCTCTTCGTTATCCATGCATTTGTGTCGCTTTCGTAGTCAACCATTTCGTCAAGGATTTCCTATCAGAAGGTGTTTCGAGTCTAGAAATCGGTGCGAGGCGTCATGCACTCCATTGTCCAGCACAGAACTAACTGACTCAGTTAATGGCTCGGGCCAATAGCGCTTCTGTTTCCTAGCGAAGGTGGGTTCATGACTCACCAAAGCTTTTCTAGGTACATCGCGCGTGGCGCCTAAGGTTTTGGATCTCCAATCGATCCATGGCTCATGGCGTTCCATCCAGGCCATACCAAGAATGAGATCATATCTCGGGTCCAAATCTAGGACAAGACAACGCTCAACGCTTTGAAGTCTAAGAACTTCACACCTAAGTTTAACGGAACTTTAGGAACGGTAACACGTACAACTGTCGCGTAAAAAAGGTTGTACTGTATCCATCTTGCGCATCTAACGCCTCAGGATACAGCTGACTCCCTTCAAGGGAACAACGTCGGACATAATTTCCCGACGCCCCTAAGTCAGTTAAATTGACCATGGCTTTTTAGAGTCATAATTGGCGACACAACCAACAGTCCTGGCTTATATTCATGCTCCATAGAAGCTTCCACAAAGGAACTTGTGTAGCGGGACTATAACGTACCGTCACTGACTCTCACGTGCGCTCAAGGAAGGATTAAGCCCAATTATTAGGTACTAAGTAAGTTTTACTCTAATTTTTAATTTTGTTTTAATTTGTACTAATTACGAAGATTTTGAAGTTGTAACAAATACGACAGTGTTCCCGCCTTTTGGGAACCACACATTTACAGGTTAGTTTATTATTGGTCCATATTGAGACTCTAAGACCTAATAATAAACGAATATTATATGTTCACGCTTTGCCCGCTAATTGGACACACACCTGCCTACATATGTAATATCCACGGTTGGTGAGTGCTGTCTTGAGAAGAGGGTGATATAATGGGTCACATTTCACTCATAACATTAACATCAATATACATAAATTAATAACATTAACATCAATATACATTACTTGTTTATTTATGTTGATGTTATGAGTAAAATGTGACCTATTACATCACCCTCTTCTTAAGACAGCACTCACCAACTGTAAGTGCTCAACTGTCGAAACCCAATCGCTCACAAACGAACAAGCAATGTCCGTAGACTTAACACCCAATCCTGCAGCACTCCCAAGCACCATCAGCGGGATTGCAACCACCAACATTATGCGCAATAACATATTACTGGGGCGCTGTATAACTTGTCCGGAGCTCACGCTACGGACTCACTGTAAATGATGCGGGACTGCTCCCGGCGATTTCGAAAACTGCGTGCAAAGGGCTCTGATGGAATCGAATACGAGGCCCTGCAACGTTCTTGGTGTGCCTTCGTTCATCGTTGGAAGAGGATGCTCGAGGATGGTAGCAGCTTCCAATTGTGGCTCGCCACTCGGGAGGAGCTTCGCGCCGATCACTCCATCAGCGCGCTACGCAAAAGAGTGTGTGAGAATGCTTGGAATGAGGACCGTCTCTGCTTCGTCCATTTAAAAAATGATGCCAGTCTTGTGATTCGACTCCACTCCCAACTCATGACGAATGGCGACGACACATCGCTGAGTGTCCACTCGGCGAACGCGAACGAAGTTGGGTTGCAAAGTATAAGCGAATTCTGAGCGAACGGAAAAGCTCAGTTATTCGTGGTGCGCCTGGCTGGCAGCACCACTCGCGACGGAGTCAATCTCCGCTGATTAGTAAGCGCAGGGCGGCGACACGATCGCCTTCCCGTCCTGTTGCGCGATTCTCGCCTCGCAATCGTGATGATATGTATTTACCACGACGTTCTCGTTAACGACATCGTTCTCGTTCACGGCATCGTTCACGTCATCGTTCTCATTTTCGACGACGTGGACCCCCTCACCATTCTCGTTTGTCACGAGAGCTTTCGCTTTCGCGTTCGCGCTTACATCGGAATAGTCCTACTTCGTGGTTTCACATGACTTGAATAATAAATTTAATAAAATATTCTTATTAGTTTTTTTATTTTTTTGTATCATATTTAATTATTTTTTACTTTTTTTTCCTGCTTTTTGAAAAATTTTTTCATTTTTTAATAATAAACCTTTTCCTTTATAAGGTTCAGGTTTTTTATAATTTTTTATATAATGTACAAATTGATTTAAAAATATATAATCTATACTATGAAAAATTAATTTATGAGATTGATTAATAATTTCGATATTATTCGGAATTGATATAATTATATTATGACTAAATCCTAATTTTAAAATTAGATTATTATTATCAATAAAAGCTTTAAAACCTATACCTTTTAAAAGTAAACTAATTTTAAAACCTTGTAAAACACCTTTTATTTTTATTTTAATTAACTTATTATATAAATTTAAAATATTTTTTTTATTTTTTTATATTAAAATTTATTAATAATTTATTTTTTTTGATAAAAAAATGAATATTATTAATAAATTTTAAAGATAATAAACCTAAAGATGTTTCAAAAAAGATTGTTTTTTTTTTACTAAAAATTTTTATTTTTTGAGGAAAAATAAAAATTTTATCGATAAAAAAAAGTTTAATATTTCCTAAAGGACTTTTTAAAAAAATTTTATTTTTTATTTTGGTATTTTTTTTTAATATTTTAAACATAATCTTATTTTAAAAAATTTTACAAATTAATTCGCCACCTACATTTAATTTTTTAGCTTGTAAATCTGTTAAAATACCTACTGATGTCGAAATAATATAAAATCCTTTTTTATTCTTATATAAATCTTTATTAGTTATATATAAACGTTTTCCAGGTTTTGATAAACGTTTTATTTCAATAATAACTGCTTTATTTTTTTTATATTTTAAATAAATATCTAATTGATTTTTTGAATTTATTTTATAACCTTTTATAAAACCTTCTTTAACTAAAATATTTAAAATATTTATACTTTGTTTTGACTTTTGTTGAACTATTTTTGATTTTTTTGCTAAGTAACCGTTTTTTATTTTTGAAAATAAATTTGAAAGAGTATCTGTTATAAAAAGCGGCAGACTGTAAATTTGTTGAATTAAGTCGATACCTGCGCCCTTCTCATGGATTGACTGTAGTACTGATTGGGAAGGATCCTCGTGACCCACAATACGGTATACAATCTAGCGCACTTGACCCTACGCATCAATAAGCGGAGGTGGTCCCTCGCGATGGCAGTGCTGGCGTCCTGGATGCCCAGGACGATGTTGATCAGGCCGTGAATATAGCTGCCGATGCTCGGCTGGAGGCTGAGGCTGCCAGTGAGCGTGCTGTCCAGGCGGAGAAGACTACGAGTGAGACCCGGCAGTCGAACCGTGAGCTGCTCGAACGGATGAGGTCTCTGTAGCGCCAGGTTCTTGGTCGTGTGTAGACGGCATCGCGGCCGCGCCCCTTGTCATCGGCGCATCGAGCACGACGGGAAGGCCGATCGACTTACGGACCCCTGGAGCCGGCATCGGAGCGAAGCCGTGAAGCGTAGCCGGGCGAAATTCATTTAGCCGACCGACGTAGAATGTCTGGTGGAGTCGCAATGACGAGGGGACGTCGAGCGTATAAGCGTCGCCGATTGCCTTCAGAATCTTGAATGGACCGATGAAGCGTGACGAGAGTTTACTCGCGCCCAGGTTAGCGACCGCTGAATCCCTTAGACCTTTGGTAGACAATAATACACGATCACCTTTCTCAAACTTGCTCATGTTTTTTCTGTTATGTTTGTCAGCGTTCACTTTCTGTTGGTCTACCGCAGATTGTAGTGCGTCGCGTACAAAACGGGTGATGGCTTGACGTTGCAGTATATACCCCGACACAGCCATGTCATCAATTTTTCGCGCCGACTCAATTGGCGCATAGTTGGCAGTAGGCGAACGCTTACCCGAAGACGGGTCAGTCAATGTCGGCGCATTCCATCGAGCTAATGGAGACGCCACGTCTCGTGGTGTCAAAGCAGCAGTCTTTGCCTTGGATCGATTTACTACATTGGCGTTCAAAATACCGTGAGCTGCACTCCATCCTTGTTTATCACCTTTATCCCCCTCCAGTTTGAGGCCACGAGGTGTCGTAGATCTTCTCACGGCAAGGAGAGTAGGAAAGGGAGGGTGAAGAGACGAATTCACAAAAAATGGCGTGAACCCTGTTGACGCGTGTACGGCGTTGTTGAGTGGGAACTTAGTGAGTGGTAAAACTGCACTACAACTTGTGAATGACGTAGCGTAACTTCGAAGAACGTCTTCGAGAAACCGGTTCACGCGCTCAATTTGCCCATCCATTTCTGAGTGGGCCGCCGTCGACATCTGCAGTTTTGTCCCGAGGGGCACGAACAGTGACGTCCAAAATGCGGACGTGAATCGCGGATCACGGTCCGAAGTAATGTTTCTGGCAGGACATGATGACGGAACACCGCGTCAAAAAAGTGCACCGCGTTTTCTGCCGCGGTGATCATAGCGTAAATAGGCACTAGATGTGTCATCTGTCAACAAAAACCAAGATGCCCGTTCGAGCTTGGTTATGGGGTGCAAGCCCGAAGATGAAGTCCATTTAAACTGATCGCCAGGCCTCGGCTTGAATTGGCAACGATAGTAAGGGAGCCTGCGACGATGGAGATTGCTTCACACGCTGGCAGATTTCGCACGTTTGGATCCAATTGCGTACCCACTTATACATGTGGGACCAGAAGAAGTCTCGAGACACAGCCGCGAAAGTCTTTTCGCGGCCTAAATGGCCGCCAGCAGGAGCATCGTGATACTCGTGAATGATTCTTGCACGCAAATCCATGTCATTGGCAATCACCGTGCGAGGAGAATCGAATTGGTCGATGCTATACAGAAGCAAATCGCCATCTAAACTGTATCGATGAATATGGTCGCGCTTGGTACGGGATAATGCTCCCAGTTCAGCATCGCTGGGAGCACGCAGATACTCGATAATGTCTGCATAATCTGAGTCACCCTTGTACGCTGCGACGATCTCATCAAATAAACACGGCTCGGGTGTAACCCGAGTCAGATTTAGCGATACACACATCGCACATCGGTCATCATCGTCCTCGTCATCAGTCGCCTGTCGAGTCAGGGCAGTCCGAGGATCGTAGGCGGGGTGTCGTGACAGAGCGTCAGCGAGAATATTAGTGGTAATGTACGACAGAGTTGTACTCAGAGAAGAATAAGAGCCATCGTGCCATCCGTTGGGACAGGTATGGGCTCTTCATCGCTGTGCACAGCGATGCATGATCGGTATACAAAGTAAATGTACGCTCACCAAGCAGATGCACGCGAAACTTGATGAGTGCATAGCGCATCGCTAACAACTCCTTGTCGTAAATCGGATAGTTCTCAGTTGGCTTCATCTGTCGCGACTGATAGCTCACGACTCGTTCGTGGCCCTCATCATCATTATTGCATGAGGGTACAACTGATTGCAAAATCACTGGCATCGCAAACCACGTGGAACGCCTTGAAGTCGTCTGGTAGGAACAGCACTGGCGCTGACGCCAGGCTCTTTTTCACTGCTTCGAAGGCTGCTTGGTGCTCGGGACGCCACGACCACGTGGCGTCTTTCTTCAAGAGTGACGACAAAGGCTGAATGAAACCACCATATTCCTTTGTATACTTGTGCAAATAATTAGCCAAGCCGAGCCACTGGCGCAACTACCTAGGGTTTTTGGGTGTGGGCCAAGAACAGATGGACGACACCTTCTCTGGATCAGCTCAAACTCCCGATTCGCTCACATATCAACTCAGCAATGGAATCTCCGGTGCACAAAAGACACAATTTTTGAGATTCGCGTACAACTTGTTGTCCCGCATAACTTGAAACACTTGCTTCAGGTGTTGAAGGTGAACTTCGACATCGTTGAGGTTGCCCTCGGCGCGACTGTGGACGAAAATATCGTCAAAATAACTTGGGGCAAAGTTCCGAAGAGGTCTCAACACTTGAGACACCATGCGATTGAAAGTGGCCGGAGAGTTCTTCAACCCTTGTGGCATTACCAGCCACTCCCATAACATGCCACTCGGGTTGCTCACCGCGGTAAGTGGGATATCGCTCGGGCGCATTAAAATCTGGTAAAAGCCATCGGTCAAGTCGATGGCACTGAAGATGACACTACCTGACATGGAATTCAGCACCATGTCCTTCCTGGGATTATTCTTTTACGCAGGAATAGTGGCATCATTTAACTTGTTTAACGCATGCACTATCCGCCATCCTCCCTTTGCCTTCTTCACGCAGAAGGTTGGACTCGAATGTGGTGAGATACTCTCACGCACATGACCCGCCTTGCGGCGGCCTTCGAAGAATGCGTCAATAGCTTTGACTTGATCTCGAGGTAAAGGCTTCTGCCTTGTCTAACAATACTTCGACCCTGGCACGAGATCAATCTCGTGCCGAACACCACGGTCAGCAGGAAATTCAGTCGGGATATTGTCCGGGAATACGTCTGCATACTCACGAGCAATGTCTTAGACAGGGCTACCATATTCTTGCAGCGCCTTCCATGACTGTGACGCAAACCTTTTCTCACGCGCTTACTTTGGCTCAGCGATTCGAGGACGCGCCATATGCTCCTCGTTCGCCACAGTATTCACTTTGTTGGTGGTCAGACACACTTGTTCAACAGTGCCTCCCTCAAGGTCACGTCAGAAATGCTTCCAGGAGAGACCTGAAAGGCTTGTGATTGAAGACGCGTCGCGATGTGGACTCGCGACTTCCATGTATTGGAGTCTTTGTGGACTCCCTTTCACGTACACGATAGCGTGGACACATATCAACGCTGAATTCTCGATGCTGGTGTCCTCATAGCGCTTCGAGTCACTTCTCGAAGCTAGCGACCCACAGTCAGGTGATAAACCATCACCCCCCTTTAGGCACTGGATGTCGTCATCCGTAATGCCGGAAACACGGGACGAGTAGCCCATACGATAGTAGCCCATACTCAACCGTCGACACTTAATGCGGGAGCTCCTGCTAGGCCGCCGTAAACACGTGTGGGAGCCCCTGCTCAACCACAATTTGAGCATGTGGGAAACTCGGATCGACCACAGTGGGTGATGATGAGACCCCGGTTCGACCTTCATGATCTCGCGTGGGCAATCCTGTCCGTCTACGTTGTACTCGTGTGGGATTCCCTGCTATACCACCATATGCCCCTGTAGGAACCTCGGTTTGTCCACAATGGGTGATGATGGGAACCCCGGTTCAACCACTGCATTCACGTGCAGGAACCCCTGTTCAACCGCATTAATGACGCGCGGGAACCCTTGTTCGACCGCGTCGTCCTCGTCGCCCATCTCGCTGTGGATCGAGGAGTCACTGTCACTTGTGTCTCGAAGAACAGCACAAGCAGTGCAGAGAGAACCATCGCTCGCTCTGTGCACCGCCAGCGTCGTGTAATCACGATCCCCGACTGTGACGTTCGGCCAGTCACTTGGAGATACCAAAAGATGGGTAAACACTTCACTGACATCGAACTTGCGTCGACGTCTCACTGATCGGGCTAACCAGTCGATCTGGGGCTTATAACGTGCCCCCATGGCATGCCCAGTATGCAATCGAATACAAAATTCATTGCGATCGCCAAAAAATCATCATTGCTGCGAAAACTATTAAACGTGTATGTGGCGAAGTGAAGGAGTGAATTTCGCAAAGTGTGATCGCATATTTTCGGTTAAGTCCGAAACGGTCAATATTAATGAGTCGCGATCTCGCGGCCAATATTGATGAGTCGCGATCTCGCAGAAAGGTTTCGAGATGACGTCAAATGGGATGGAAAACAGTGAATGGTGTAGTTTGCACTTCTATGTGGGGTCAAATATGGCCTAGGAACTACGCTATTGCGATCTCCAGTATTTCCGATGGCGATCCGCGTGAACGCGATCGCTAAGAAGGAGGATGGGTACATCCAAGCATGTGGAAGATGGTCTGGCGTGGATCACGTCGCTATGGAGGACTGGAATGGTGGATATGACATGTCACATAGATGAACTATCTCACATGACCTGAGAAACGGTGAAGAGGACAAGTCGTGATCCGGCGGATCGCGATCCGATATTAATTATTAGTATCGCGATCCGATATTAATTAGTTAGTATCGCGATCCGATACTAATTATTTAGTACCGCGATCCGAT